>MU159065.1:259446-300301 GCA_015888305.1 Antheraea pernyi | reverse complement strand
TATATGTATGAATAGTTAGCTTAGCTTAGGTTAGCTCAGATAGGTCGCGAATTGCATGTATCAGGCAACAGCCAAAGCCGAGGTGTGCCGCGCACCCTTGAGCTAGTTGTCAAAGTAAAATCGGCTGAGTGCCTTAAGCGCTCGCCTTAGTAGTCCGGTGAAGCTGTTAAGAGCTTGCTTGGTCAATAGCGTAGTCAGTTCGAGAAAAAAATAATTAAGAAGGGCATCAATATACTGCCACTGCGTTGGCAAAGAGGCATTGATTGTATGGGTGATTACTTCGTTTAATACAAATAGAAAATACATGAAAAAAATTTGTTTCAATATTTCATACATAACGGCAATTTCATAGGTAAAGAACTAATATGTATAATGTAAGGATAAACTATATCGAGTTTCTTGCGGTTCTTGTCGATGCCTAGGTTTCCGAACCGATGGTAGTTTTGACGTTCATAAGCGTCAAATCAGGGCCTAAATTGAATAATTATTTTGGATTTTAATTTTGACTCATTATTCTTCTTCTATGTTGTTTCTACCAAAATGATTATAAGGATTTTATATGGGCGGTAATAAGTACGCGTGGAATGGTTATTTTGCGCTAAAACGCATCGGAAGCTCTGAAAAGGAAAAAATACCCCGATTTTGCAACATTCTTCATTGCTGCTCCGCTCCCATGGGTCTTAGCGTGATGATGTATAGCGTATAACCTTCCCGGATAAATAAGCTATATAACACTGAAAGAATTTTCCAAATCGGACCAGTAGTTCCTGAGATTACCCCTTACAACATCACAACGTCACAAACTCGCAAACTTTACCTCTTTATAATATTAATATAGATAGTATAGATAATAAAACAATCTTGTCTAGATTCTGTGACGGCGTTAAGCACACAGTGCTTCGCAATACCACCTTTTTTTATTTCACAAAACTGTTTACAATAGATGTCTCAGTTCTGTTGACATTTAAATAGTGAAGTTATTACTAATATAAACTACTAGATGTTAAACCAACATGAGCAATGTATGAGAGCTTAGAAATTTAAATGTAATTTAAATATACAAACAAAATACATTTTACATCTGACTAATAGAAAAACATTAAGAAATAAGTCGTTACATTTAGCTCTAACTCCAATTTTAGCCGTTTCTAATATTTTACGTTACTTTTGAAAATCTTCTAATTTTGTAGACGTTAACTATGAAGTTCATAAAAAAAACTAAAAACCTTATGGACGGCAAAATTTGAACTTCGTTCTCGGTGTATATAGATTGGAAATCTTAAGAAAATTAAACATGTTACATCAGAGGTTCCCAGATTTTTTTTCTCATAGACTACTTTCAAAATACCTACCTACATATCTACCATATTCCCAAAACTCGACAAAAAATGCGACGATTAGATCTAACTATGGAAATTTGCACGTTGTACTGAATATGGAATATGCAAGTTCTGACAAGTAACAGTCACTGAGCTTCTTAAAATATTATCTACCTACATTGATAGGTGAAGTCAAGCAAACATTTTAATGCTTCACTATCGAAAGCATATAAATTTTCGTGAACCCCTGTTTTTGTTACGTCAATGTAGACCCCCGTCGAGCCCCCCGGGGACCCCTGGGGGTTCTACCACTTTGCGAACTAAGGTATTACACGACTAATTAAAATTGCATTTAGCTCATTTTTACCGTAACGACACAAATATTTACCTCGAGGTTCGTCAGAATCACTCAACGGCTCGTTCTTTATAGTTGCCGAGGTGTAGAAGCGCACAGGCGGTGGCGACGGCGGCGATGGTGGTGACGGTGGAGAAGGCGGCGACGGTGGCGAGGAATTCGCAGACTGGGCCCACTCCTCCTCGTGGGACTCACGGCGCTTGTTGCCACGCGGTTCCTCTCGTAGGTATCTCTCCATCTCGTAGCATGTCTGTAAAATGTATTTATTACATATAATTATTAAAAAAGTTAACTAATATGTATTCCACACTTTTCCACAATTTGAACAATTAGAAACACATTATAAACGTAATGTTTTTAATCAAACTACTAATTGATTTTTAAAATTCAAATATCAGTATGTTTTTATAGGGAATTAGAGGACTTATGGAGTGTATTGTATAAAAAAATTAAGAAAATATTACTCTTGCCATGTTGTTTAGTCAAAACACGACGGTATTCTAGTATTCTAAATAAAATATGGCGTCTGTTGTCGCACAGTTAATAACAGCGGTTTTACGGAACACAATCTTAGTTGTCAAACGTACCACGTAGTTCGAACATAAAATCATAGATGGCGGTTATTACAAGCAAATAGCGAGAAACACCTTCTATATGGTCTGATCGTTTAACAAGCTCGTTGGTAAAACGTTGCTCTTGTCATACAATAGATGGCGCCAGCAGTTATAAAATGTTACACGGGTTTTGAATAATTACAAAATTATTAAATAAATATGACAACAAAATATAGGCAATAAATATTATATTAACGATTAATATATACAATATACCTATAAGTGCATAATTACGTTCTTCTATTTTACCTCAAATATTTATTTTTTTCGTACTTTCGATTCTATTCAACGTAATAAAATATAATACGCGTGGGTCCACCGGTGCGTGCGATAGTAACAAAGTGCCGTGCAGGTAAGTAAAAATCAATTTTATACACATAATTCTGTTTTTCTTTAATTTAGCGTACCTATTTGTCACTTACTATTCAATTCTCTATTTAGGAAAAGTCTTATTATACTGTTCGACAGCCAGCGCACAGCACAGCCCAAACATGAGCCTAGAAGCATGAAATTATAACCAAGCGTTAGCAACAAGATAGGATTTTTGAAAATTCATCCCTTTAGCGTGTTCATTCTTTATGGAAAATAAAAAAAGTAATCCCAAGAACTACTGACTCGATTCTGACAAATTCTTTCATTTATATGGTGGGGCTCCGTTTTCCTTGAGTGACTCGGGCAGTAATTAATATTATAAATGCAAATGTTGGTTTGTTTATTACGCGTTCGTGCCTAAACTACTCAATCGGTATGAAATTTTACATACACGTTACCAGGGCCACAGAACAGGGCATCAAGTACCTCTCCTCTTGAAAATAGTACGAGAGACACATACATCCCAATACATTCTTTATAATTTAATGTATGTCCGTAAAAACTTTGAATAACTGGATTTTGTAAAAGACCGGCATGATCTATAAATACTAGAAACTGTAACATACTGGTCGTCCCATGTTTCAGACTCAGTAAAACCAGTAATAGCTTTTTAGGTAATATTATATTGTTTGGTTTTACAACAAAGTCCAAAGCATATTACCGATTTGCTGGACTGTAAGTTTAAGCCTTGGACTTTTAAGGACTTGCGAAAAGTTATTATAATTTAATCGAAACATATCGCTAGCGCGCATCACTAACTAACACATAATAACGCATAACTTTGGTGTGACGTAACACTTTAAGTTCGTCAACCGCTTCCAAGGTTACGACGGAAGCTACAGACAGAGAGCCTCTCTCGTAACGGATCCGGCCTCGACCTAACTTCGAACCGTATCACGTAGGCGACAAAGTTCAATGTCGCATCTCGTAGCCGTACACGAGGGATTAGTAAATAGGTTACGGTAGATATTCCGTGAAGGATAAAATGCTTTTAGGGAAAAACCGATTATACGAAACCGGACAAATGTTATTACCGGTTTTACGTATGAGTAATTAGTTTTAAAGTTATGTTATACGTTCACAAAGACCCCAACGACATATTTCATAAAAAATGTTTTAGATGTGAAAACTTCTTTAGGCGCTTTGAGTGGTATTTATGATAGATTAATTAATAAACTTTGTATGAATGGATATAATTATCACTCCGTGTGCCAATAGATGTGAAAACCAAACTAATGTTAATAATTTCAATATACAAATTTTCAATACAAATTAAACGATAATTGTTGGAAGTGTCGGAAGAAGTCAAGCCGCCTGGGAGCTTTCGTCGACAACTCTGCCTAATTAATTAATCCCTTTGTGATATAACAAAACAATTGAGATAATAACCGACGCAGACGAAGTCGAGGGAATCAGCTAATGTAACATAAGTCGTTTTTAACGAATGATGGTTTGAAAAGTTTTTTTACTCTCTAATCTCTTTTGTTCATTTCTCATTCTTATAAAGTTTACTAAACAATCAAACCTGTGATGAGCTACAAAATATTAATATTACATGTACTCAGGTTGCAAGCGCAATATCCTCGGTCACGCTTACTAGCATGTCATGACGCGATATTATAAATTTATGTCCTGCCAAAACGACCACTCAGCGCCCCTAACGAAGTATACAATTTAGAAAATAATGAAGCAAATTATGTTCTACAAATTTTGAAAGATCTCCCACAAATCTCAAGACAAATCTCGTAACATCTCACGAGCGGCGGGAGGGGTGGTCATAAAATCCTTAAAAACGCCTCACGGAATTATCAGACGACACGTAGTGTATAATACCGACTGTCATATATATCTCGGCATCATCGATAGCAAGAGGTCTCGCACAAATGAACAGCGACAATTTATGCAGTCCTACGCACAAACACGGTAGAGACTAGGGGGAAAATGCGGAGGGTTCAACCGTCATGCGAATTAGGCGGAACTGTTGACTGCCTAATATATGTACAATGAACTACGTATGAACTTATATGACATTCAATTATTATTAACGGAATATTTATCACACCGACTATAGTTACTTATATAGTAGCGGGCCCGACGGACGTTGTCCCGCCCTGATAATATAAAAAAACGTGACAAATGATATACCTAAACCTTCCTTGTGAATTACTTTATCTACTTATGAAAACCGCATGAAAATCTGTTGAGTAGTTTTTGAGTTTATCGCGAACAGACAGACAGAACTTTGTTTTATAATATGTAGCGATCATTACATTTATATAAGGATCATTATAAACAAATGTAGATTCAAACAAAACACATTAGAAATATGTTCTGATAGAATTGAAAATCAAATAAAAAATAACAATTTTAATATTTAAGTTACGTAAACCAAGTAGTCGACTAATGAAATGTTGGTAGCTTAGTTGATAAGGAGTCGGACACCGCCTCGATGGTTGTAAGTTTACAACTGAGTCGGAATCTTTCGGCGAGGGAAAACAAAGTTATGAAACTATAGCATGGTCGTAGAGCTTTATGTAAGTCCGCCTGGCTAGCTACCACCCTCAGGTTGAAAGTCAGCCGCCAAGCACTGATTGATGTGTTCCAGCAATTGCATTCTAGAGCAAGACCTCTAGCTTTAGCATGCTTACCATCTAAGACCACTTTAAAATCAGATGTGATTGCGGTAATACGCTAAAACCAACGAAAAATAAAACGAAAACTGCAAATCTGCCGTTGTCCACAGACGACGTAAACTTCACAGATATCATGAGTATTTATTCTACGTAAAAACAACATTCAAATAAGTAAAAATCACTGATACTCGCAACGCTGATTGCCGATATGATTACATATCGAAAATATACAAATACAATCGATTGCTAATATTTATAGTCGCCGAGCCAGTGCAATCTAATCTAATATTTTGTCGGATTGTTTGTCCATCGATCATGTTTAAAACAGTTGGACGAATTGTAATGAAATTTGGAACAAAATCATAGCAACATAGCATATTTTTCCTACTCCAATGAGAATGCTCAGATAGCAGTTAGTACTTAATTATATATATACATAATTAAGTTGATTACACATAGCCAAGGCTGTAGTGACCACTTAATATTAGGCGGACTGTATGCTTGTTTGCTTTTTCATAATATACAAAATGTAAACAGAAACACTGATACAAAAAATCGTAAAATGTAAATTCTGATCATCAAAAATGACTTTTAAGTTACGAGGAGATAGAAATGTTATAAAAATATACATATTAAGTTTACGGTTTCCTATGTTTTAACTTATATATTAGTTATTAGAAGAAAAATCGGTATACTATACACCACAGTTATATATTTTCCCACGTAAAGCTCAGATTCAGGTTTTCTTAAAACCTTTCCCGTCACCATCAACCGATAATGTTACCAATTCAAATTTGTAAATGTATGAAAATTCCGTAAAATTCGTTTATAACGACGGTTTTCTAACTTGTGGACATCGAATCGACATTCCACCGGTCAAACGACGATAATTATATTATGTTATTAAACTATGCTATTATACCTATACTATATCAACAGCAGTAAACATCCCGTGACCTTCAAGAATCACTCTCAACATGATACATGGACTGTGTAAAAGATCTCAGTACATAATTAGTTCACGTTTCATACATGTCGACGGTGCGATGGTCACATTTCTCTGTCTACGCACGAACGGCTTTCACAGCCGCCTTTCTCAGATTCTAGTATATTTCCACGGTATTGTAAAAAACGATCATGCGAAACGATCGTCTGTCCTAACGTTTGTGAAGTAGCAGAATCGCTGAGATGAAACCGTGAGACAATTTATTAAATTCTCACACGTATTCAGGTGCTGTAAGAACATTTTTATTGTATGTACACTTTGGTATATTATATATTAATACGTGAAGCCAAAACTTTGTACCCGTTTTTAAGCGAATTGCGCAAACGGATGAACTAGAAATTTAGCATAGTTAAAGTTTATATGGGGAAGAAGTGCACAATTTTATTTTTTTTATATAAAATGCATTACGTGCATATAAAATTAATTGAAATGTACATTACTCACACTACTGCTTGAATTTTACACAACATATACACACATGTAAATGAAAAAGACGTTTTGACATCCTTCATTTTACTCTTATGTTCCAAATACCTTTTAAATATTTTTAACATGACTAACGCTTTGCATGCTTTACTTGCTCTTTGATATAATCTGGTCAAATTGTAGGTTAATTTAATAATAATATAATATGTGCATTCATAATATACGTTAATAATTAATTGATAAACAATTTATCTTTAGTAAATTTAAGGAACCAATGAAATTATTATTATTCTCTTTCGTCTTATTGAATGTCAAAATTTTTAGGCGACATGTTCATGTTGTCATAAGAGCAAAGCGATATTACCAAAGTCAATGTTAATATTTTAATGTTTAGTATTTTTTATGGCGAACTCACTTCAAATGATGATTTAAAAAAAATGAGTCTAAAATACTATGTAAAATCAAAATAAGAAAATTTAATTGCCCATGGAAGTAATCCATGACTTAGATCTCTGTGGTTACAAACATGCAGTTCAAGCTGATGTAGCAATTATATTTGATACAGTTGATGATGAATTTTGAACAAAAATGAATTCATTTTCAAAAGTTAATGGTAGTATTAAAAACATCTTTATTTTGGATTCATCATTTAATTCTATTGTGTATCCATTACTTTTCCAAACGATGATACTGGGCATATTACTATTCCTCAGAATGTACTCACTACATTTAATTCAATATCGCTTAGAAATGTCACTCACCCAAGGTGTCGTGTAAAATTAATTGAAAATTGTGTTATGAGTTGCGATAAATTTCTTTATTTTCGTAAAGTTATGTTTACTTAGAACTTAAGAACCTTACCACCTTATGTTTTTTTTGTTTCTAATTTTCTAATTACTTTCAATTTTAATTTAGACATAGATTTTTTATATAATAAAAACATGTTGCAAATAACTGAGTAGCCACGGTGAAAACCTTGGATTATAGAAGTATAGGGTATACTTCTATGACAAAAGAACCCTAATAAAGTTCAAACTTTAAAAAACCAATGAACTACGGTCGAATGACGACCACGGGGCGACCACTAGTAGTCATAATGACATATACAAGCATGATAATTTATCTATATATCTATATAGTCTAGAAATGGTTAAGAACATTTCCCTCCTCTATTTCTCAGACAATCTTCTTTATTCTTTTTTATTTTGTAGCTATTGTTATGTACTTATTCTTATCAATAAAAAAATGAGAAAGTTTTTTTTCTATGGCCGTAGTTCGACCATTAGCGAGTACTCGCTTTGATAAATCTATAGTTTACTCAGTTCATTTAATTTTTGTTTGACGAGTAAAAGTTTCTTTTATTTCAATCACTAATAAGTATTAGACTAATAATCGAATAATAACGGTTGAGGACACAATAAATAGAGCATATTAAGACGCATTTTGCTCCATTAATCAAAAAAAGATTTAACTCAAAATTTACGTTTTCGAAACTTCACCAGAAAATGAATTGGTGTTGCTAATACGTCCAATTTGTTCAATACGTCAATACGATCAATACTACGAAAATATATTACTGTTGTTTGTCCTCTGTTTGATTTAAACGTGTGAAAAACTTATCTCGGAAGATGATTAATAAAGTGAAGTAAGTCGATGTTTTAATAAAAAACCATTTTAGTTTAGAAAATGTAGGTACGTAGTTTATTCGGTAGCTTTGCGACTTAATTCAGTTTTGTGCTGATTATATTATCGTACTGCGTTATGCTAATACTCCGTCTACGTTGAAATTATTGTATAACATATATTATAAAAAAGTTAATTAATTATGTTTTTTTAAACACTTATTTAAACGTATTTATGTTAAAATTATTGTACCGCACCCTTAATAAAAAAATAAATAACTCCAAAATTAAGTTTTGTGGGAAAATGCGTTTATAGTTTGACCACGCTTACACGTTCGACTTACATTTATTTTAAATATAAATGAAACGCTTTTAGCCAATTCTAAAAGTAGGAATAAGTAATATAATTATATTGTTATTTGGTCGTTGTAGAAAATATAGCCATTATTATAGCAGAAACACGTTTAATATAAATTAATTGAAACAAGCATTTAAAAAAAATCGTAGTTAATCACTTTTTTATAAAATATGTTATTAAATAATTTCAATGCAGACGCCGTAACAGCATAATGTACTACGATAATTAGCATAAAACTGTATTAATTCGAAAATGACATTAAACTAATAAAATTCATTTTTTAAATAAATTAAAGTAAATATTACCTAGTATTTATTCCTGTACACCCAGAATACCCCTGATTCTACTCCATTGAAAAATCCATCCAAAGGTTGCCTGGAAGAAATTGCTAATAGCAATAAGGCCGCCCATTGTACCGTTAATAAAACGTGAAATGTTTTTGAATTGTATATATATGTAATTGGGGTACAATAAAGTTTAAATAAATAAAATAAATAAATATTATAAGATTATAATATTATTTTAACACATCAACTTATTTCATTCTACTTCCCTTTAACTATCTTATGAGGATAAATTTTTCACGTGTTTAAATCAAAAAGAGAACAACAGTCATCTATTCTCGTAGTTTTGATCGTATTGAATCTCTTGAATTAGACGTATTCTTATCGCAATGTTAATTTACTTTCCGATGTAAACTCGAAGAACGTACGTTATGAGTTATTGCTTGTTTTGATTAAGGAGCGCTATTTTCTTCAACGACCAAATATCACTACTTAGAGATGACTTGGAACATTTAATTTATTTTTAAGATACATTTAAGTGGAAAATGTAAATATGATAAAACTTTAAACGCATTTGCCCACGAAATTGAATTTTAAAGTTACTTCTTTTTTTGCTTAAAGGTGCGATGTGTCTTGAAGAATTTGTTTTGCCCCTTACGTCTTCGGGCTAGTGTAAGCGCCGGTACTCGATTGTTCTGAACTAGCGTTGTGTAAAATGAGAACACATTCAGCTAGGATTGTAGATTTCAAGTTCGATTTGTTGTCAGTATACTAGCCGATTTACAAATAAAATAATAAGTTTGCAAAATTATATATTATATTATATTTTCTTTCGCAGCTCTTTTTACAATCTCTGACATACAGAGGTGTTTGACATCCTCCAGTCCAAACAAAATTACCACAACAATTACAACAACAACTAGACATAAATACAACTGAAATTAGATACTCAAAACTAATGTTAACCATACAAATAAAAAATAAATAAATTAATAATCATGCGCTTCAATTTTCATAAAAACCTTGAGAAGCACTACTAGAAACCAAAGTGATACAATAAAAATATTCTCCGAAATATCTGTAAAAACGGTATGAAATTCAATACTGTAAAAATAATAAAGTTGTCTCGTATGACTCGTAGGTATGCAGGGAATTGTAAAAAACGTAAATCAGGAAAGAACTCGCATAAAAATAAATTTTGAAAAACCTAAGGGGCTTAGTGCCGGGCATATACGAGAACTACGGCAGCGTCGAAAAAGAAATGAAAAAGGAAAACCCGTGTAAGCGAATAACGTACGGGAACACTTGTCGTTTTATTGACGGAAATTCTCCAACGAGGACTTTCACTACTGTGTTTCTTTTTTAAATTTGTTATTCTTTATATATAAAAACTTCTGTACGTGTATATGTCACTGAACTCTTCCTAAACGGCTGAACCGATTTATATGAAGTTTTGTGTGCGTGTTCAAGTGGATCCGAGAATGGTCTAGATTCACAATCGGACTCGGTATCAAGGCAGGACAACGTAGATAGCTAGTAGATATATATTATAAAGAACTCTGATCACAAAACGTCATTATCTGTCTGTTTATATTTCCAAATTTAGTAAGTTTTTGGCCTGATCTTATTTTAATCATAATTTCGTGTTATTTGACTCTGTATTTTGTAATATTGGTGGCATTTTACGTAATATAGTCCCCTTATTGTGCACAAGTGAATGGGATGGAAAATAATACCACGGAGAATAAACACTGCGATGCTACAGAAACTCCCTGGAAATTTCTAACACGAGGGCGACCATCTTTTCAGAACATTGAAACTGTCACAAAACACTTGTAATATTATTGCCTACTCGACAATGTCAGTAATAATATAAAAGAATGGTTGCCAAAAATAAAATGAGGAAGAAGAATTTATTATAATACTTGTTAACAGAATTTTGTGAAATTAAATATATGGGAAGCTTATCTAATTCCTCATTTGCCAAAAAAACGTATAAGAAATATCTTTTAGAACATTAATAATTTAAAAATCTTAACCATTTTTACTAAAATTGTGTTTACTAGAATTATGTGTAAATACGAGTACACGAATTATCAATAACATTCTCAGGAATCGGAAAAAAGTAAATAAGAAAAACGTTTCTTTTTATTCGCAACCTTTTTCTTGGTATTTTGCTCACGGGAAGAATATACCATTCATAAATTGATAGCGTATAAATATAACAATTGTAGTTTTTTCTGTTACAATAAAATATATTAATAATTTAGTCGAAACAATTTACTGCAGAGAAAATTTGTACTAAGCCGCAGGCCATAGCTAATTTTCTTTGTATATATACTGTGATATTTGAAGTCGCAAAAAACTGGTAAAAATATAAGATATATTATTTCATTTCTGTATTAAAATAATATAAGGAAAACTTGTCAGAATCAAGGATAAGCCAAATATTATTTATCCGAGAGATATAACATATCAGTAAAATCAACGCACGCAATTTATTGTTTCTGAACTTGAGTATAGATGGCGTGCAGGTCGTTTCTTTGCAGTGAACAATGTCACGGGTAAAAGTTCATATTTTGTAGTGAACGTTGTATAAAATGAAATTATATTATTTTCCCATAATCTATTTGTTAATTACATAATATAAATAAATAACTATCGTTTAAAAATAATATATTACTAGTGACTTTATTATTAAAATATGAACAAAATTACAAGACGCATGGTCGAAATATAACATACTAGAAGCTTCCCGTGGTTTCGTCTGCGTCATACATTACCTTCGTGATACGTGATTCAATTACAGTTACTTAACTTTAACTTAATAGACACTTATTGTTATATTAGGGCCAACTTTAAAAACATCTTTATACATTATGTGTTATTGTAATATAACTTATATATTACTTGTCAAGTTTCATCAAAATTCGTTCCTTAGTTTTTGCATTAAAGAGTAACAAACATCCATCCTGACAGTTTCTTATAGTATCTCATATTATAAATGCGAATTATAATAAATAATTAATCACCATGAAATTTTATACAGATTGCCGGGAGTACAAAATTGGGCATAAGGTGCATTTTATTCAGAAAACAGTACTATTCCAGGGAATAGCTCAATAAACAAGTGAAGCTGCCTGCAAAAGCTAGTTAATAATGCAAATAAAATTCCTAAAATTAAATAGAAACATAAATAATGAATTACTTAACAGAATTAAAATCGCGCTACCAAAAAAGTAGTACCTGCACCCTTAAACAAGTAGTTAACGTGACTTCGTCCAATTAAGCTCCCACCACATAGCATCAACTACATGTTTCAATGGCATTCAAAACCATATTGCTTTGTACTGTTCGTATCTCGCTCTTTTTTTGAGGAATCCGCTTGTTAGAAAGAGACAGAGAGCGGAGGTGATGACGTTATTAGGGGCTAAAGGTGCGGTACCGCTGGGGGTTTCTGAATATCAAATTAAAATGAGTAATTATGTTTCGCCCTTATTCTGTTTGTAATTTTTGTTTGAGTTTTTTTTAAGTGAAAAGTTCTCTAGGCGCGTTGAGCGGTATTTTTGGCAGAAAATAAATTTATAATTTCGCGTCATGACATCCAAGGTAAGCGTGACCGGTCGTATTCGCGGCTTGCGTTTGGCTAGCGACGCGTAGTATAGGGGCCTGTGTAAATGTTATTATTGATATTTTGCAGCTCATCATACCTTTGATTTATTAATATTCTTTATAAAAATCTATATAATTATTGTTCCGAGTACCAATAGATATGAAAACCACACTAATGTAAATAATTTCAATAAATAAATTCTGTAATTTAAATATTGTCGTTGACACTATAATAATATGAAAATTCAAAAGAGAATATATTTATTTCATTGTTTTTAGTTTTCACGTCTTTCTGCAATACTTAGGACTGCCTTGATTATTTTTTTCATTGATCGCAATTTTACCTGATTTTATAGTGATGTGGTCTGCGACGATAAACACAGTAAACCTGGAGAGGTAACTGCAGGATCCACACGTAGAGAGATTACACTGTTTCTCAAGTGTATCTGCCGGAATATACCTACAGGTGCCTGACAACGATTTATAAACTTGAGGGTATCAGCTAGCCAGCCAGAATTAAAGAAACCCTATCACTTTGATATGAAGCGATGATAGCTCAGTTGTTAAAGTGGACTGATGAGCAGGAGCTTTCAGTGAAGGGAAACGTCGTAAAGAAATCATAGCATGGTGATATGATTTTTGTCTAAGACCGCTTGTCTAGCAACTCCCTCAGGTTAAAAATCTGTCACCAATCATCTATGTAGGTGTGTTCCGGCTTTACTTGATTGCCAGATCTAAGTTAAGCGTGTTTATCAACTTCGACTGCATTGTTATTTAATGTAAAATGAGATTATAGTAAAACGCTACAACCTATATAATACAAATTAAAAAAAATTAAACATCGAGTTAGTAGTGTAGACAGCAACGACTGTTCAACACTAGGTCAATTACAGCCAGTCATTTTCGGAAGCTTTGATAAAATATATATGTTGTCTGAGTAGTAAATCTGGTGTCTGCTCTAGGGAAGAGATATTTTCCTTACAGTGTGACGTTTACGATGTGTTTGTAGTATTAACTCGGGGACGAAAACATATTTTTTCCCGATAGTCCCTCGAGTAATATCGAAGCTCTTAACTAAATAGGACGGGATGGGAATAAAAGATATACCGCAAGAATAACCATACCGTCGTATACGTTGCCGGAATTTTACACATTCTATAGTATAATAAATACACACACACACAAACGTATAATCTAAACGTACGTAAGTATTCGAACTTTCATGATGATCGGTCAACAAGTATTGAAATATGAGTTTTTGTGCGGGATCGTAGAATATCATGTAGTGGATTTTATATTTTATTCATGTTCTTGTGTTATTTGGGCTCTATATTATGTAATATTGGTGGTGTTTTACGTAATATAGTTTGGTTATTGTGAACAAGAGAAGTGAATGGGAAATAATACCACGGAGCGTGGATAATGTCCTCAGGGTCTCATAAAATCTAACACATACTCAAACCTCGAGTGTTTGTTTTTTTTTTCGAATTCACGCTTAGATTGCAACATAAGCCTTTAATAAACAGATGCTTTACTGACATTCGTGCTGTAAAACTAACAGGAACAAAAACATTTCTTTGGAAATTTGTTAAAATGAAAACGGAAACGATTCTACTATGTATAGAATCAATTCATTAGAATTTGGTTATGATTATTATTCTAATTGATTAGTATTAGCTAAGTAAATAGTATAATTTTGTATAAATAATGTTCTGTTACTATTATAGAATTCAAATATATAAGTTTTAATACTTTTTTGTGTCAAAAATATTTGAAATTTCTTCCATTCTCTAACTTTATAATCAAGTAATAAGATCTGACATCTGAGGTTTTATATAGTCGGAATTCTCAAGCTAAAAATACTCAATTTAAGCCTTGAGAAGTCGCTTATAAACATTATAAGACTATTTACTACGAGTTCGGTAAATAACTCAAAACATATTCACACGAAAAATTACACGTTTAATAATTCCTATGTAAACAATGTTATTGGTTTACTTCACCTCTTCTGCGCATGCGTGCCACATCTCTTTCCCCACTTTCACACGGCAAGAGTACGCACCGTGTCGTTGAACGCAAAATGCTTATAATAATCGTAGTATCTTAAAATTTTAATATATCTATACTAACTAGTGGGCGCCCAGAGGGCGACATTCGACCAAAATTCACTGATTTTTTAAAGTTTGAATTTTATTAGGGTTCTTTTGTCAAAGGGTATTATATTATAATATCATTATAGAATATAGAATAAAAAAGGGTAATTGGAACGTAAGAGTAAAATAATACATACAGTCGAGCATAGCAACCTCCTTCACAGCCTTTTTTGAAGTACTTTATTGACAGATGTCACAATGTTTTTTTTATTTACATGTGTGTATATGTTGTGTAAAATTGAAGCAGTAGTGTGAGTAATGCATATTTTAATTAATTTAATGTACTTCTATTGCATTTTATATAAAATAAATAGCTTTCTGCACTTCTCCTCCATATAAACTTTAACTATGCAAAATTTCACGTTCATCCGTTCGCGCATTTCTCTCAAAAATGGATACAAAGTTTAGGCTTCACGTATTAATATACATATATGATATTACTAGCCGACCCGTGCCCACTTCGTTGGGCGGTAATACGTAAGCGTGGAATTGTTATTTTGCGCTAAAACGCAGCGGAAAAAAATACCTAGATTTTGCAACATTCTTCATTGCTGCTCCGCTCCTATGGGTCTTAGCGTGATGATATATAGCCTATAGCCTTCCCTCATAAATGAACTATATAACACTGAAAGAATTTTCCAAATCGGACCAGTAGTTCCTTTTTTTTTTTTTTTTTTTTTTTTTTTTTAACGTGGGGAAATCCCTTATGGATACGCCACCCTCCCGGGGGAGAGGGTGGGTTATGTCCGAGTCGCACGGACTAAAACCCCACGGTGTACCGACAGACCGTTTTGGGGGGGCGGCAAGGGATCGTTCAAGCTAATCAACCTTGTAGAGCCGCCCCCACGGTACGCCCGGCGGAAGGTGACCGCCGGGCTCCTACCTATAGAGGAGCAGACTGGGCACACACCGGCTGCCCCCCCTCGTCCGCCGGACCCGTGCAATGAGGAGATGGACCCCCCGGCCCATCCTCTCAGGTCCGGCTACGGTGGCAGGAGGAGTTGGGCGAAGCGCCCTCTCCTCCTGCCTGTCCTCCTTTGGCGGAGACGGCCACTTTGAGGGTCTGCCTCGCGAGCCCTCTCCGCCTCCTCCTTCTGCGAGATGACCTCCTCGCAGAAGGAGGCCATCGCTCGCCAAGCCTGTTCGCTGCCGAGCATGGCCGAAACCACGCTCGGCAGCGATAAGTCCGCTCCCACGGCCGCCACCAGGATGCGGCGCTGCTCCCCCCACGCAGCACACTCAGACAACGTGTGCTGCGCGGTATCTTCGTCAGCGCCGCACTCGTGGCAGGCGGCCGTCGGCTCCCTGCGTGCGATCCGGTGCAGGTACCACCCGAAACAACCGTGTCCGGTGAGTACCTGCACCAGCCTAAACGTCAGGGAGCCCCACTCCCTCTCCTTCCACGCCCGCAGGACCGGGCGGACGGCGTCCACAGTGAATCGCCCGAAACGCTCGTCCGCCAGGTCCTGCTGCCACCTTACGACGGCGTCCTCTCTTTGACGCCGTCTCTCCGCCTCTACCTCCCTGGGAGCCGGGGGCTCCCCCCTTCGTTTCCTCTCCGCCGTGAACTCGTACACGGCGGCGAGAACTCCTGCCTCCAGCTCCCAGGGCATGGAGCCGGCGAGCACACAGGCCGCCGCCGAGGACACCGTCCGGTACGCCCGGATCGCCCTCAGTGCCACCGTGCGCTGCGCACTTCGCAGCGCACGCACGTTGACGGCACCGAGGGCGTCGGCCCAGACCGGAGCCCCGTAGGCGGCCATCGCTCGCACGACTCCCATATAGAGTCTGCGGCACCCGGCACCCGGTCCGTTGGGGTGTAAGGGGTGTCAAATAACATCTAAGACTTGAGACACCCAAGCCAACCTCACCTGCACGTGGTGCACCCTGCTGAGTAACGAACGAGGCAAAGGCGACAGCGGGGTGGTAGGGTTCTACAGCCTGTCTGGGTCGCAACCACCATGTATATGGCGAAAAAGCCCGTCATAGTGATTCGCTTTTGCGAGTCGCGTTTCGGGATCAGCTTGTGCATATCCAGCTTTTCGCAGGCCGGCATGACAGCGGCGACTGGCGGTGGATAGTATATCACTCGGTGGTCGCCGTTGTTTTTGGATTGTACTGTGCTTACCATCAGGCGCAGTGCAGTTATTTTGCCGTGCTACAATAAAAAAAAAAAAAAACAAACTCACAAACTCTACCTCTTTATAATGTTAGTATAGAAGTATAGATGAAGCTGAAGAGTTTGTTTGCTTGAACGCGCTAATCTCAGGAACTACTGGTCCGATTTGAATTTCTTTCAGTGTTAGATAGCTCATTTATCGAGGAAGGCTATATATCATCACGCTAAGACCAATAGGAGCGGAGCACCAATGAAGAATGTTTTAAAAACCTTTTTTTCCTTTTGACAGCTTCCACTGCGTCTTATAGCTCAAAGTAACTATTCCACGCGGACGAAGTCGCGGGCAGAAGCTAGTATTAAATAAAGTTATCGGGATATTTTTTTTAAATAAGGATTAAGTCTCTGTAAAATAAAACTAAAAATATAAATATTAGGAATATAGGAATCTGTCTAGTGGCTTTTGAGTGATGTGTGTATTACAGCATACCTCTACCATTTTATTTAGGTTAGACGTGTTCCTACATCAACCAGTACATGTACTATTATCTGGTGAGGTGGTGGTCTCTACCATCTATCAACAGGGAAATAAATCCGACACAGTTGTACTGTAATAGTTTGCCGAGTTTTGAGGTTAACCAGTGATATCCAGTAGGCTGGCATGTCACGGACGACTATCGATTTGCCGAATAGTGAGTTCAAACACCATGTCAAGCGGGTTTTAATGTCTAACGGCTATTATAAGCTGGATCAATATGTGAACGATGTTGACGTCTGGAAATTATGCTAATCTCTGTACATCCACTAAAAACGAATGTTACTATCTATGTTTTGTAAAATATATAAGATACAGAGATGAACCAGATCGAGTTTCTTGCTGGTTCTTCTCGATGACTGAGTTGTTTCCGAACTGGAGGTAGCTTTGACGTTCATAATCAGGGTCTACATTGAATAAAGTATTTTGATTTTGAATGCTGATGGATATCGTGTTTGTTTTTATTGGATTGTAAGGTATAACGCAAAACAACAATATTTACTCTTCTATATTACAGTTCAAAATATATTTGACTGGTATCAGGACATTGAGCTTTATGAAATTGGTTACAAAGTTTGATAAATCGAGATGCAAAAATTTAATAGCCGTATTTCTCTACTACAAAACGGCATATTTTCCCGTAGCGATAATGGAAAGCACTCTCTCTACGACGCGCTTTGTTATTTTTCAATGACGTCGCGTCCTAGATATTTAAACTGTGCAACATTTTTAGAGGCGATGTTGTTTAGAGTGACAGTTGAATCTGTATTGTTACCATTGTGACTTTTGTTTACTTTGATTGGAGTTGTATTTAGACACTAAATGTCATGTAATATTTTTTCATTAATTATTAATTTCAAATTGGCAAATTGGTGGCTTTAAAGGCCCAAGCTATAACGACAGAGATGAGTTAAAACCCAGTGTTCAATATGTTGTACAATATGTTTTGACATTCCCCGGCCCACGCATTACAGTCTTTTTTTTTTAAATAAAATACTCATCCAATAATTTTTATCTCTTGTTCATTTAAATACACATCGGGCGTTCAGATGATCCTGAGTTTTAAACGAAAGAACATTTTTAGAAAATTTTTATTGCATAATATAGCATTAAATAGAATATCACGTGAGATTCCAGTTGGCGTAAAACTTTAAAAGCAAAAACCATAAAACTTGAATGTACATATGATATTGTGCACTTGACTTCTAGGAGATGATTTCCTTTTCAAACTTGGACCTGAATGCTACGTGTTAGTTTATACAGCAAATTATACATTAGGTCTTACGAGCATAAAGCAACGACTCTAGGTTAGTTCTTTTGTATATTTGCACCAATTATATTATTTGAGAATTAAATACAAGTAATCTATGTATATGACATGTATCTTTATGTGTACAATGTATGTAAATTATAAAACGCAATGATTCATCGAAACATATATTTGGTGCGTTCGAATAGTTTGAAATAATAAAATGGCTGCCGGCGTCCATGAACACTCACGTTACTTTGGAAGTCTACGTTAGTGGTGTTTATATTAAACAATTTATCGTATAGTTATTCAATAACATATCGTCACGCTCTCGGAATCGAACCGACGACCTCGAAGCGAATTAGTAAGTGCGTGTAATTACATACATACAAAAATATAAAAACAGCATTATATTTTAATTGCCTCCCTCACGCAAAAATAGAGCGTTATTCTAATTATTTATGTGATTACGAGCTTTTACCTGCGGCTTCGCTCATTTTGATGTAGATCTGATTTATTATATTTGATTTACTTGAGTCGTTGAAACGTGAAAGCGTAACAAACAAGTAAATAAAGAAAAAATCTTAGCATTCAGTATTTATAATGTTAATTAGAATAGTTGGGAGCATAATAAAAATAAAATTATTAATTTTATATAAAACTTTAAAATACATTTTAAAGTATTTTTTTAGCTCCAGCAATTGATATCAAAACATCATGTGTAGTAGAACTTCACAAACATACGATTCACGAACACAAGCCGATCTAGAGTGAACACACGAACACAAGTACACACAGAGTCACAACAATCACTTTTAGTTCATACAAATAACCGTCTTTTGTGGGATTCAAACCCCAACACGCAACGTGATGGCAGCGATGACATGATCTCGACCTTTCAAATCACTATGCTATCTTCTATATCCACGTATACATATAAAAAAATATTCCAAAAAAAAAATAAACTGCTTTCGATGTGAAAAACTAATAAGGCACTAAAAAGTGAAAAATAACTAATTATTAAATTAACCAAATTAAATAAAAAATTGATATTCGCGCTACCTAATAATATATTTGAATTCAATGCCGGTGTTGCAGATGTCTGGGAATAAGTAATAAAATACATTTCAATCATATTTAGAAATTTCTTTATGTCTATCTGTTTGTTTGAACACACAACACTGTTAAAGTATTGCGTTCATGATAAAACCCCGGCAAAAGAATTATAAAGTATATCCTCTTTTCTTTTTTAATAAGATTCTACGCGGTCGAAGTCGCGGGTACCGCTAGTACTAAATAACTGTACCGGTTTACTAAACAATACACATTATAGTGTTGTCACAAACTCGATGAAGTATTTCCATTTGCGTATATAAAAACCCGATTTGAAATACACGTGAACTGTAAATGATGGTAAATAACCGGTAATAAACAATTTTATCGGTTAACTATGTGAGTTCTGTTAGTAATATAATAAAAATGAACTCATGCCATTCGATTGCATTGTTTCAGCGTGAGGTAACTGTCCGCTAATCGGCCGGCATTTTTAACGCGACAAGGACGTGCCTCATACCCAACGATAAAAACTTTACGTTTGTTATACATAGTGGTGTTCGACGCTTTGTACTGTCGGTGTGAGAAGAGTTTAATTTTTTATACCAAAATTCTTTCACACAAATGATGAAATTTACAGTAGTATATACCTATACATTAGGGTGGCCCAAACAAACGATTTTTTTTTTTCGAGACTCTTACGAAATTATATTAGTTTATGATGTTTTAAAATATTCTGAAGAGGTCAATCAAAATTTTTTTTAATTTCCTACATCGTCGAATATTAATTTTTTTCTCGTTATTTCACTATTTTGTACCATTAAAATTATTAGCATTAGCAAATTTTCAAATCGAAAAAAAAATTAATTTTATGGTCATTCAAAATTAAAATAGACATATAAAAGAATATAAATAAGACTAGAGAGATGCAAAATCATTCGAGACGTTTGTCACAATTAAAATATAATTAACATATTTTTTTTAGCTTTTTCGGCGATTTTGGAAAATTCTCATAATATTAAGCGACCACTTTAATTTTTTTTAGTTGCGCTATCGTGGGGGCTCTTAAAACGTGATAAAGTAACATAATTTCGTAAGAGACTAGAAATAAAATCATTTTTTTTGGCCACCCTAATATAAATAAGATTACATACATGCATACCCTATACACATACTTCATAATTTAAAGATACTAGCTTTTACCAGCGGTTTTGCTCATGTTAATGTAGATTTTACCTATAACACGGGAACAGTGACTTGTTTTGGATGAAAGATCCATCTTCTTTTCTCTACTCCTGACAACGTAATTGTAAAATTTCATGATGATCGGTTGAGTATTTCAGGCGTGAAAGTATAACAAATAAATTAACAAACAAACTCACCAGTCACATTTATAATATTAGTTATTATAGTTTAAATTCCCCAAAACATAACGATAAGTACCAAATGAGAATTTTTGGAGGGATTTTAGTCTGTCGTGTAGTGGCTTTTATATTTTATTCATAACCTTATATTATTCGACTCTATATTTTGTAATATTGGTGGCATTTGACGTAATATAGTCCGCTTATTATGTTTCCCATCGATTAGTTGTAATATAATGCCTTCTCAGGTTGCAATAACATTGGTCGAAAATTGTAATCGTCATTATTAATAACGCATAGGTAGGTAGGTGGTAGAAGCTGAAGCTATTACTGGTTTCAGTATGAATGGGTCGGTTCGCCCGGGATAGTACCACTCCCTCACAGAAAACTGACGTGAAGCAACATTGTTGCGTTTCGTTCGGTCAGTGAGTGCGCCGGAGGACCACCCCCTCCACCCAAACACAGGCTGGCAACGCACTTGCGACTCCCTTGGTGTTGCGTGTTGCTAGTGTCTATCGACGGCGGTTATCACTTTATATCAGGTGACCCGCCTGTTTGTTTGCCTCCTATGATATATTTAAAAAAAAGCATAATGAACAGCAAAATAATTATATTTTCAATAATTTGTTTTTAAATTTTAAAATTATAATATAAAATAAACATATATAATATAAATATCAAATTATTAGTTGTGATGTAGCAAATATTGCAATACTTTGGAAATAAATTACATTTTTCATCTAACTGTACCGAACACTTTTAAAAGCTCTATTAGTGTGAACTATCTGGCTGTAAGTCGGTCAGCGAGTAAGTAGTTAAATGTCCATTCCATTAGTCAGCTAGGGCTGTGCCATCGTGATGGTTTATCAATATTTACCGGTAGTTATTATCGATAAACTATATCGGTTTTGTACTATAACATAACGATTACTTGCTTTACGTAATTAGCTATAAATACAAAGCATTAATTTTCTCTAGATTGAACTATAGATTGGCTATTATTCTAGAATAATGGATAATTCATGTTACGATCATCCGCAGAAGACTAAAGTGGATCAACATTAACCGGTGAAACGAATTATCGATTCAACCTCATCTTTATATTCATGATTCCTAGTGCACCATCTTCCAATATCGATTATATTATAAACTAGCTATGCCCGCGACTACGTCCGCGTGGAATTTAATGTATAAAACAGCTATTAATGAAATTATCTAAATCTATACATTTAACTCTCGGGATACGACGTGGTACTCAAAACAACAGTTAGTCGTGCTTCAAACACGTGCTTATTTTTTATCATCAACATGTAGCTTCTCGAAACTATGAATTTAACTTAATTTAACTAATAAATAACTAGCGTTCATGTTTATTTGATATAATCATTTTATTTCAAATATCAGACATATTCTATATAATTTAACACTTATAAAACAATAGTGGAAACCATATAATAAATATTCCTGTTGCCTTCATTTTATTTTATAACGCTAAGATACAGTTTTAATGTTTCAAAATGTAATAATACGTTTAGCGCCATCTATTGATTATAAATGTATATAATTTATTAATCGCACTATAACACACTTCCATTTAACAACGCAGTCTAAGACGCGAGTGTTGCTCACTTAACACTAACACTCTTATATAACAAGAGCTGTGCCCGCGACTCCGTTTGCGTGGAACCTAATGTAAACGCAGTGACTAATAAAATCATCCGAATATGTTAAGTCCCTTTACCTATCTACTTTTCTCTCGTACTTAAGACGCGTCGTCATTAAAATTACAATAACTTTTGATAGAGTCGATTGATTTTAATGAAAATAATTACTAAATGTTACTCGAGGGTACGCTTTATTATGTTTTATCGTGAACGCAGTACTTTAACTGTGATGCGTGTTCAAACAGACATACATTTCTAAAAATAACTCAAATGTATTTTATTACAAGACACCTGCAACATTATTATCCACAAAAATCTAAAAAATACAGACCAGTTAAATTTACATTTTTATTGTTTGTATAGAAGATATCGGTAAAGTTTTCGAATAATCGGAAATCGAATACATATAACCTATATCCTATAGCGTTGAACAATCATTTCTACATGTTTCACTGAGGGATAAGTATGACAATAATATAAGTAAAAAAGGGAAGGCAGTCAAGTTTATTTATTCGAAGCCAAACAAACGGAGCGAGTGAGGAGAGAGACTCGCCATTTTATTGATCGGTTTTTATGACCCCGCGTGAATTTTGTACGGTTATGAAATGTATTCGAAACGCTTTCAATAGAAAAGTCAGGTTAATAAGGATATTTTTTGACGAGAAGTTTTTTTTTCGAATTGTCTATGCTATTAGCCTAGTAAGGCCTTAACAGTTTCACCCCTTTATTTATATTAGTCCTGTGATTGAATGGCAGCGGTTATTTACAACTGTTAGAATTACGAAATAGGTATTTAAAAAACCGTATATCGTTTTGTACTAAATATTTTACTACATATCAGATTTAAATATGATTGTATACCAAGTAGGAACTGGACTTCAGTTCTTCGTAGCCACTTTTATGAAATACGTTTGTATGATATTATAAACTGGCCATGCCCGCGACTTTATACCCTTTCAAATATATCTTTGATTTATAAGAAATATTTGTGTAAAATGTTGCAATTAGTGCTATTATTAGGGTGCTTTTTTAAACGACTTTTAATCGGTCTCGAAGCAAAATTTTATTAGAAATACGTAAATAAAAGTACCTCACAATTTGACGCTTTAATATTATATTTAGGTACATTCCCAGATCGTAAGATGATTTCCCATATAAAATACGCGTAAACTTAGATTATTGTTTTTTTAATTTTTATAACTCATCATCACTTTATGTTATCATATCGTTCAAGAAATATCACTCATAGATTTGGTTTAAAAATCTTTTTTTTTATAAATTAAATTTTCCACTATTATTGTGTTATAAACATTTTCCCCGTAGGTTCAGTCATAGATAAAATAACAACAAAAATACAAGATTTTAGAAATAGTGACCTGTACTGTATCACTGTTTTTAAGTTACAGTTAAGTCGCAATAGCAATTATTGTAGGGCACTCAACCATGAGTAATTCCTGAGTTCGAACGACATGACAGCACTTTGTCACTGATCTACATATATAAAAAAATATATCAAAGCTTACGTATACTTTATATGGGAAATCTCTCACTCACATTCTGGTAGAGTACTTGGAATTAATTAAGGGCTTAAATTTTCAAGCCTTTTTTTACATATTTCCAAAAAAAAATCGCGTTCGCTACTGAATACAAAAAATAGTCGTTTAAAAAAGCAACCTAGTACATATATAATCATCATTTCCTTTTCAACGTTTTCAATTATCTTGTTAGTAGTAAGTATAGTTAAGTTCCTTGTCTTGTGTTTGTTGATCATAAATTTCAATCTGAACTTTTTCGGTGTTATTACAAAAAAGTTAAATACGTA
Organism: Antheraea pernyi; assembly: GCA_015888305.1. Lineage (NCBI taxonomy): Eukaryota > Metazoa > Arthropoda > Insecta > Lepidoptera > Saturniidae > Antheraea > Antheraea pernyi. The sequence goes on along the minus strand of MU159065.1, from coordinate 275,744 downwards.
TTGAACCCCGGCTTTAAAAAAGTCTCATATTAAATGCACCGCGATCGCTGAATGTTCGCCGTCTTGCTCTTTTGTCTCGCTTTGGTTACGTTAGGTTAGGTTCGCCGTATGGCACCACCCCTGCGTGGCATCACAATGGCTGGTGGTCGGTTCAAGTCAGGCTCTCCCCCGAGGGCCTGACAGTCCATGATGGATTTTCTCTCCACGAAAAAAAAAAAAAAAGGTTAGACTTGCGAAAAAGGATAACGCGAACTTGCCTCGGGCGAGCGCGGTGCATTTGTTAGGAAACTTTTTTAAACCAAGTTTTTAATACGCAATAACACGGTTTACGTTTAATTTTATTTAACTTATATTAGCTTAGCATATTTAAAGATGGAAATATTGTTTACCTAAATAAAGCAAGACAAGGTCCGTCTGCAGGGAGTTTACTTGTTACTTAATTTAAAAAATATAATATTAACTGATGATATTTCTGACTTTGTACGCTTTTTGAAAACAAATTTGATTTATAAGAAATATTGATGTAAAATGTTCGAGTTAGTCTAATAATGGACATGAATAAAAAGCTTGTTTGCTTCATTAACAAGGGAGAGAGCCATTTAGAACTGGCCGTAGCAAAATCAAACAAAAGTTCACGCCCGCAACACGAACCGTCTGCTAAATCTAACTAATAAAGTGCCACCGTTTAACTTCTCTACGGACTGTATTAGGTTGATTAAAAGTTTTAAAACCTAAACGGGAACGAATATTTATTTTTTCCATGAATTGATTTTGTTGATATAAAACCTATTTGTTTAATTAAATGGGCGGTAATGAGTTTTTAATAATTTCAATGACACGGCGACTCTACAGTTTTATTGTAGGTTGGAAAGTAGAAAAAACTGAGATTTACTAACATTGATATCTTCTTTATACCAGGTGACTGTTTAAAGGGCGACAATATTCAATCGTATGATAGTTCATTGGTCATATTTAACATATAAAATAATAATATTAAAACATAAACTAAAAACAACAAAGAGAACCTTAGTTAAAGTTTGTACTAAAACTTTTAAAAGTATGGGACTGTATATATATATATATATATATATAATTCTTCTATCCGTGTGTATATGACTAGTACTGGTGTACTCCACCTAAACGGCTGGACAGATCTTGATGATTTTTTTTGTGAGAGTTCAGGTAGTTTCACAGATGGTTTAGATTCACAACTGGAACCGGTAGGTGCCGCTGTGGTTGGATTTTAGGATTTTTTTTATTATCAAGACAGGACAAGGTCCACTGGACCCGCTATTTATACATATAAATAAATTGCCGAATGTTTGTAAGCTCATCAATTTTGAGCAGCTGAAATCATTTGGTTAATTATTTTTGCGTTGTTTATAATTGTGAAAACAAGGTTCGTATGACATTTAAAAAAAGTGAAAATTCGAGTTCTAATATCTCAATGTAAAAAAGCGAGTGTGTGAGTGAGAGAGAAGGAAGATCTTTAAAAATATTAAGAATTGGTAGATTGACGTTTAGTTACAATTTACTGTGAACGGAAGTTGTCGTCTTATTTTCTTCGTTAGTACAATCATGTAAAGCCGTGGTAAAGTTTAAAGGTAAAAATACTTCTCATAAAATATGTGCAATATACTCTACTAAATAGATAATCGTCGTGTGAGACATAGCATGGTAGATCACGACAACTGAGTCTGTGTGGATCGCGGTAAGCCACAATGACTAGAAACCCGTCATATTGACTATATTTATTTGTCGCATTTTGTAATCACGCAGCGTATATCTGGATGCTAGGAGGTTTGCAAACTGTTATAACAGCGACGGTTGCTGATGGATTGTTAATATTAAAGTAGATGCTATTGTTTTCAATCGCACCGTGCTTCCTTTTGTCGTTTTAGAAAAACTAGATTTAATACTCTTAATTTCTTAAAATAATAACGTACGATTAAAAGCGAAAACAGTAAATAAATTTTAGAGTTGCGCGCTTATTTTTAGTCTTAATATTTACACGACCGTGACCCTAATCTTAAAGTGAATTAATTTGCTGTAACAACGTCCAATTTTATAAGGTCTTGCATCATAACATTCTCCAACATTTCGAAGTGCCAGACATTTTTGGATAATGTATTTTAACGCTTTCAATGTTGTCTGAGTATTAAATACAGGCTGTTCATACTTGAAATGTTTTTTAATGTGATAACTAAGGGAATCTCTTATATCTTTTAGGCTTTTGAGATATTACATCATACTATTTATAACGTTTCGTCTACATAAACATAGATAAATTTGATGTCAGTTTGACAAAAAAGTATAAAAGTCGGTACGTTTCAGGCATCCCTTGAATGGTCTTTAACCTTTAAAATGAACTATTAATAAAAATCTGTCCAGCCACGAACAGAAGAATTATATATCTATACTAATATTATAAATCTGCAGGTTTTGTTTGGTAGAACGCGCTAATTTAAAAGAGATTTTAGTGCTAGATAGCTCATTTATCGAGGAAGGCTATAGGCTATAATATCATAACGCTAAGACCAATAGGAGGTGAGCACCAATGAAGAAAGTTTCAAAATGGTTTTTTTTTTGAGATTTTTCTCTGCGTGTTAACATTAGACCAAAATAACTATTCCAAGCTGACGAAGTCGCGGACAAAAGCTAGTATAAAGATAATTTTGTATTTCTCTTGCGTTACTTGCGAATATTTTCGGTTCAAAGGAGTTGATTCACGGGCATATATTAACTTACCTAACCTATAAGTAAACATCAATAACTTATAAGTAAACATCAATAATATACAACTAATTTATATCAATAACTCTAAATAGTAAAGTACTAGTAAATCACAAGAACGGTTAATAATATGTATATAGGATCGTCAAAAACTAAGTGGAAATATTATTGCTTCAGCGAATATCACGACGACCTCGAGCACATAAAGATGAAAACAAATAATACAAATTCCTGGAACGCGACTGTTTATTTAAAATCAATATTTGCAATAGAACATAACCAATATTGCTTTGGAATTTTGTATGTGAGATTTCATATCCCATTCGCCGACTCATTGCACAGGGAGACCGTACAAAATCCAATATTACGGTTAGTACATTACTAAGAGCACTCGTTTCTAACTCGATTCTAAATTATTTGATATTGTGTGTGGTATATTCGTAGCATATCTCGTAAATAACTGTCACAGTAAACAGAAGTGCACCATGTACTTAGTAAATCATGAATATATTGAAAAATATATCGAGAACTAATGGCAGACATATTTGACTGTCGAGCTTTTAAATTCAAAAGGACAATTAAACCCATTTTATATCCATGTTATTTAAACAACATGTAGTAAATTATATTTCAATATTATATTAGCCATCTTTTTTTCTTTTCCATACGTTAACTATATTTTTTTATAAATGAATTCATTTTCAACTGTTCACTTATTCTTATCTATTTTTTTAATTTGTCAAATGTTTCTTAATATTTACTGTTACATAATTTTAATTTTTCATTATTATTAATAGTGTAAATTGTATCGATGTGATAAAGCGTTGTAGGTTTACAGTTTAGTTTACTCCTTATTATTGCTATTATATCATTCATCGGACTGTTCACTGTTGCACTATCCACATTTGTATATAAGTAAATAAATAATCTAAGAGTTTTTTTTAATGTGAAACATCGAAAATATAATTAAAAATTGGGAAATAAAAAAAAACATACCACTATTATACTTACTGGTTGCTTAATATGCATTACAAAATCACAAAGGTACAAACGTAGGTGGGCAGATACATTTTTAACATGCTTTTCAATCGGTCAGAATACACATCACTGTGCAATTTATAGGTGATTTAAAATTCTCATAATGGAAACTTATTAAAGCAACCTATAATCTATGAAGCGAGAAGTAGAATGTTTGCGGAGTACCAAAACATAAAACTCGTATATCTGGAGTGTAGGAACAATTTTTTTAATTCAACACGCTAATGTAATTCAACGCAAAATTAAAGGATTTTCGTGATTAATATAAAAGTGCTCCAGAGAGCAGAGTGAATGAAGTTACGATACACGTCAGTTTCAAATTTCCTTAAGTCAGTTTTAAATAGTTTTCCAAATTCCTCCAACACAGCGCGACTTCGACTCATATTTAGTTTCCTGAAGTTACGTAAACTGTACCTATGTTACAAAGTTGTAAGAAATAGGATACAAATCTGTGGAGCTGTTTTTGAAATAAATCCACATAAAAATATACATAAGACATGCAATTTTTTAAAATCATCAATTCGTAATCCGTTTTTACGGTAATCTATATATTTATCACAAAATATATTAATATTGATACGAATACTAATTTCATTTGAATCTCCAATCGTTTTTTCGGGTCATACATTCAAAATACATATATCTGTATCCATTGTACAGCTTTCAAGTTCTATTCTTCTCGATGACTGGGTTGTTTGTGCGAACCGGTGGTAGTTTTGTCGTTCATAAGCGCCTTCTCAGGGCATAAAGTGAATAAATATTTTTTGATTTTGATATTGTTTGGTTTTTATTAATTCATACATGAGTGCATTGACGCAATCATTTTTTTTTCGTTAATTGACAGTAAATTTCTTTAGAAAAAACCCCATGAATAATCATCGATAGATAATCTCTATCACGAGCAAAATTATTTAAAAAAATGTAACAAGTATTGTTATATGGGAAAAAAATATTGAATTATAAGTGAGAAGTTACCATGGTAGTTGATAAATTTGTTTGCTGACGCCGGGTAACATGGATCACTAATACAAGTATATCTACTGACCCGAATTTGCGATCCCGTTACGTAACTACACCGACTTCGTATAGTGAGTGTAAATTAAACAGTATCATCATATTCAATATTTCGTATACAGCCACTGTTTGTATCGAAAGTGACGAAAAAAAAGTCTAAGCAGTGATAAGGACTGCCGACAGGAATGAAAACTCAAAACAATGAAATAAATGTGTTCTTTTGAATTTTTACGTTAATACTGTGAATCTTAATTTTAATTTCAGAATTTGTTTATTGAAATGATTTTTTTTATATCATAGGGGGCAAACGAACAGGTGGGTCACCTGACGTTAAGTGATCACCATCGCCCATAGACAAATAGACACTTGCAACATCAGGGGAGTCGTATGTGCGTTGCCAGCCTGTGTTTGGGGGAGGGGAGGGGTAGGTGGTTATACGGCGCTCTCACTGACCGAACGAAACGCAACAATGCAAGCACTGTTACTTCACGTCGGTTTTCTGTGAGAGGGTGGTAGTACCACGGGCGAGCCAACCTGCATTAATGTCGTTTTCATATCTGTTGGCACTCGGAGCAATAATTATATAAATTTTTATAAAGTCTATTTATCAATCAAACTTATTACGAGCTGCAAAATATCAATATTACATGTACACAGGCACCTATACTACGTGTCGCTAGATTGACGCAAATGGCGTAAGCGTAATACGGCCGGTCACGTTTACTAGCATGTCATGACGCGAAATTATAAAATGATCGATACCTAAATAGCGCTAAAAATACCGCTCACCGCGCCTAAGGAAGTTTTCACTTCAATAAAATTGCCAACATCAAAAAACAAAACGCTTGAACGTGTTTGAAAATAGAATTGCATGCATTCATTCAAGTTTTAATACGAGCTTAGACTTATCGGCCTTTAAAACTTAATCTCTAAAGAAAGTGAAGGCTTCGTCCAGTAAAGTTTTAATACAAAACTTTGCTCATCGGCCGTGAAAACTTACTCGGTAAAGAAATTGAAGGCAGTAAATATAAGAATAGATTCTTAAGTAGAGGAATTAGTTTACATTCTTTTATTATTACGGATTGGACGTGAATAATATCTAATTATCTGTACGTTGATTTTTTGACAGGATAGCGTCTTATAAATTGATGAACGCCGGCTGCACGCACTAAAAAGCATGACTCATTGTCACATTCCGCCTGAGCCGAGCGTGCGAGCGTGAGCGCGGAACAAGCGATAGGAGGCGCGATCGGTATAAGCGTTGGGCCTGTGATACATCTATGTCTTTTCCACACCATTGGCCGATGCGTCAGAGTCGTTATCACGTAAAATTATCGTCCGTAAACTGACTTTACAGAGAACAAATTCTTTGCTGACCCATCTTTAATATATAGGGACGTCCATTAAGTACTCTTGGGGTTACTTTGGAGCGATGTCGTGAGACTTGTCTAGACCCCATTCCCCCTTTACTACTAATATCACGTGAGATCTTTCAAAATTAACATTTTGTGTATAAATACGTTGGGTTTACTCAGAAAAACACATTTTTCTTTATTATTTTTCCTTTTTTACTATTATTACATTTAATTCCAATTATTGTTGCATTACATTTCTATATATCGATACTAAATATCTAATGGAGGAATTGTGTCAGATTTCGGCATATTTTAGTCTAGAATCATGTTTTACTTTAAATAAATCTGTTTTTCTCATTTTTTTACATTATCTTTGCACGAAAATAGAACGTGATATTTGCAGAACCTTCCCCTACGTGAGATTTAGTGAGATTCGGCTTGTAATCCTCCCATCCCTAATCCTTTCACGTAATTAATGAGACTCTCAATTCACCATAAGACACTCGCACGAAGCGGTGTCATCGTCATAACTGTACTAACACACGCTCGTGTGTGTGTATGTAAATAAACTCCTCCTAAACGGATGGAAAGATTTTCATGAAATTTTTTGTGCGTGTTCAGGTGGATTCAAGAATAGTTTAAATTCACAATTGGATCTGGTGGGTAACGCTGCGGTTGAAATTTAAGATTGTTTTAATGTTTATAGGCTAATATAGGATGCATCAATATGTGAGCGATGGTCACGTCTGGAAATGACAACTATCTCTGTGCATCCACTGAAAACGAATGTAACTATTTATGTTTTGTAAAAATATATAACACTAGCGGTCTCGGCGGACGTTGTCCTGCCTTGATAATAAAAGAAAAATCTAAAATTCAACCGCAGCATCACCTACCGTGTCCAATTGTTCAATGAATCTAAACCATTCTCGGATCCACTCGAACACGCACACAAAATTTCATCAAAATCGGTCCAGCCGTTTAGGAGTTCAGTTCATAATAACTTCGACACGTCCGAAACTGATTCTTAACGTTAACCGTCTGCGTCACCTCAAACAAGTCTCGATATGTTTACCTGAATAATACAAAAACGAAACGTGTAAATCAGTCGCTCAGGCGCCGCGTAAATGTGACAAATAGTGTTATTTTGAAACCATTACGACCGCTATTCGCATTCGGATTCTAGTATCGAAATCACGAAGATTAGTAAGTGACGACATCCTACATACGACTCTAAATAGATCTACTAGCAACAGCTCGTGACTTCGTTTGCATTTAAAAATGACTAGCTTTTGCTCGCGACTTCGTTTACGTAGAAGATGAAAATATTTTTAAATAATGCGTACGTTAGCCGCGATTTTGAAACATTCTTCATTGGGGCTCCGCTCCTATTGGTCTCACCGAGATGATGTACAGCCTATAATAGGTTTTCTCGATAAATGCTATCTAACACTGAAAGAATTTTTGAAATCGGACAAGTAGATCCTGAGATTAGCGCGTTCAAGCAAACACACTCCTCAGCTTTATAATATTAACATAGTATAGAAGTATAGATAACACCGTAGATTATTTTCGTTTTAGAATTTTTTTAAACTTACTCGATACGTGTCGATATATTTTGGCCAGTGTTAAAAATAACTTTATAAATCCTCATATATAAGCTATATTACTTTCGTTGTATCAAAATTCGTTGAGTATTTTTCGCGAGTGATAAACATACATCCATCGTTTCCATCCATCCAGATTTAACCACCGAGTTATTGGCGGGATCTTAGTCTGCCATATAGCGGATTTAATATTTTATTCAGAATCTTGTGTTATTTCATTCTATGTTTTGTAATATTGCCGGTGTTTCGTGTAATATAGTTGGTTCTTGTACACAAGCGATGTGGATAGGAAATAAAACCATGAAATATGAATTCTGAGATGTCACGAATACTCTATAAAAAGTTCTAACAAGGGAACCACCATCTTGTTAGAACATTGAAAATATCACAAGAAACTTATATTGTTACTTACTCGAAAATGGAAATAATAACCTAGATGATTGGTTCCAAAAATAGAACTAAAAAAAAATGTCAAGGCAGTCATAAGGACCGCCGATAGAAGTGAAAACTCAAAACAATGGAATCTATACTGTGTTCTCTTTTGAATTTTTAAATTAATTGTAGTCTGAATTATTTAAATTTCATAATTTGTACATTATAATTAATATAATTAGTCCCTCTTTTATATCTATTGTGCTCCAAATAATAATAATATATTTTTTATACAGTTTATTAATTCATCAAACATATGATGGGTCGCACAATCTCAATACAAAATATCAATATTAATTGTACACAGGCTGCTATACTACGTGTCGCTAGCCTGACACAATCGGCGCAAACGCAATACGGTCGGTCACGCTCACTAGCATATCATGATGCGAAATTATAAATTTATCTCCTGCCAAAAAAATACCACTAAACACGCCTAAAGAAGCTTTCACTTCAATAATAGCATTAACCGATTCGATCACTGCAGTTGTTTTCATATCCAACTTTTAAATGAATTAAATGAATCAAATGGTTATATTTCATTTTGATTTTACTTTAGTATCTTTATATGACTCTACTTTTCCCTCATTCACGTTCGACAACCTAGTGATATAAAAAATATTAAATCTATATATTAATACGTGAAGTGAAAACTTTGTACACCTTTTTAAGCGAATTGCACGAACGGATGAACGTGAAAATCGGCAATTATTAAAGTTTATATGAATGAGATGTGCACAAAGCTATTTTTTTTTTAACAAAATGCATTAGTTTAAACACATTACATTAATTAAAATATAAATTACACACACTACTACTTGAATGACACACAACATATTAATGAAAATGACGTTTCGTCATCCTTCATTTTAGTCATACATTCCAATTACCTTTTTTCAGCCTACATTCAATATTTTTAACACGACTTACGTTCCATACATTACATTACCTTTGAAATGAACTGGTCTAATTGTAAGTTAATTTTATAATAATATAATATGTAAGTTAGTAATATACATTAATAATTAATTGATAAATAATGTACCTTTAGTAAATTTATGAAACCACTGAAATAATTATTATTCTCTTTGGTCTTATTGAATGTCAAAATGAATTATGGTCGAATTTCGACCACTAGTATATATTAAATTGTCACTCTTCCATATCTACCTGTTATATTGAAGTACAAGGCAAAATCTGTGTTCGCGTTTACTATGTTAGAAACCGTTGCCATCCTATAAATCCTCTGTAGCGTTCTTACGCGATAGAGTTAAGGCGATTGCAATAGAAGGAAAATGTCTGCGAAATATCGTCTTTTGTAGTGAAACTTTCTTTTGTACATTTGAAATCTTTAAAAGAACATTTTCACTTTGTAAAATGCTAGTACTGATGCCGATATAATATAAGATAGCTATAAGCTATTTGAGTTAAAATATACACGAAATATACATTATTTTATTGAAGTGAAAAGTTGAGATAAATTTATAATTTCGCGTCATTACATGCTACGTAAGCAAGTCGTATTGCGCTTGCGCGGCTAGCGTCATACTAGCGACGCTTAACATAGGGGCCCGTGTACATGTAATACTGATATTTTGCAACTCACATCACATATTTGACTGATTAATAGACTTTATAAAGATGTATACAATTATTATTCCTAATGCCAATAGATATGAAAAGCACACTAATGTTAATAATTACAATAAACAAATTCTGAATGTGTCATTCACACTATAATTAATATGAAAATTCAAAAGAGAAAACATTTATTTCATTGATTTAAGTTTTCCCTTCTGTCGGCACTTCTTATGACTGCCTCGACTTTTTTTATATATACATACTATTTTATATATTCATATCTTCTTTTTTTTCTCGAACTGAATACGCTATTGACCTAGCAAGGTCTAAACAGCTTCACCGGACTACACATACAAAGTGTTGGTCCACTGTCGTGCCTCATGATGTATTATGTCTGTAGAGTATATATATTTTATTACCTGCAACAAATTTGAACTGTAAGTTGGCATCGACTTCAAATATATTAGGTAGCGCAAATATCAATATTTTTTATTGAATTTGATTAATTTAATAATTCATTAATTTTTTGTTTTTTAGTGCTTTATTAGTTTTTCACACCAAAGGCGGTTATTTTTTTTATTTTTTTTTTCATTTCTCCCTTTTTAGTGTCCTTAAATATATCTGGTTTCTAATGGGTATAATCGGTTGCAATTTCACGAAAATACGTACATACAAAGTGGGTGAAAATCAAATAAACGATATTTCACCCCTTTAGGTAGTTATGCAGCCCGGTATAAGGCCGGAAATCGTGGCCACACGCGTCTGAACAAAGATAAGAAATTACTACATCGGCATAACTGGGTGGTCGTCCGGTCTGCATAACACAGTCGATGATATAGTGTATTTAGTTTTTAAGTTAGTCTTGTAAGAGCTGTGAGTTGTATTGGACAAACTAATAAATTGTACTTTCTTTTTAAAAAGCTCCTTGAAGTATACCGAGTTTTGACTAGGTATTAAATATTTTCTTCTTGGACCACCTCTGAATATAACCAATTCAAATAAGAAAATAATCATTAAAATCTGTTCATAATTGACGGAGATATCGATTAACAAACATATTAAAAAAAAAACATACAACCGAACGTAGTAACCTCCTCCTTTTTTTCGAAGTCGGTTAGAAAGATTCTTTATACACATTTTTATCGTTTTGAATCGAGTCGAAAGTCTTACAACGAAATTAAATAAATACTCTATGAATATGAGTCTCAATACATACCACAAATACTTAATATTTAAAAAAAATATCTTCGTGTGTATGTGACTGAACTCCACCTAAACGACTGGACCGATTTTGATGAAATTTCCTTGTGCATTCCAGTGAAGTCAAGAAAAGTTTAGATTCACAATTGGACCCTGTAGGTAGGCACTGCGATCTGATTCTAGGATATATTTTTTTAATATTAGGACAGGCTAGTCCGCTAGTTATATTTATAAATTATTACATGCGCAAATTATTATGATTTAATCAAAAATGGTAATTAAGGGTATATTCGGTTTGATAGTCGAGTGTTTGGACCGATGGAATAATAATTCGATGTCCTAAGATTCGAGTCCCGGCACCAACGAAATTTTTCAAAATTCACATACTTTTACTAATTTCAGTTGGTAACTATATTGTATGACGAACAAAGAAAACATTGTCAGGAAACCTAAAACTGAAAAATGTTCTTGGATTACCACCATATGGAAAAATTTAGAACTGTGGGTTTGTCAGAGTTTGAAATCGCCAATATTACGTAAGTTGGCGTGGTGATTATGCCCATACCATCCGTCGGGAAGAGGCCTGTGGTCCTGCAGTGGGTCTCTTACAGAATGATGTGATATTATTAATTAACAGTATTAAAAAATTGCAATTTTGCAAGAATTGCAACAATCTTAATGTGCCTATAAGATTGTTTGTAGGTAAAACATAGAAGTATAGATATTTTAGCAGCTGTAATCCCAATTACACTGCGTTGTGTGATGTTCCAATAAACTAAGCTAACACGGTGGTAATATTATAGATAATTAGATATATCGATAGGTCTTAAGAAAGATGACGCACGCCGCGGCCAATTACTACTTGAACTAGTTTTGTTCAATTTCATCTTGTCATTCTTCATTTATCGCTGTTATTTTTTATACGAAATTAATATGCTATTTATGATAATTACGAATTTGTATCATTATTTTTTTTCATACGACATTATGAATTCAAATTGTCTCTGAATTAGAATTCACAGGTTTGTTACATATTAAATTAAAACAAGGTCGCTCGGGTAAAAGCTCCGTGCGTAATCAGTGTTTGTATTGAAATGTAAATAGGTGCTGATTTAGCATACAGCAGTGACAAATATAATTTCACTGCTATATCGTATTAAAATAGCTATGATTTAAATAACTCGTGCTGAATCTTTTACAACCTGTGCTATTTTATTCACTATTAATTTATAACTTTTATATATTCACGTCTGTTTTTAACAATGATAGAGCTTCTATTTATATTCATTAGGTAGAGCTATTGCAATTATGAATTTTTAGTTGCTATTTTTATATGCCTATATAAACTGTACTCTAGTATAGTTTTTCGTTCGCGCTGTTATTATTAATTGTTTAATCCGTATTCAGATAACTATACATTCAAAAAATGTGGTGATTCGTTGAATAACACAAAAGTTAGTCCGGCCATCTAGTGGCGAGTTATAACAACATGTATACTATTCTTCATCATGAAAACAATAATTGCGTTTGTCGAGTTTCATGGTGATCGCTGTTTTTCATAATATTCGACAAATCTACTTAGTACAATCGATGATAAATAACGAATTATGTGTGAATGAACAGTATCAACATATATTATGTATTTGATTAAGCATTTCGATTATGCTGAGTACTAGAACGTTTGTTCTGTTTACGTATAAACTCTAACAACTGTAGAAGATCTTTATGTCACATATTTTTAATGAGACCGGGTTTTTACGTGAACACCATTCAAATATGTTAAGGTGATCATAAATTTGTAAATTCAATAAAAACATAAGAAAATTAGGAACCACCTGTTGTTGCCGAGAAATCGTTGATTACCAATTTATAAATATTATTTCTGTTTCTTTCTCTTACTATCTAAAAAGAAAAAGAATTATAGCGCTCAGCCTGTTAAATATGTAACAAGTATGGTAAGACCGCTACAACATAGCTGCGCACTGTTGCAAGAGCCGCTGCATAAGCAATATCCACATTTGTTACATTAAAGAAGAAGTGACCAACCTCGTAATTCATAGCCCCATATCAGCAAGCAACATACCTGAAAAAGAAACAAAACCAGAATAAGTATATCGTGTGACGTATCACAATAAATCAATCGCAAGCGCTTTATTATTAAACAATCCAACAGCTCATGCTTCGCAGGATTATATAATATACTGACGTTTCCCCATACGTGCCTAAACGATTCTAATTCTTTCTTTGGTATGTACAGTTACAATATAAGTATCTTCACAGGAACATTTCTTTCTATTAATCGTTATTTTAAATCTGTGATACCTTTCAATATATTTCTTGAAATAATATTCTGAATAGATCAATTTGGTCTACGTGAAATGGCAAACGTAAATAAAGTATACAATTGGATAGGGATTTGAAATGATAAAAATAATTACTGTGGGTTATTCTCAGCACATAGACACATATCATCACCGACTTTTCTGTAGACGTTAGGTTGAATACAATTCCGTAGTACATTTTTCAGTTTTAGGAATGTAGACGTCCAGTAATCCTTTTCAAAACTTTACTACATACATCGACTTTTTTTTATAACGAAAACCATATCAACATGCGAACAGACGTGATGAGTTTTTTATATATATAAAATTAAAATGCACCGCGTATAGACGAAATGACAACTGGCGTCGCCACTACGACCTTATTATATAGTCTGTTTTCATACATATTTTTATGAATAAAAATTTATAATATAAAGTTAACATTTTAACTAACCAAAGAGTTTAAACTATATTAGTAGATGATGTCAATTTTATATGCATATATAGATATATCATTATATATACATATAATATATCATTGGATTCTAGAGTATGCCTTTTTACCTTAATAGTAAACTTTGTATATTAGACGATACATTTCATATTTGTCCTTTACTAATAATATTTAATAGACAACGAGGAGAATATATTCTTCACGTTCCTAAGTTTTAAAACATTCTAAAGCGACGTATTCGCTACATCGCCGAGCGAACACTTTGATCTGAACAAAGTTTACTCGTTCATCGATGTCCGTTCGAAACAAAAGCCATTTGTTTCCATCCAACGACACAACGAAAAATAGTTCAAAGCTGAAGTTAGTTTCGGACAGTTCACTGGCAACTGGTGTTTCCCAACAACACTGATTCGTTTAAGAAAATTCGAGAGAACATTTGTAATAAAAACCGCGGTAAATTTTATAACAAATTAATAAAAATCACAATATTAGATGTAATACACAGACAAAACAAATTCTAATCTTTATATATATCATTTTTCTGTCCGTGTGTATGTGACTGAATGTAATATGGCTAAACGGCTAAACGGCTGGACAGATTTTGATGAATTTTTAGTGAGTGTTCTGGTGGATTTAAGAATGGTTTAAATTCACAATTAGACCCCGTAGGTAGCGCTCGGGTTGAATTTTAAGATTTTTTTTCCAATCAAGGCACGACGGTGGCCGCCGGGCCCGCTAGAATGATAAATAAATAAACTTGATAACCATTTATAAAGATAGATATCTTGTTAAAAAATAATTAAGTTTGGGAATAAATAGTAACAGAATGACCCACGTCTTAGTAAAATACATATTTTTGCACTTACTCCCACTGGTGCGGTAAAAGTAAGTTTTGAAACTCATAAATCCATAACTAAAATTGGTTATGTATCCGATGATTTTATTCGTTTGGTATAGTTATATGGTATTAAAAAAAAATCTAATAGAAGTTTCGAAGTTTTGTTGGCTTAGTTGATATCATGTTCGGACACGGTGTCTATGGACGTAAGTTTAAATCTTTGCAACTGTGTCGGAGTTTCCAGTGAAGGAAAACAATCGTGATGTAACCATAGCATGGTAGTACGGTTGTCATAAGTCCGCCTGGTTAGCTACCACCCTCACCTACACCCTCAAATGGAAAATCTATCGCCAACCACTTTTTCGTGTATTCCGGTAGGTGCACGTGAGAGCCAGTCATCTCCAGGTTTAGCGTATTTATCATCTTAGACCACGGCATTATTTTACATCAGATGGGATTGCGGTCAAACGCTAAAACCCATAAAGTATAGAAAGATAGTAGAAAAACAACGTCAATCTGTCTTCTAATTTGATGCCATAAAGGTATGAGAAAAATTGACCGACAGAAATGAAGAAATCAAAGAAAAAACTAAACGAAACTATTTTTTTAATATCGGAGAGAACGAACGTTCTATTATTTCTTTCGAAGTAATAAAAAATAAAAGTTGAGCATTAAAATACAGAAACGAACACATGTAGTACAATTAAACGTGACAACACATTAACACTATCCGATGGTGTACTCTCGTATCCATTCATTAACTCGGTGCGTTGCATAATCTATGCTATTTACTCTAGATATGCTTGACTCACTGGTTACTCACCGAGCTAATGTGCCACGACGTTACGGACACATTGCAAATTCGTTCAATGTGAGAAATATTCGGGCTTCAAAACCGCCCACACCACGTATCTTTTACGCTCTCGTCGTATTTACTTCTGTTTAGTAAATTACATACATTAGTATTATGAATAATCGATAACTATTGTGACGTGATACTTGCAATTTTATCATAATCCAATCTCACGTTGAGATAACATTATTAATTGCACCATTTTATATACAAATTTTCGACTTCGTCATATAAATAAATAAGAATCAACTATCAATTTTTACTTTTCGTATTCAGAATTAAATATTCGTTTATAATATTTCCATTTAAAATATCTGAACTAATGGATATATATTGTAATGAATGCTCTTTCATGATCGTAACAATTTCCACTCGTATGTTTACGATATTATGTCTGAAAATATATTTATTTATTATTTTAATTTTAAAAATATATACAAAAAATCATAGTTAGTTTTGTGCCGGCTCTTTACGATTTTAAGATGTTATTCGAATCAGCTGTAGTATTTTAACTATCATAAGTGCCTCTATAGGGGATAGTTTACATAAAGTAGTTTTGACTTTGCTTTTCGCACTTGTTCTTATATAATCTATGGACAACAGTATATTATCATATTAATAACTATAATATATTAATTTCACAATTATAATATTCTTAACTTTACTTGCGGGATGCCTTTTTCTTTAATAATTTGGCGTAAATTATTATGTAATGTACCTAATTGTACCTAGATTAAATATAATATAATCGTACAAAAATAACGTTATTGATGTAAACTGTGAATGTATAAATGGATTCAGTATTGACGTTCAGATTGATGCCAGACACTAAACAACAAAACCAGAATCTCGTTAGCTCGTTTGGCGTTCGC
>MU159065.1:96953-254283 GCA_015888305.1 Antheraea pernyi | reverse complement strand
CTTAGTATGTAGGTGGTTTCGGGGACGATAAATCGATCTAGCTAGATTTCGTACATAGAAAACTTTTTATCTGAGTTTTCGGGCAATGAAAAAATATAGCTAGAATATAAAGGTAAATTTCGCCGCCGCTGTTAAAACAAAAATAGCTTAAATGGAAATCGGCTGCTTCGAAAATCCGTCTAATACAGTTCGCATGCGAGTGAGAGCAAAAGAGATGTCTTTTTAAATATATTTTTTTATATGACATGCTAATTTTGTGATGGAAACCCAACAGTTTATTTTAAATTAAACATGTTTTTTAAAGAACCGAGCTAGGCTCGGTCGTCCAGATACTTATTTTTATATTGCAATTAACGTTCACGAATTTGGAGCAATAAATAAATTATTTTAGCAAATTATGTATTAATAACTAGATTGTGTCCGCGACTTTGTTCTTGTTCAAATTGTATTGTCTCATGTGTTTCATTTGATTTGTTTATCTCTCTTATTATTTTAATTGTTTCTACATTACTAACTAATCCCTATTGACTTGTTAGCAGTTGTTACGGTCGGTGATAGCCTTGACGTTAATTTTTTAAATTAAATTATACAATTACGCTTAGCCCGTACGGTGAAACATGGTGTCATGTAGCCTGGCCAATACAATGAAAAGCTCTTCATCCACTAATAAAGATCTCATTTAAATTGGTCTAACCGTTGCGCAGAATAGTGTTAACCAAGAACAGACGTTTTTTATTCAAATTGACTACGCTATTGGACTGACTGGCCTTTACAGCTTCACCAGACTTCTAAGGCGAGCACTTAAGGCACTCAGCCAATTTAAAGAATTTCACCATTTCTTTATTTTGCAAGTCAAGTATTGAAGATGTTTTAGTTCATTTTAAACACTTCATACACAGTAATAATTACAGACGAAATTATAACTACAGTTGTTCGTAGTAAACAGGATGTTTTTGTAGATACCAACTGTCCACCTAGTTATGAAATTGGGCGTGAAAAAAGGGGTTTAACACAAAAGGGCGATTCGTCCGCAACGCCCCGTTTCCGGTATTCAAATAAGGTCGTACATCATGAATAATAGCACGTTCGGGTAATATTTCGTGAGATGGAATTCGCTTCAAACCGTTGTTGCTTATGAAACATAAATCAAATTAGATTTTTTGAAGTGAAAACTTCTTTAGGTGTAATGTGCCGTATTTTTAGAAGGATAAAAAGTTATGGTTTCGCGTCAGCGACATGCTACTAGCGTGACCGACAGTATTGCGCTTGCCCGGCTTGCGTCAGATTAGCGACGCGTAGTAGTATAGCGACCTGTGTACATCTAATATTAATATTTTGTATTGAGAATGTGCAGCCCATCATATGATCGATTTATTAGTAAACTGTACAAAAATGTACATAATTATTGTTCGGAGTGTCAATAGATTTGGAAACCAAATTAATGATAACAAATTCAATGCACAAATTATGGAATATAAATAATTTACACTATAATTAATTTAAAAGTTCAAAAGAGAACACATTTACTTCTCTAATGTTTTGAGTTTTTACTTCTGTCGGCAGTCGTAATTACTGGCTCGACTTTTTTTAAATTTTCATTTTACATACACTAAATTCTCTTTTTTATTTTAGTGTTTCATCCATATAATGAAATAACAGTTTTTCAAAACTATTAGGACTATACCTGATTATTTTATTTGTATAGGGTTCTATGATACTCATATTTTGGATTCCATTGAACCTTTTGCGATATTTAAAGTAAAAGTTTAATTCAATATATAGCGAAGCGGACAGGTATCAGCTAGTGTTAATATAAATTGAATAGTTTAACAGCACTCACTAAACGGAATTAGGTAAAGTGTCAAGCAAGTAAATTTACAAAGACGGTCTCAGGACTAAGACAAAACGACGTCTTCTAAAAAGAGGTTCGTTCAAACGTCACAACATTTTTATACTATAATTTTATCAGAATTTTCGGTAGAGATTTTGAATATTACCTATTTTAAATTTTCTTTTACTTACATTACAGCAAAATTTAATACAAAATATCTGCGTGGAATTTTATCCACAATCTAACTTGATATTACGTGAATTAAGTGCAGCTCCCAAAACACATCTATAAATACTTGGCGAAGAATTTCATCACGACGGTGGTAGCTAGCCAGGGCTACATTAGAGAAGCCTTTACCTTTTACATTAGAAACTCCTTATCATCGTGCTATACTTTCAACAAAATGTCTTCCTTCTACGTAAACTTAGGCTCATTGTATGGGTTTGATCCTAGGTCGAACATTGCGGTATCCAGATACGCTGCCATTGAACCACGTTTGCTCTAAAATATATATCAATAAATAATAAACAATAAATTCTAATATAATTATGCTTAAATATCTTGCGACTCAACGGAATCGTGAAGAAAACTTGTAACACCAAAATTTAGTAAAAAAAAATGTTCTATGCGCAATTTATGAAATTAGCTGTGTTTTTACTAATTTTATATTTCAATAAAAATGTAAATATTTAACGTTTACATTTTAAACTGTATTCTTACTCTAACAATAATAAACAGTATTTAAACGGTTATTCGTAACATTTTGAGAAATTAAATAACGTAAGATATGAACGAACTTGTTCTCGAACCGAACCGTCCTCTAAGTGGTATGATAGCGATCACAAGCTCTTTATTAGATTTTGAATAACCTGAATGTCGTCGATAATAGCCTGACGACGCCCGGACGGTACACAGACGCGGAAGTTAATGGGTCGGTATGTTTATTGAAGATTCAATTTGTTAGGTACGCGCCGCCACGTAACGTATTTAACGTCATGCGCTCGAGTGTGAATCGAACATTATTTGTGGTTATCTAAAATAGCCAAATGCACTCATGCAAATGTTTTAACGGATTGTAATGGCTCAATGTATTTCTACGAACATCGAGTAATAAGTAAACAAGCATGCCGGCAAACATAAACGCACTCGAGCACGCGCTTTTTAACATAACAATCCTTATTGGTATTCAAAATAAACTATAACTTGTACATAATATTATTGTATTTCCTAATAAACAATACCTAATTACAAACTGTTTTTCTACAATTCGTTTATTTATCAATACTAGTGGGCGCCCAGTGGTCGATATTCGACCATAGTTCATTGATTTTTTAAAGTTATAAATATTATAATAATAGTTGTATGTTATAATATCATTGTTGAATGTAGAATGAAAAAGGGTAATTGGAACGTAAGAGTAAAATAATACATACAGTCGAGCATAGCAACCTCCTTCACAACCTTTTTTAAAGTCCTCTATTGACAGATGTCAAAATGTCTTTTTTATTTACATGTGTGTATATGTTGTGTAAAATTGAAGCAGTAGTGTGAGTAATGCATATTTTAAATAATTTAATGTACTTCTAATGCATTTTATATAAAATAAATAGCTTTCTGCACTTCTCCTCCATATAAACTTTAACTATGCCAAGTTTCACGTTCATCCGTTCACGCAATTCCGTTAAAAAGGGATACAAAGTTTAGGCTTCACGTAATAATATATATGATGATGATATATATAGTAGCTACAGTAAATCAGATGGAGTATTAAAGTGAGATGTATTCGGTTTGTGATGTGATATCATTGTTATTTATGTGAAACACGAACAAATCGCATTAGAAACGGTAAGATACATACAATGGACGGTCTCGTGGAGTTTAAGCCGGGCACGTAAAACGTATAAGCCTGGAGAGATCACAAAAAAGATGCAACGCAAAATATTTTTAATCCGAAGTATATGCGATAGGCTATTATACAAATCTGTTGTCAATGCCACCGGCTTTGTTGGTTCGATTAATATTATAAAAGTTTTTATTTAGGTTACTTGAGCAGATCATCTACATATTTTAATTTGTGTTTCAATTATACGATCTAACACTGGCGTTAACTGAGGCCCGTCGCAAATTCATTAGATGGGGCGGGCCTCATTTAAAATCATCACATTGTGATTTCCTTTTAATAAACAACCACCACCAGATACTTCTGAACACGCGGTCTCTCGGGCCAGGCGTCCTATTAGGGTCCCAGGTTTGCGACATTTTTCCACTTCAGCCACCCCATAGTTATACCAGTGGGTCTGACCATATGTTGACCACATTCTACTGCAATATATAGAGGTCTCTTCAAACTATTATCTAATCTACATACCATAATTTTCATTGGAGTTAAAAAGTAATGGCAACATTTTATTTAAATAAAAGTAAAAATGTTTAAAAAAGACTAATATCAAAAGCCAGGTTGAGTTTCAAAAATATTCGATATTCATTACAACTAGCCTGTATGAAGTTTATTTAGATTAACTTTCGAGTTCAAAGTTCGTAGTAGAGGGTTCGAGTAGAAAATTCTAAAAATGATAGCAGAATAAAATACGGTATACGGAATATACACAGAAGCGATCTTAATACCTCTCGAGATTTCAGCTCGAAGAAAAAGGTAATATTTTGTTTCACAAAACACTTTACGTCTATCGTAACGAGACATGCTTTCTTTTCGTTCGGACTATTATAATTTAATAAAAATCCTAAGTTGCAAGAAGTCGAATTAACATAAATTAACTTATATTATTTTAAGAAATAATAACGGACATTTTATCACCAACATTTTAAATGGCTCCGCTCCAGTGCTTTGGAGTGCAAAGGGTATCCCCACACTTGAAATTAATATTCCATTTAAATTACTTTACAAGTGTAAATTATTATATCAATCTAGTTAACACTCTTCTTTGTCTATTCCCGTGTAAGTTACTGTAGCTATAAATGTATTATCTGATTGGTGTGAAAGATTGAAACTCGTATTGTTGCGATAAAATTTGAATAACTTGTTTGTTACATTCTCCATGTTCTGATGCCTACGTCGTACCAATATTCGTGGCGAACGGTCGGAAGGTTTGAAAGTTAATTTCTTGCAGCAAGCACCTCTAATCTATTGGCGTGTTATAATCAAACGGATAACATAAAAACAACCATTTATATAAAAAAAACACGTAGATGTTGGATATCAATGTAATATATACCTATATATTGACTAATATTTCTACAATGTTTGGGAAAATCAAGATACTTTTTTCAATTTAAGCTACCAAAAAAGTTTGGTACTAAATATTCCAAGTAAATAATTTTTAATCACTGATATTAAAAGATGATGTTGCCTAAAATAGTTGAATCTAGATGCGGACTGGCTATTAAGTTCAGCTACGGGAATACTTATAGTGTATTTGGTGTCAGGGTTTGAAATTTAAATATGTACCTAGCCCGGAAAACATTATAAAAAATCCTACCACTATGCAACCTTATTGTCAAACGACCTGATAACTATCAAAACCAATCCCTTATAAGAGACGTACACGTAACTGATAACTTTAAGCGTAGGAGAGATTTGGCGTTTAGACGCAATTACGGACGTTACTTAGACGCTTGTTGACATGATTTTTTTCAGAAGAAAGATTACTGCCCGACGACATTGTCAACAACTCTGTACATTCTGTGAGGTGGTAATTGCGATCGTAAAAGACATACCGCAACATTGTACAAGAGTCCAGAGTAATCCCAACACGAAAACGTAATATAGTTTAGAAGCGCATAAACCGATGCCTTCGCAATAAACTGGTCGTTATCGCAAACCAGAAGCTCACTTACTAGAATACAGAATAAAGATACCTCTCTAACCTGCAACTTTGTAATGTTCACCGCAAACGAGGAACTAGGGAAATGTAGCACAAGTCCTTAACCTCACTAAAGTGTGGAAGCTGGATTTAACATTCATAAAATTTAAATATACCAGGACGTGCTGAGGAGATTTTAAGGCGATATACCCTACAGTAAGCGCAGAGTGAGGAAAACACTGTGTCATACCACTCTACGGTGATAGGAGTTTTCTAATAACCACCTAATTACCTAATGTTAAAGTTGAAAATATGTCGCCAAGGGCTTAAAGATGTGTTCCCTCAGGTGCTCTTGAGAGTTACTCATCTAGATTGAGTATTACCAAACCGCATTGTCATTTAATACCAGACGCGTTTATGATTATACGATAAAACTCATAAGCAATACAAGTAAATAAGGAATTAATATTATTAATTAAGAATGAATATTGATATACTCTGATGAAGGAGTTTGAAATTAGCATGAGTGACAGAGAAGATGAGGATTAATAGGTTAACATGGTATGGGCATGTCATGAGAAGGGATGACAATCATGTATTTAGAAAAGTTTTGAGTATGGTGATGGATGGATATAAAAGTAGAGGAGGACCGAAAAAGATGTGAATGGATTGTGTGAACAGTGATATGTGTATAACAGATGTGAATACGGGGACAGACAGGGAAAGTGGAAAAGGAAAACATGTTGAGCCGACCCTACGTGGGTGTGATAAGAATAAAATGATAATTAAAAATTATATATATGTTATATATATGTTAAAAAGATGTACCCAATCGAGTTTCTTGCCGGTTCTTCTCGGTGACTGGGTTGTTTTCCGAACCGGTGGTAGTTTTGACGTTCATAAGCGCCTTATTAGGGCCTAAACTGAATAAAGTATTTTTGATTTGATTTGAAAATAAATGGGGGGGGGGTGCGTATCCATAAGGGATTTCCCCACGTATAAAAAAAAAAAAAGGGACAGACAGGGAAAGTGGAAATGGAAAACATGTTGAGCCGACCCCACGTGGGTGTGATAAGAATAAAATGATAATTAAAAATTATACACGTTATTATGGTTTATAACTGGTAGATTTAATTAAAATAATATAGCATTTTGAGTTTAATTTTGTGGAATACGTCCTAAATTCCATGTAGAACTGAAGTGTAGTTTAAACGCAAACCATTTTAGTTAATTGGATTAACGTAACAGAGAGTCAGACTCAAGACAGTACTAACGATCGCAGTGGCCATATGTATGCTCACTACTGGGACTCGACTATATGGAAGTTGTGTGCACTATACAGCCGGGGAACTAATATAACGGCTACTTTAAGAATCAGTTATTGTATATATATAATGTAGGTGTGCGTGTTTGTAATTTTTTTATTCCTAATGTGTTAGATTAGCCACGCGGCATAAGAGCATGTGTATGTGTAATATTGATATTTTGTAGCTCATCATAAGTTGGATTGATTAATAGACTTTAAAAAAAATTATATAATTATTGCTCCGAGTGCCAACAGATATGAAAACCGCCATAATGTTAATAATTTCAATAAACAAATGCTCAAATTTCAATATTATCTCATTCACACTATAATTAATACGTAAATTTAAAAGAGAACACATTTATTTCATTGTTTTGAAGTTTCACCTCTGTCGGCAGTCCTTATGACAGCCTTGACACGAAACATTCAGCTTCCTCGTATCTCACTATATATTTTTATATAGATAATTTATTAAAGTTCGCTAATATGTATATATGAATTACGATCAGTGTTCGCACCTTAAGTTATATTTAAAAACGTAACTAAACAAAACAGGGCATTATCAAAACTCAAGAATTGATACATAATACTCGATTATTCTGCTTATCTCCTGCACATACGGGATATGTAAAAATCAATATATGAAATACCGTCCTCGGTAAGACATTAACTCTTGTTATTATGTTAAACATATTTTAAAACAATGTTTTCCTTCATTGTTCAGTACGTCATCGCACGAGAATAAATAATATTATAAAAATAACTATTATGAATCATTTGGTAATAAAGTGTAAATGTTTCAGATTAATTATACAACACACACATTATTAACTCCTAATGACGGAATTTGTTTTAAATTTTTTTTAAATAAAGCAAGAGAGGTTACGTGACTTGGACACTCCAAAACATTTTCGATGCAACAACAAATTTCTCGATGTTTGTCTTGATTTCTGAAGCGTAACTAAATGATTGCTCACAAAATGGCTGTAAGTTGCACAATTTAAAAAAAATGTGTCGTTTTATGAAACCAAGTTTGTAGTGAAACATTTTTTCGGATCATAGATACAAACTGAAAATTTTCGGAAAATTATACGTTTTAGGGTATTAAAATCGCGTTTTTAATCTTAACTTAATAATTGGAAAATGGGAATTACAATGGGAAATCAACAGTAAACAAGATATTCAACTATAAATTTCAACTTCAATCTGCGTATTAGAGTACCTACGGATTACATAATAAATACAATAATTCAGATTATAGATGCATTTTAAAAACTGAGCACAATAATTATTTCAATCATTGAATCATTTTGAATTGGCCCATGGTCGCCGCCATATTGGCCTTGGCTGCTCTACCGGTCGGCTTTCACTTTACCCCTACCCTGCGGCCGGCTGTAATGTGACATGCAATAGTTGGACGAAAAAAGACCATTGAAACCGTTTCACTTTATACCCCCACAATTAATCTAGATAAAATATGTAATTCCGGCGAGATAGCAAAACTATGTTCATGTGACCGAAGTGACTAGAAATATCTGCGTTGTAAACGATTCATCAGTAGCATTTCAGTCTTCTATCATTTGGACTCCGTATAAACGTTTCACTAATTCAAACCGCAAACAGTCCGACCATCACACTATTATAATATATCTCATAAAATATATAACATGCTATAAGTAAGCATACCTATAACTAATGTTATTTAAATATTATACTTTATAGGTAATGTATTAAGGTACAATGTCGGATGTTTAGTAAAATGGAAGTCAAATCACGTACATACAATACCATTGATTATTATGAATACATGCGAGGAATGTCGGCTGTTATGGTGTTGGCAGAACGAATATTGTCGTGGAAAATCAAAAATGAAACCGTTTGAATAAAGAAAATCGATGTCTTTGAAAGCTGTCTGCTATATACTCTTGTAAAAAAAAAATTTGCTTTGAAACTTATATAGTTTATAGAGAATATAGTAATGTAAATATATACACACTTTTTCGTTTAAGCTACGACTATTCCGTAGAGAGTTTGTTGCGTGGAATGGTATCTTATTGGCATAGGTATTCACAGTTCGACAAATTTCGGTAAGACACGCGAAGCCACCGGCCTTTTTTCGTTGTGATCGGATAACCTGGATGTTTTTTACTATAGTTGGGCACGATAGAGCTCTTTTCGAGATATAAAATTTTAAAACATTTCATCAATTCCTTTTTCATATAATCCTCGATTTGCCGAATGACAAAATATAGAACAACCTAATTTAGCAGTTATAAGAGCATAGTGTGTGTTTTGTTTCCAACAAATTGCAATATTGGAAATTGTAATTTGAAAGACTTTATGACTTTAAAAGTTACAATTAAATAAATGTTCGGTGGTGTTATGTAAAAAAAATTATATGCTTATTTGTTATTGATACTTTTACTCGATATATAACTTAAGTACAATACTTTGTTAAATAAATGACATGTCATGACATTGCTGTTTATATTAAGGAAATTAAATAGTTAAAAGTTAAAGAAATATTACGTCTATTTTAAATGTAAATAAGACGTAAATAAAAATTTTGCATGAAAAAAATACACCTCTAACCACTTCTAAATATTTTATATCTATCAATAACTTAATAGAAAAATAACT
This sequence comes from Antheraea pernyi, assembly GCA_015888305.1. NCBI lineage: Eukaryota > Metazoa > Arthropoda > Insecta > Lepidoptera > Saturniidae > Antheraea > Antheraea pernyi. The sequence goes on along the minus strand of MU159065.1, from coordinate 244,685 downwards.
TTTTCATATTTGATTGGTACTTTCAGAGATTAGAGAGTTCAAACAAATAAACTCATTTGTTTTATAAATTTGAATAGATATAATATAATAATATATATTTTATGCATATAGCTAAAAAGAAGTACAAACAATTAATTACTTAAATCCAGACTCTTAAAATAAACGAAGAAGTTTTTTTACTTTTTAATGTATTCAAATGTTTGTATTTAAAACGTTACTTCAAAAGCTTTTGCTGCAGAATTCCTAGGAAATTCGTCCACTTTAAAAGAACGAGGCGGGTGAACGTAAAGTGCTTTGCAATTTCCCGGGCGAGCATCCTCTCTACACTTCAAAGGGATGAATTTAAAACGAATTATACCTAACTGGAAATTACCAAGTTACAAACTCGATCGAAACCATTATTATACTTTTTCATCTTTTTTATAATCTGTCCATTATCTTTTGTATTAATTTAATAATAGATATTGGCAAACCTGAGTGATACATATCAACACTGTTTGAAACATAGCCTTGAAAGTTAGCAAATCTAAGTCTTTTTTGGTGGGAGTTTTTGGCGGAATCTTGGAATGTCTTGTCGTATATTTTATATCTTATTCATAATATTCACAGAGCACACCGCCGTGTTCTGGGGGTGAATTTCATTCCCGCATACCAGACTAGGCCCCCCTCAGCAGCGGCTTAAGCCTAGGTCCGTTCCCTCAGCGTGGAGTCTTTGAGTAGGCTGTTCGCGCGATACAGTGACACAAAAGCTTACATCAGTGCAACAACATTATACATGTACATATCACCTCGACACACGTGAACGCACACATGCTCACACATGAAAGTGGAAGGGTTTTGTTTTTTCCTTATTGAACTGAAATAGTTTAGAAAATTTTCCGACACAAAATACATATAAGAGTTATTGAGGTATGTATGCTTGGTACACATATATGTTTCAATAACTCATATAAGTATGAATATGTAGCTTAGCTTAGGTTAGCTCAGTTAGGTCGCGAATTGCATGAGTCAGATATAATAAAGATCAGACAGACAGAAGACAGGTTAGATATAATAAAAGAGTCTAATATTGATGGTGTTTTACGTAATATATTTCGATTATTGTGCACAAGTCCCGCAAAAACTCCCTGGAAAGTTTTAACAAGGAAACGACCATCTTGTCAGAACATGAAAATTATCACAAGACACTTATAATATCATTCATCACCTACTCGACAATGGCAGTAATAATCTAGTAGATTAGTGCACACGCAGCAACCGTAAGAGTTGCGACCCTATCCCTCGGTTTTTACTGTTATACTTGAAGTATAATGTGGTCACCATCAAACACATTGTTGATACTTGGCAATGCTGTTATAAGAGAAAACACTGATCACCAACGTAAGAAATGAACATTTAGAAATATATATAATGCATAGTAAAATACATATGTATGAAACCAGTTAGTCGAACGCGTTCAGTTTCAAGAGCACCTGGTAATTAATCGGGAAAATCATTGGCTTTCGTCCCGCATTTCACTGACAGTTTCAATTCAACGAAATTAATCGTTTGAATAAACATTGATTAGAGTTATGAATCAAATAAATTATGTAAAATTCATTATAACTCCACTAGAGCAGTAGCTTTTCCCCGCGATTTCTTTCTCGTTGGTTTTATTGTATCAAGATAATTATTTATTTTAATTACTTATAGTTTTCTCATTACCTTTAACCATCTGATTATATTTAAGTGGCTTGTATTATATTTTAATATTACTGCTTAACTTGTATCAGAAAGAGCAGTAATGTTTATCTTAGGTTAACGTGCTCTATTTGCGTATAAATTAGTTCAGGCGTTTAGAGATTAGCTAGGAAAAATGAAAGCACTTTAATTTTAGTTATATCTATGTTGTGAACCAAGTGATTAATCGGGAACTGTTTATATTAACATGTCAATATGAATAATTATAACTCCAATTGAGAAACGCAATTAATACTTATTTCGTCATTTTTTCGGTGATTTATGTAAAAAGTATGAATTTTCTACTGCTACTCTGTTTTGTCTGCTACTCTGTTTGTGACATTGTAGTCTCAGTATTAACCTTATCTAACCAATCCAGCATAAAATGAAGTTCACAAACTACTAAGAGAAATCTAAATAACTATTAACTATATAACATGACTGAACTTGTGAGTACCTCAGTAAAAAGCAAAAGCAACGCTAAAATAATTAAAACTTTAGAAGACGCGGCTGATGAAGTTCGAGATAGTAGTCAGGTCATATAAAATCGATACGAAAGGCAAGCCAATGAACCTATCTATCAGATAGAAGTCACCGAACTGACAACCTTCGTACGGACACAGTGGGATTTGAACTTTCTATTCACGAAAGAGAATTCTTAAGGGCGAACCGAGTTTTTTATACGACCCCGCTGTCAATACCACCTCATTAGATTTAACAATAAACGTAATAGAGTAAGTATACTCGCAGTTATGTCAAATTAATGGAATATAAACGTATATAATTTTAATCTCATAACTGTTACGAAGATATTATAGGTACATTAGGGTGTCCCAAAAAACCGATTTCTTTGTCGTGTCTCTTACGAAAATATGTTAGTTTCAAATTAAGAGCACCCTCCAAAGCGCAGTACAAAACAATTTTTAGGAGGTTGCTTAAAGTCTTTTGAAATTTACAAAATCGTCGAAAATGATATTTTTCTCGATATTTCACTATTTTCTACCATTAAAATAAATAGGATCCCGAAATGTGAATGTCGATATATTAATTTGTAAAGACCGCTCAAGATTTTTTTAAGTTTCTAAGAAGAGTAGGCTACCTTAGATTTTTCGAGCGACTTCTGAACATGAATATTAAGGACTTTTTTTATTTAATTTTTTCTTGAAGTTGACATGCTAAAGAATAGGAATTATGCTAGACAGATGATAAACTAAGATGTGTTTGTAAGAACCTCGAAAAAAATTATTTTCGTTTTTTGGGCCACCCCATTATGCATATTCGGGAATAGATAAAAAAATGTATAAGGGTTATGAACGATTAACTTAGTCAAGGCTAAGACATGGTATACCACCTGCCATGTTGTACGCTTAGGGGTGTCGCATTCCAAGGTCGGTTGGTGTATTCGCGCTGATAAACCGGTATATATCCAATTTGTCATCTTTCGAGACTAACAGGCTAGCATGATAATAACGATTGTCAATAGAACGTATATCTCACGACGAGCGTCGTTTCCGAATGCACCGTCCTTTTCATCAGTTACAGTGCTCTTACTTTATTGTGGTACAATATAAAAATCTATACTAATATTATAAAGCTAGAGGGTTTGTTTGGTTGAACGTGCTTATCTCAGGAACTACTGGTACGATTTATACACTTATATACTTATATTATACTTATATACACTTCCAGTGTTATATAGCTTATTTATCAAGGAAGGCTATAGGCTATACATCAACACGCTAAGATTAATAGGAGCGCTGCACAAATGAAGAATGTGTTATAAAACTTTACAATATTTTATAATTTAAGTTATTGTTTATTGGTTCAAATATAACAATAAGGGTAAAATAAGTGTGAAAAGTCACTCTAACAGAGCTATCTTGGCGTGCACTACATAAACTCATTAATTGCACATAGATAAAGGTATCATAATTTATCGATGCAAAAACAGATGGTGGTAGAGCCACGCTGAAACTATTACTGGTTTCAGCATGAATGGGTCGGCTCGCCCGGAGTAGTACCACCCTCTCATAGAAAACCCACGTGAAGTAACAGTGCATGCATTGTTGCGTTTCGTTCGGTCAGTGAGAGCGCCGGAGGCCCACCTCCCCTCCTCTCTCCTCTCCCTCTCCCTCCCCTAACCCTTCCCCCCAAAAGGTGGCAACGCACTTGCAACTCCTCTGTTGTTGTTAGTGTTCATGGACGGTGGTGATCATTTAACATCAGGTGACCCACATGTTCGTTTGACAATGACATAAAAAAAAAACAGAAGAAGTCGCGGGCAATCGTTAAAGCGATTAATATTATACCATATGTTCACACTATGTAATGAAGATACATGAAACAGTTCACTTTTTAGGCATGTATTCGTACCACACTCTTTTCCTGTATTTTATCAGCACAGTGCTAGCTCAATACAAAATAGGTATTGTATTAATTTTTCCGTTTCTAAAATAACATTTAATTTCGAATACAGGCACTATATCAATGGGTTATATTTCAATATTGTGGGAAACATCAGATGGTTTTTAATATTCTACAGCTCCTCACGGCTTGAAACCGCTGCGGTTTCTTTTACAAAACGAAAAAAAACGACACGGCCTGTACTTAATTACCTAGCAATATGAGAGAGTTGATAAGCTTCTTATCTTAAGAACGAAAGTCTTGACGTTCCTAATTACTATTAGTATACGTGTGTAGTCAAAACAAAAGACAACAATTACAATGACCTTTTAAGATCCGCTTACTTTAACAGACCAAAGAGTGAGAGGGAATTTTATATTATAAGATAAAAAAAACTTCAATGTCAGTGTCATACCTACATATTTATGCAAATAATTAGTTCTACTCGTGGCTTCACATGAGTTTTTGTCTAAATATATAAAAATCCAGTGTCACGTTTTTCCAACGATAACCTCCGAAACTACTAAACCGATCTTCATGAAAGTTGGTACTTTTGTTTATTTTGGTCCAACTTGAGAGATACGATAATTTATATTACGATTAATGGCCTCAATATTTTTAAATTACAAATTAAATTATTGCCAATGTTGATTATTGTTGTGGCCAAGCGCGTGTCTGTAAAACACAAAAAAAGAATATTTGGGATAAAGTTCATGGTTTACTATATCATCCACGAGTCGAAGCCGTTAAAGTCTTTATTCGTCACAATTCATTTAATTACGTCTATTAATCTAAACTATTTGTACACTTTTTGGCAAAAACATCTCTGTAATATCAAGTCTTAAAAGTGAAATGAATTAAGGTCGACTTTCGGCTACTAGTCGATCACTAGCTTATATAATTCGCCGTATTCAAATAACACCTAAAAAGATTTAAGGGGATCGGTTTAGCGGTATAAAAGTTGATTCGCTTACAGCGCCATCTAGTGAAGCATTTCCTTCTTTTTTTTGTAACAGTGAGCGATGTCATTTATGCGTATATAAAAATCGATTTCGGAATACCCTGTTTTATCATAAGGAGAGTTTATGCGCCAAACATTTTACTGTAAATCGCCAATAGGTGGCACTGTATCACATCAACATCTGTACCGTTCAACTGAATGTCCAGAAACTTGGAATGCGTGGATATATGGACACGGAAAATACAATTAATTATAACAAACACGTGTAAAGACGTCTGCACAGCTAGTATAGTATCTAGTTTATAACATAAATAATAATAGTTAAATTGACTATATATAATCATATATTTCATAGTTTTTAAATATATTTGTGATTCTATAGATACTTGCGAATAACTAACAGCTAAGCAAGGTACAACAAGCAAGGTAGGTAGAGCCACGCTGAAGCTATTACTGGTTTCAGAGTAAATGGGTCGGCTCGCCCGGGGTAGTAGCACCTTCTCACAGAAAACCGACGTGAAGTTACAGTGCTTGCATCGTTACGTTTCGTTCGGTCAGTGAGAGCGCCGGAGGTCCACCTCCCCAATACTCTCCTCTCCTCTCCCCCTCCCGCCCTTCCCCGCAAACACAAGCTGGCAACGCACTTGCGACTTCCCTGGTGTGCTATGTAAAGAAATAGGACAATTAATTTTACTTCCAGAAAAAAAAACCGATAAAACCCATGCATATTTCGTACCCGTTTATTACACATATTATTTAGTATCGTACAAAAATCATTAATGACCGACATGAACATACTTTTTATTTAATTTAGTACGAACCCGTAAGGCAATCCTTTTGTTTATCACTGAACAGATCACAAAGGTGCTAAGAAATACAAGGCTATACACGTATTCATAAATTAAACAGTTGAATAACACCGCATGCAGCGCTGACAGTGCTCGACAATATTCTACAGTATAATAGAATCCTGTACGCACGGTTGCATTCAAATTAGACGGGCGAGCGATGTAACCTCTACAAACGTTTGCATAAAGGCTTCAAAGCTTGTACCGTGTGTATTCAGTGGTAAGCTAGCAGAGTTTAATTAGAATTGATCGGTTTAACTAACGCTATTGAACCTAACGTCGTCAGTCAATTGCTATCTGATAGCGGTAAATTAATCAACGTAAGCGAATAATGCTTGCATTTCGTAGATAGGAATTTGATGTATTCGAATGGAATTATCTATTAACACGTTAATATAATAGTTTTAATATTATTGTAAACTAGATCTTGTATATATGGTTTTTATTTTCGTCGTATTTCGTCGCAACCTACTAGTTTTGTCTAGACCAATCGTAGGCCGTGTTTTATTCGTTAAATTCTTATACACGTTTTAAATTACCTTGTTTAGCTTTATTAATTTTGCTTAGCTCCTATAGAAAAGATAATAAAAGCCATACTAGCTTGTTCGGACATACATAGGTTGGAATCTTTGCAACCGATTCGGAGCTTCTGGTGAAGGTAAAGAACGTGCTGAAACCATAGCATGGTGGTAAGGATTTTTCTAAGTCCGTCTGGTTAGTTACCAACCTCAAGTTGAATATCAGTTGTCAAGCGCCTGTTGGTGTGTTCCAACAGCTATATTTGAGAGGCAGCCCCCTCTATGCTTAGCGTGTTTAACATCATAGACGACGTCGTCATTTCAGATCAGATGAGATTGGGGTCTAACGCTAAAACCTACAAAGTATTTAAAAAATCTAGATAAAATCTGAGACATTCTCTATCTGCCAGTAAAAGTCACAATTGCTTTAGCGATTTCGGAGACTTGCTTGAGCAAGCAATAAGCATAATAATTTTCTATACTAATATTATAAAGAGGTTTCATTCATTCATTCATTCAATCTCAGGAGCTACTGGTCAGATTTGAGAAATTCAAATCTAAAAATTCAGTGTTATATAGCTCATTTATCGAGGAAGATTATAAGCTATATATCACGCAAAGACCAATAGGAGTGGAGCACCAATGAAGAATGTTTCAAAATCGGGTTTTTTTCCACTTGAGAGCTTCCGCTGCCTGTTAGCGTTAGCCCAAAGTAACTATTCCACGCGAACGAAGTCGCGGGCAGAGGCCAGTATTAAATATAGATATATATTCTACAAGTTGAAACAATAATATTTACTACACTTTATCTTTTGCAGCCTCACAGCTTTGTTGATTAATTTCAATGAACTGAACAAAGTAAAAATGTCAAGTATGATTGAATATAGTACAATTTTAATGACACAAATTTTTAACCAAATATGGATAGTAAAATTATCATCATGTATACGAAGTAAAAGAAATACACCGAATAATACTCAACACATCATACGCCTGATTCATCTGGATTTAGACTTGCAAAATCTTCTTGAATTATTCATACCATTCTCCATTGCGCCTCGATCGAAGATACACATGTAAATTCATAAATTAATTTCAAGGAATTCATCAAGTTAATTGCATCATATTGTGAGATGAATCTCCTTATTAATTCAGTGCTTCATTTAAGTAACGAACTAAATTAATTATTCTATTTGCAACGCAAAGTTTATTATTATATCGCATTTGAAATTAGGGTCGGTAGAAAACATATATCATTTCTCATATAATCCATCCAAACTTTTTCCTTGCTGGAATACAACCCTATCTATATCTGTCCACATTTATAATTATTAGTTTCTAATTAAATAAGATCCATCCTTAATGTATTAATTTTGTGTCTTGATTAGTTTTGTTTTATCGTTTACTGGTGCTGATGAGTTTTAATATCTCATCATTCCCTTACATAATTCAAATGATGCAGGATTGTTTTTGTCAAAACCTACTAAATGGATTCCTATGAAAACATTTCTAAAACCTTATCTAAAAAAATCACGATAACTTCATTTAATACAACGTTATTGAAGTTTAAAGAAAAATTACGATTTTTATTATGACCAAGCGTTCAGCGACGTGTGTTTTCTTGCCATCGAGAAGTGAGGCAAGCGGTAGGGCGCAGGTGAAAAGTAAACGGCTAAAATTGTTTACAAAGAAATTTGTAAGCAAAGTATATTTTTCAATATCATCATCGGCCTGCATGAAACCAACTGCAGGGCCAAAATCCTCTTCTCGAAGGAAGGTATGAGCACAATCACCAAGCTCGCCCACGACGTATTGACGATTGCGAAGTCTGAGACATCCACAGTTCTACTTTTTTTCACATACAGTAGTATGTACATTTCTGTAGTTCAGGTTTCGTAACGATGTTTTCCTTCACCCTCAGCCGATAGGTTTACCAAATTAAATTAGTAAATGTACGTGAATTCCGAAAAATATCCCTAGGGTTCAAACCTAGGAATATCGGAATGATATTCCATCGGTCAAACCACTAGACCACCACGATTTTAAATATAGTATATTTTTGCTTTTCACTTTTTTATGTTTCTATGCACATAAAATACAAATTTTATGATAAATAACGCAACAAAATCGCGTATAATCAGTTACTTGGTTATAAAGATGAAAATGCCTAACTATTAAGAGCAGATATTATATTAAATGGTTTAGTACAAAAAATATATATATAACAAATCTACTCGTATCTTCTATGTAAATAATACGAATGTAAATCTAACCAGTCTGTGCTTTTGAGATTATAATAAAAAAATTGTTGCATGTGTCTAGGAATAAGTGATAAAATACATTTCAATTATTTTTAGAAATGTCTATCTGTCTATCTCTCTGACTTTATTTTTGTTTGAACACGAATCACTCTTGATGTAAAGCGTTCATGATAAAACCTTTTCAAGAAAATCATAATGCTTATCTTCGAGTAACATTTAGTCTGTTCCAATAAAATCAGGTCACTCTATTACAAGTTACTGTAATTTTAATGACGACGCGACTTAAGTACGAGAGAAAAATAAATAAATAAATGGACTTAATACATTCGGATGATCTTATTACTCATTGTTTTATACATTAGGTTCCACTCGAACGGAGTCGCGAGCATAGCTAGTAATAAAAGAAACATTCTCGAGATAATACCGCGTGACCAATCGGATGAGTCAACTGGTGACACAAGTCAGCTGTTAGGTCACTGCAACGAGATTAACATCAGATGTGACCCTGCGAGCTTATTGACTCACCGTTTACAAATATTAATTAATGTCTATCAGCCCGTCAATCTCACGCAATGTACAGCAAACGAGGTCATTATTACACCGATTAATAGTTAACCCATTATTCCTACGTAATGGATAACGTATTATCGAAAACTATCATTAGTCTATCCTTTCTTGTTATTAGCAATGATAATAGTCGGTAATTATCGCAACGTGGGAACAGGAAAGCATTATGCGATCACCAATACGTGCGAAAGTGTACGGACACAAATAGCTTATATTCATTTTTATTATCGCATCATTATTAAATTGCTACAAATGCATAGTGGAATTTTGTGGCGGGATTTTGGAACGTCTTGTAGTGGATTTTATATTTTATTCATATTCTTGTGTCTATATATTGTAATATCGGTGGTGTTTTACGTAATATAGTTTAGTTATTGTGCATAAGTGAAGTGGATGGAAAATAATAATACGGAGCATGGATTCTAAATTGTAACAAAAACTTTCTGGTAAATTCTAACAAGAGGGCCACCAGCATCTTGTTAAAACATTGAAATTATTGCAAGAACCTTGTAATATTACCTACTCCACAATGACAGTAACAATCTACTAGAAGATTGGTTGACAAAAATAAATTAAAATAAAAAATGCAGTGCATAGTGACGTCACTTTACCGTTCTACTATTTTTTTAAAACCTAGCTATAATATTAAATTTAAACGACGACCGTTCACCAATTATAATTTGTCCGACCGATGATGTCACGACCTCGACTCATTGGCGGCAATCATCTGAATCATACCGTTTCTGATAATGAACTGGAAAGGACAATTATGTTTTCACGTATTGTGACTATCATTCGTCTTGTTCCTTATTTGTTGTAGATAAAGATACTCTACCTGTAGTGTACGTTTTTAAGTGTTGTTCAGTTAAATTAAAATAGATAATTTTTTATACCACGACGGTAGCAAACAAGCATGCGGGCCGTTTAATGTTAAGTAGTCACCGCAGCCTATAGACGCTTGAAACACCGGAGGTGTCATATGGGCATAGCCGGCTCTTCAATAACCTAGTAACCGTCCCCATGAAAAACTCCATACTGTAGTCCTCTAGAAAAACCTCAGCCGGAAGCTCATTCCACAATCGGAGCATTCGTGGGAGTTTAAAAAAACAACAAAGTTACGTCGTGCAGTTTATAAGGCTTCCACGATTTCTTAAACCCTTCGCAGTCACCTATCTCAGATTCTCACATTGCCGTAATTGTACGATTTATCTTTTAACTCTAACATGCTGGATGCTTACTATGAAATATTTTGCGACCAGAATAGAATTGACATAAAAATCGCTTATTACTTGATAGGTAAAACATTAATGATTCAATTTTTTGCTTCTTAAAAAGCATCGATTTAGAAGAGAATGTTTTAAAGCAACGTAAGGTCAGTTATATATTGCATGTTCAAATTCTTGCAATGAGCCAGAACTTCCAGTGAAGGAAAACACCGTAAAGTTATAATGCTCATCGGACTAAACCCCTTACGGTGAAAATCTGTTGCAAAGTACTTCTAAGTGTGTTCCAGCAACTGCACTTGAAAGCGAACTTAGTAGCTAAGTTTTCAACAGTTTATTAAATAATAATTCTTGATCTAGCAATTTGGCGAGCTATTAAAATAATACGCGTTTGGTATTTTTCACTTGCATCACGCAGATTTTACGTTTCTGTTTACTAGAAATATTACTTAACCTACTTTTTACACTAAGTAACAGCATAAAGGTTTATGTCAAATATATATTACTCATATAAGTTACCATAACAGGCTATCCAGTTTACTCTCTCGCCCTTTGTGCCAATTTTCTTATCTGCCTCTATCAATGTTCACAGTTCGACGTTATATTTGTCAAAATAGTCATTCACTATTTACATGTAAATAGTTTTGATATTGTGTGAATATATCGCGTTTAAATATATACACATACCATCATTCTTGGAGGTACGTTGAACGGTATAAAAGTTGATACCGTTGATACACCGATTCAAAGGTTTTTATTCATAACATACTCTTGATCTATTTTAAGATATAAATTAATTAGTAGAGAGGGCTGCGATATACCCGATGTTGAGTGATCAATAGGATCATAGTTCTCAGGATACAGGTTGTTTTCCCGGTGTCCTAGTTCAATCATTTCTTGTATGTTTTACCAAACATCTTTTGAAACAACACACTAATACTGAGTGTTTGGTGGTATCTTAGAATGTCATGTTGAGAATTTTATATTTTATTCATAATCCTGTGTTATTTGGCACTAATATTGTTTGTTTTACGTAATATAGTTTGGTTATTGTGAACAAGAGACGTGGGAGCATGGGAAATAATATCACGAAGCATGGATTCTGATTTGCCACAAAAACTCCCTGGAAAGTTATAACAAGACAGCCACTTTCATTGCTAGCCACATTTCATTTATAAATTGGTATTATAATTATTATATTAAATTTACAAATTTATAATATCCTCATTAACCTACTCGACAATGGCAGTAATACTATACTAAAAGGTTGGTTGCCAACAATAAAATTAATTAATAAAACACTACTACATGACGGTACTGGTGCTGGTGTTTCTGCTATAAAAGACAGCAACCACCTACAGAGAGGAAGGATAAACAAGATGTAAGGAAAACAGAAATGCCACAATATGACGTAACTTTAGGTTACAAATCCTAATAATTCAGCTTGCAAAATTGAAACTAAATTTCAAATTGCGTGACATAAATTGGGAATAGTTAACCACGTCGTCTGAGCAACGGGTGACTGGGCTCGGTTACTCGTCAAATTTGATTAATTTGTTGTGCACCGAGCAACGTTCACATGAACATTTCCTGCCTCCAATATGTATATCGTAGGTTTATCATCAATATCAGATCTATGTACTACACATTTCGGCGGATAATTACTGAGTAGGGCCTTTTATGAATCTGATTATTTGAAAATCTATACTTCTATACTAATATTATACAGCTGAAGAGTTTGTTTTTGCTTGAACGCGTTAATCTCAGAAACTATTGGTTCGATTTGAAAAATTCTTCTAGTGTTAGATAGATTATTTATCACGCTAAGGCCAATAGGGACGGAGCACCAATGAAGAATGTTTCAAAATCGGGGATTTTTTTTCTTTTGAGTGCTTCCGCTGCGTGTTAGCGTTAGACCAATGTAACACCGATGTATTGAAACACCAGATATCGGCTCAATATATCACCAGGAATTTTTGATAAAACAGTACGTTTAGTTTTACTATAAAGCTACGGCTGACAATACAATGTCAAACTATCAAATACTTTGTATAATGGAACATAAATTAGTACAGTTCGATAAAACAGAATTGTGCATGGTTGTTTTAGGCTATTTTTTAAAATGGTTGAATTATTTTTGACTGGACTTGTACAGGTAAATAGAGGATTTTTCAAAGTTAATAGAGTTAGATAGAGTGTTAGCAGTAATGATAAATGAGAATTGTGAAATATATTTAATGATAAAATTGAGATCGCAAGTGACGCAGCTAAAGTACATAGTCTCCATGAAAAAGCAAAACTCTTTTCATGAGGATACACTTAAGGCAGCACCTTATGGTCAATATAGTTTAAATTCACTTCAAATATAGATAAATAATACTAACGAGGCATCCTTCAGAAATTTTAAATTGTAAGACCCTATGCCAAAGTAACGTAAGGATGTCGATTAACTATTACATGAAATCGATAAAATTTAGCCTCTCAAAAATAATAATAAAATATGGCCATAAAAACGACATTAACGTGTGGAACATCAAAAAGTTAAACGATCGTAACAGTAATGCATATTCACATTAAACTGGCAGACGCGGGAAATATAATGTCTTAAGAGAATTATGTTTTATCGCCCGTCGAATCAATATATTAATTTAGAAGTGGGCAGTGGAATTCAATTGTCTTATAAACTAAAATATAAACTAAGATATATCATCTATACTAATATTATAGAGCTGAAGAGCTTGTTTCTATGAAAACGCTAATCTCAAGATCTACTGATCCGGTTTCAAAATTTCTTTCAGTGTTAGATAATAGCTCATTTATCGAGGAACACTATAGGCTATATCACGCTAAGATCAATAGGAGCACCAATGAAGAATGTTTCAGAATTAGGGTTAACGTACGTGTTATTTAAAAATATTTTCACCTTTTACGTAAACGAAGACGCGACTTGAAGTTAGCGTTAGCCCAACGTAACTATTCAACGCGGACGAAGTAGAGGGCAGAAACTAGTTAGAAATACAATCATAAATCCAGATTATAATAGAATCATTTATTGAAAAGGGGTCAACTTTAAACGACGTAGAGTCATTATTAAATATTTAAATCAAATGAACTCATTATTCAATAGGTAATTTGTAATTCCAAACAGCATTAACATTTTGAACGGACTATTGCGATTGGCTGAAAGAGCCTTTGCAATTTCACTGCATTTGAGGGCGAAAGCAAAGGGTGCTCAGATGAAGTGGCAGCTAGCGCAACTGTTTCAAAGTGACCGAATATCGGTTTGACTTTGCCTTGCATGCAAATTCCAAAATTGATTTCAGAATTCCCGAGCGATCTAACTAACCGTAAATCTTAGAAACATATATTCATATATGCATTTAATAATCTGACAAATTTAGATAACACTAACTAATAAAAAATTAGTCCACTGTTCAACCTCTATCGGTATATATGTATCTATTGTATGCAATAGTGTGAGTTCCAATTCTATTTGTGTTTACTTTGAGTACGATGCTAATTCAACCTAACGTGAATGTGTCATTAAAATAGGATCCTACCTTGAACCTTGAAAATCGCGGGAGCTTTCTAATGAGCAAATTGTTAAAAGAAGGGCGCTAGAATAGAGCCTTTAGGTACACCTGATTCAATCGTTTTAAGAGAGTGGGAATTCATTTTGTATTCGGTAGCGGACGGTACGAAAGACGAAATATCCAACCAACTTTTTTCACAAATCCTTAGTGTATCTATCTTACCAGTTTTTGATACATCGGCTTATTTATCAAAAACGACTATGAATTCAGTTAGGATATATGCATAATAGATGTAACAGGACAGTGATCCATGAATGTCTAAAACTTATAGGTGTAAATCTATTATAAGACCTTATAAGAACATGATATATGGATTTTAATGTTGGGTTACAAAAGAGACGAATAAAATAGCATTACGAATGCCAAAGATGCGAACATCAAGATGCTTGTTTGAAGTAATCGGAATAAATAAGATAATCAGAGAAGTTTTGAGCAATTGGTTAACATGGTATAGGCATGATATGAGGGGTGAAGTCATTTAAATAGAAAAGTGTTATGTATGAAGTGATATAGGAATAGTAGAAGATGGAAGTTATGAATCATCTATTCATATCATACATATGGAAGAATTGTATGTATAAAGTGCTATATAGACAGCTGATAGAGAAGGATAGACGCGGAAAACCCATTATGTCAACCCTAATTAATTGCGATAAGGTTAAGCAGAAAATGTTAGATTTCAATTAAAAATCCATGAATTTCGTGAAACCATTTTTTTCTTTAACGATAATCAGTCGGCAACCATAACGACGTTATTAATCAATATATATTAGTTAAAATTATCAGGATGAGTAGAGCGAAAACGAAAAGAAGTAGCATTCATTTCGTGCTATCAGATTATGCTTAAATGCTGACTCACACGAATGATATATCATGATATATCACGAATGATATATGATTCATAGTGGTTTACTCTCGTTCATACATATACGATACTATTAACCGCCGGTGGCTTCGTCCGTATTATACTGAAATGTAAAATTTAATAACAATAAAATATAGCGTAATTCAGTACTATACCGCAACTTAAAATTTATGAATGTATCTCTACAAGAATTCAGGTAATTAAGTAGACATTGTTTTGTCTACCCTCGCTCACTTTTTTAACTTCTTTTTGGTCGAACAGGCACAAAGGGTAACCTTGTCTACTGTAAGTAAACATCTATATTTTAATTATACCCACATCCGCATTACTATGCGTAGAGATTACTATATTTTGAGATTTTTTTTATTATATTTATGCTTCAAATGTCAGAACCGAAGCTGTAAACATTTTAACGGCATGCACTTATGGATCAGCCATTTCTATTCAAAATGATACCTACTAAATAAACTCACACATATAAATGGGATAGTTCGTATTTCATATACTGGCTTCGTTCCTTTATACCAACATAACTCAATAGCTAAATGCACTGCATTTATAATAGTAAACTGTGAAATACTAGAAACAGCCCGCAACTTCATGAACGTTAATTAAAATTTGAAACTTTAATGATAAAACTTTCTAGACTTTCTAGCAGTGAATGAGTATTCAGAATCGGTTTTAGTTTCAGAGATATTAATTACCTTTTATAAACGTACAAACTTTATCCTTTTATAATTACAAAACATTTTGTTTGATTTAAATTCGTTGTGAAGTTCCAAAGGCAGGCAAATTTTTAAACAAAGCGTAAATACGTAAAACTTCGGCATAGTTCAGGGAATTTAAACAGGTACCTACTTTGTTTGCTATTGGAAAACATTTGCGATGAATTACGCGGTGGTTAGTCGCACGTCGGTACAAAGAGCCGGCTGCTCGCCCTCCTACATCACAAATATGTACGTATATACGAATTGACTTGTGTGTTTGCACGATTGGAATATTCACCACGTTGCTTTAACCTATTTAGTTGGATTTATTTATTCTAATTTCAGCTTTTATGTGTTCAATTATATTATTTATCGTAATGTTAAATTATCGTATTAAATATATGAAATTGTGACACGTCGCGGGATGCGTGACAGATTTGAAACATAGAAATTATTTTATACAGGTAATCTATACATATATAAATAGGCAGTGGGGAAACATCTTCCTCCTTTATTTCTAAGCCACTTTTCTTCATTCTTTTTTGCTATTAACGAGCTTCAGTGTTAACAGTTGGAAAAGATTATCTTTTCTCTATTGTCGAATTTCAACCATTAGCCGAGAACTCATATGCATAAAAGCATAGTTAGTATACGACAGAAAATAAATATGCCACGATCAAAAATAAAATATTAATAATTTCTCCAATAAAAAAATTACTGTGTATTTAATAAACATTTATATTAGCTAAAAATTTCAAATTCATATGTCTTGGCGACGCATGCAGAGTCGACGCGTCGCCACGCCAAAGGTCGGTCTGATCCACCGCTATAGATACTTCACGTCAGTAATTGCTTTTATCAAAATTTTACTTGATGAAACTAAATAGGTTATGGCCTCTAACTACTGTGAGTAGTGGCACTTGAGGGTTGAAGTAAATATGGATAAACTGGGAAGGCTTGACCAAATAACCTTTTATAGCATCTAAAATTCACGAGTAAAATTAAGCTGTGTGAATCATTTGTTTTATTTTCCGTAAATCAAAATTGAGATCAAATTAAATGGAACGTTCCTTAGGTTTTTTGGGCAGGCAATTTTGGCAAGGATTCCTGTGTCATCCGAACTCGGGGACCACGATGACTTTGCTTAATTGGCACTGGTATAACCTTTGGTCCGTGTCTCAAAGCACACGCGGACGCGACAAGCGTTTCTCTAATATATGAAGAGGCAGTTCAAGTAAGTTACTAAAGATCAAGTTTCAGGAATTCAGTATCTTAATTTTACCCTCCTAATAAATCTTTAATAACTCAACGTATGTTCGCAAAAAGTTACATAAGCTAGATTTCGTAAACAATCATGATCCCATGCCTTCAGATAATTGATATATGTCTGAAATTGTAAAGATTTATGAAAACGAATTTTAAAAGGCCGGCAACGCACTTGCGACTCCCCTGGTGTTGCTAGTGTCTACGGACGGCGGTGATCACTTACCATCGGGTGACCCGCCTCTTCGTTTGCCCCTATAATATAAATGAATGAAATAAAGTATTTGGGTAATTAGTTATGTTAGAGTTTAAAAGAGATCCCACTGTACACATTTGCTGGACCACATCGTTTTACTCCTATGAAAAATGTAATTTGTGAATGCGTGGCGGTTTATCGCAACCACGCTAAACAAATCGTGTTCAATGAAATCCGTAATTTTGACTGCATTCGGTGAAGACGCCTCTCCAATGTTTTATTATATTAAAATACAAAGAGCTTTCCATGTACTACTGATATATAAATACTATTTAGATTTAGATGATACTGATATAACTCAAGGCTGATTTTCAACTGTTGCCAAGTGGGTTTAAACACTATAATAATAACAATATAACACTATGAATGTGAAGTTTATAATATACTAGCGGGACCGGTGGATGTTGTGCCGCCCTGATAATAAAAAAAACCTTGACAAATTATATACCTAAACCTTCCTCATGAATCACTTCTGGTGAAAACTGCATGAAAATCCGTTCATTAATTTTTGAGTTTATCGCGATTAGACAGACAGACGCGGCGGAGGACTTTGTTTTATAGTATATAGTGATAGATGTATAATAAATAAATACGTAAACCATATGAATCTTATTTACATTACGGAAATACGATTATTTTTATTTAGATCCTTCTCAGATTTTGTATAAACACTTCTGAATAAATAACAGATATATAGATTACGAGATATATAAAGAAAATTTACTTTAAAAGTGTTAATGTTCAAACTACATCGCTATATGAAAGTAATAGGATGAAAAAAATAAAAATAAATGAATAAAGTTTACACCACAGACGCTATGAACTCTGGGCTCCCGCTATCGGGCCTGAGCTGTGCCGGAAAGAGGGTCGGAAATCGATTTTCCGCTTTCATTATGGCGAAAACGTAACTTTCCCAAGCTGAGAGTGAAATAATTTGCTTCGAAACCTTAAATCTTCTCTAAGTTATATTATAATATCGACCATAATACTTTTATAATATGATGTGTATTTATGCCTTTTGTTGTGTGCGCTTTTTTTTAAATATAGGATTCTATATTAGGTAATATTAATTCGGTCAGCGTTGTTTATTATCTTAAATATATTACTTTACGTACAGTGAAAACACAAACCAATAGAATTTAAAGTGTCCTCTTTTGAATTTTTAAATCAATTATAGTGTGGATTATTTAAATTCCATAATTCGTTAGTTTGAGATATGTCGCGCCAGTGCAATACCAGTCTGTCACGCTTACTAGCATGTCATGACGTGAAATTATAAACTTATCTCCTGCCAAAAAAATACCGCTCAACGCGCCTAAACTTGCATTTGAAAAATGGAAGCAGAAATATAAAATTCGTAATTCCATAAAACTTAAACAACTTTATATTAAACTAGCCGACCCGTACCCACTTCGTTGGGCGGTAATACGTAAGCGTGGAATGGTTATTTTGCGCTAAAACGCAGCGGAAGCTCTGAAAAGGAAAAAATGCCCCGATTTTGCAACATTCTTCATTGCTGCTCCGCTCCTATGTGTCTTAGTGTAATGATATATAGCCTATAACCTTCCCTGATAAATGAGCTATATAACACTGAAAGAATTTTCCAAATTGGACCAGTAGTTCCTGAGATTACCCCTTACAACGTCACAAACTCTACCTCTTTATAATATTAGTATAGAGTATAGATAAAGATATCGTAGAATAATGATGCGGGCGAGCCGTGTGTCGTGGTATGGGGCATCGGGTTTGAAGGACATAGAGAGAAAATCACAATTTTTTATCAGTAGCCCGATTACTATATCACGTGTTAACATGAAACCATCGTTTCAAGTTTAAATAAAATGTAACAAATAAAACCATAAAAAATCATGATATTCTATCTCAAAATAAATAATTAATATCTGAAAATAGATTCAAACGCGAGAATTCTATAAATTAAAATTCGAGTAAATTTCGTCAATATACAAGGCGTTTGAACATCAGTCCCTACATTTTTCACTAGCTGTGCCCGCGACTTCGCCCGCATGGAACCTAATGTAAAAGACCGTGACTAATAAATTCATCTGAGTGTTTTAAGTCCATTTACTTGTCTACTTTTCTCTCTTACTTAAGTCGCGTCGTCATTAAAATTACAATAATTTTTGATAGAGTGAACCGATTTTAACGAAATTAAGACTAAATGTTACTCGAGGACATGCTTTTCTTTAGGTCAGGTCTTCAGCAATTCTTCTTTAGCAGTGATGCTTGTTCAAACAAATATACAGATAGGCAGACATTTCTAAAAATGATTGAAATGTATTTTAGTACTTATTCAAGACACCTGCAACGATTTTTTCACGAAAATCTAAAAGGTACAGACACGTTAGATTAACATTCTTATTATATGTATAGATTTTATTTATTTAAGTAAAATATTTATGACGCGTATTGACATAAAGATAAAATTCATGTGAGCCGATTCTAGTAATTTTTTATTAGTTAATCATTCTTAGAAAATTGTGTAAATGTATTTTACTTGATAAGGCTTATTATATTTACTAGTGGGCGCCCAGTGGTCGACATTCGACCATAATTCATTGATTTTTTAAGTATGAATTTTATTAGGGTTAATTTCATTATTGAATGTAGAATGAAAACGGGTAATTGGAACGTAAGAGTAAAATAATACAAACAGTCGAGCATAGCAACCTCCTTCACAACCTTTTTTGAAGTCCTTTATTGACAGATGTCAAAATGTCTTTTTTATTTACATGTATGTATATGTTGTGTAAAATTGAAGCATTAGTGTGAGTAATGCATATTTTAATTAATTTAATGTACTTCTAATGCATTTTATATATAATAAATAGGTTGTTGCACTTCTCCTCCATATAAACTTTAACTATGCCTTTCACGTTCATCCGTTCGCCCAATTCCGTTAAAAAGGGATACAAAGTTTAGGCTTCACGTATTAATATATATGATAACTAGCTGTGCCCGCGACTTTGTCCACGTGGACCACGCGGCCTAATGTACAAAAAAATGACTAATAAAGTCATCTGAACGTATTTAGTCCATTTGCTTATCGACTTTTCTGTCATACTTAAGTCGCGGCGCCATTAAAGTTACAATAACTTGATAGAATGGACCAATTTTTATGAAACAAAGACCAAGTTACTTCCGAGGACATGCTTTATAATTTTCTGAGGTTCTATTGTGAACCCAGTACTTTAGCAGTGATGCGTGTTCATACAAACATACAGACAAATAGACAGACAGACATTTTAAAAAATGATTGAAATGTCCTTTATTACTTATTCCTAGACATCTGCAACAATTATTTTCAAAATCGAAAATGAAGGCGAATGACGACACCAAGGATACTTTAGTTTGTAGGTAACATTAGTAGATTCATTGATGCCGAAATCAGTTTATTAAAACTACGTGCTTGTAGTTTAATTTGTCCTTCATTTGTACTATAAGGAGAATGTATATAATATTTAGATACATTTATGTGTTTTACATTACATACATACATGCATATTACAGTCCTGGTCAATCTTTTTGGCCGCTCTGAATATAGCCCGTAAATTTGGGCTTCCGAGTAATATAGTCAAGAATAAATTAATATAAAGTTAAAATATTATCATAGGAATCTAAAATTGGTATTTATGTTGCTTCGATGTGTGTGTGTTTATACGTATTTATACCTAAACTTGTGTTCTGCGCACCTATATTACGGGTGGTTAAAAAGTTTTGCCAAGACTGTACATAATTGTAGATAATATTACACATAATATATCACTGCATATTATAAAACAAAGTCCTCCGCCGCGTCTGTCTGTCTGTTCGCGATAAACTCAAAAACTACTGAGCGAATTTCCATGCGGTTTTCATGGATACAGAGTGATTCACGAGGAAGGTTTATGTCTTAATTAACTTGTTAATATTTTTTAGTAAATTGACTGTAATATAACGATACTTGTTGGAAGTGTCGGAAGAAGGCTAGCTGTCTGGGAGCTTTCGTCGAAGACGCTGTCTAATCCCTTTCAGATATAACCAAAACAATTAATATAATAAACGATGTAGACGAAGTCGCGGGAATCATCTAGTGTTGTATATAACCTTTGCAGTCATTAAGATAATGGTTACCCCAGATCTTGCATAAAATATATGTCATAACAAATCGGAAATACATTCAAACGTAATAAATAAATATCACAGGAATATAAATCGTTTAACAAAACTCTTACAGACGTTTTTCCAACAAGCAATTTCAAGCGACAAACAAAATTCTTGACGCAATTATGCGGGTCGTTTATTCTCGGAAGCCCTAACAATAATAGTTTCTTGGGTCTGATAAGATTATGACTGTATCAACTCTAAACATTTACTTGCTTTACCCGCGGCTCCGCTCGCATTTTTCTTGTATTTCATGTAATAATTTGGTTATAACTTACTAAAGTAGAAAGTGTTCAAATTTTTATATATACCATAACTAGCTAATTATCCGATACGAAATATATATAAGAGTTTTTGAGGTATGTATGTTTGGTACACATATATGTTTCAACAACTCATATATGTATGAATAGTTAGCTTAGCTTAGCTCAGATAGGTCGCCTTAAGCGTTCGCCTAAGTAGTCCGGTGAAGCTTTTAAGACCTTGCTAGGTCAATATCGTAATCAGTTCGAAAAAAAAAACATAAGTAGTTCTAGTACGCCACCTAGTAGCGAGTTATAGGATAAATAGACCGCATCAGAAGCTTAAAAAAGAAAACATCCGTGTGCCAATTTTCACATTAATCGGACAAACAGTGTTGAGAATTTATTCATTCATCTCACATATAACGTCATCCATTTTATATAAATAAAATTGTAGAAGTGTGCTGCGGTACTCGCGTCATGCAAAAACTACTCAAGAGATTTCAATGATTTTGTAGTAAAACTTCTTATGGTACGGTAGAGAAAAACTTAGTTACGCGTTACGCGTTAAACGTAAGGTAAGCATGTATTTGTGTGTGTGTAAGTACACATAAGTGTATATTTGGATCTAGTAGTATACCAAAATAAGTAAATGTATAATTTAGTATTTTTACTACTAGATTTCGTATAGTATATAGTTTATGAGCATTTTCATATATATAATTTTTTAATACATATAAATCAGAGAAGTTTCACTTCCTCCGCGTGTACACACTGATACACGCATTTTTTTCTGGTATTACGTAAGTCTATTGGTATTTTCATTGAACATACAATTATAAAAATGTTAAGAAAATACGATTTTTATTATTACAGAGATGTGTTTTCTTGCTGTGGTGAATTGGGACAAGCGGTACGGTACGTATGAGCAAAATAGGGAAACTAAAGAGTGAGCATTGTTTACAAAGAATTGTTAGGAAGAATGTATACTATTGCTTGTAATTATTTTTTTATGTTTTATTCCTCTGAACGTAAAATACATTGTCGAGATAATAAACAAAGCAGACGAAGTCGGGGGTATCAGCTAGTTTTTATAAATACAGACAAGGGAGATTATGTTTTTAGGTAGCCGTTTTTACAGGAATTTAAAATCATATCTTTTACCACATGAGATACGTAAGATAAAGCTACAATATAAATGATACAGTACTATAATGTACACGTAATAATTTATTCACAATAACTTCACAATGATTGTTAAAATTCTTAAACATTACACGATTTATATTGTACCTGAATATTTATTGCAAAGCGTTTTTGTACACGATGTCGAAATGATTCCTATTAGATTAAAATAGATATTTTACTTGTCGTGTTTAATATTTATAGTTATTTTTGAATTGAAAACTTCTTTAGGCACGTTGAGTGGTTTTTTTTTGGCAGGAGATAAACTTACAATTTCCCGTAATGGAATGCTAGTAAGCGAGTAACCGACTTTTGCGCGGCTTCTGTCACGCTAGCGACGCTATATTTTGTCTTGAGATTGTGCAGCCCATCATGTGTTTAATTAATTAATAAACTGTATAAAAAATATATAATTATTATTCGGAGTACCTATAGATGTGAAAGAGATTTCAATCTACAACTTAAGAAATTTTTATTTTTAACATAATTTAAATGATTTTTACTATAATTGATTTCAAAATTTAAAAGAGATCACAGTTATTACATTGTTTGAGTTTTCACTTCTGTCGACAGTCTCATGGCTGCTTCAACTTTTTTTTTCACGTAAAAAGAATCATTGTGATTTAAATTAAAAAAATCGATTACCTAACGTTGATTCTGTTAAATTATTCCATACAATTGTTTACTCCATTAATTAAATTACAACGATCTCGAGTTTTGATAAATTGTTGCAACAAAACATACTTACTGATACTCACTTTATATAGACTAAATTTACTTTTAAGTACATAACTTGTTCCAAATATAACATAATGTAACAAAACATAATATTTAAACTTGAATAAAGAATAAAAAAATTTTAAAGAATCCTGTACATCGGTTTAGGTCTTCGAGTTTTAAGCACCCTATCAGACAGACGAACAGACATTGACAGACAAGAAAGATTCGAAAAGAGATGAAGATGAAAGGTGAGCTCGGAGTCCTACTCAAAGACCTACATTATGATAATAAGATTATGTCAGTATATTCATTGCTTTTTTTATGCTTTATTCTTGGATTCTTATGTTCTTATGATCAAGGCCTCCATATCAAAATCAAATGAATTAGAAGATACAATTTATTTGAACAAAATCCAAAATAGGAGATTGACTGAAAACGCAACATCACATAAAATATTATAAAACTCAGTTAATGTAGAAAAAACTGAACAGATTTAATAAATAAAAAAATTTAAACATGTGATAGTGTGACTAATGGTCTCGATAAAGCTATTTTACTGGCAATATAAGTTATGCAATCCTTTCCTTTGAAGTGCAGTGAGGATGCTCGTCCGGGAATTGTAAATCACTTTGCATTCATTCGCCTCAGTGCGACGTATTTCCTAGAAAATTTATAGTGAAACTTTTTAAACCATCACTTAACAACGAAGCGACATTCATGGACCTTTATTGCAGTTTTTAAATGAACGAGGAATTATTTTTCTTCATTTATTTTAAGAGTTCAAATCTAAGTCGTAAGATTAAAATTAATATTTTTCAGCTATATTAATAAAAGATCTCATATCTATTCATATACAAACAAAATAAATTATTTATTTGAACGCGATAACTTCAGGCATTATTAGTTAAATGACTATATATATTTTTGTTTATAGCCTACTTGCCGAAGATCATAAGACTATCTAACATAACGTAGGAGTACATTAACGGGCGAAGTAATATTCGTAATGCGGACGGGCCGTGAGCTCGGTGCGTAGTGTCCGGGACACAGAGGCGGGCTGACGATACACCGAGAACCAAGTATTGCCGAGACGAGACGAACTATGGATGCCTATATCATTGGTTAATACGGAATTTGTTTAGAACTGCCCAATTGTGTTGGCGAGAATTCCAAAATAAAAAAAATTAACTACAGGACATTGTTACTGTATAAGCGAGTATATGGGAGGATTTTCGGTTAATGGCATCTACGACGATCAAAATTAGATTGTAACTTACTTACAAACAGTTACCGCTGGTTTGTGTCGCAAGTTTAGAACTATTTGGAATGTTATTTGCATGCCGCTTATATCGGTATCCAGACTACGCTTTGACGCGACTTACTCTTAAGAATTCCGTTGTGACATACTGACATAACATCTGAAATACCTAAACCTAAGTAAAAACCTTTAAGCCACACACGCAGCTCAATAACCGGCTCATTCATACGGATATTGTATTTATGTTTATTACCTTTGTTTTAAAATATGATGGAGTTGAAAATATATTTAATAATATATTAATACGTGAAGCCTAAATTTTGTATCCCTTTTTAACGGAATTGGGCAAACGGATGAACGTGAAATTTGGCATAGTTAAAGTTTATATGGAGGAGAAGTGCAGAAAGTTATTTATTTTATATAAAATGCATTAGAAGTACATTAAATTAATTAAAATATGCATTAATCACACTTCCGCTTCAATTTTACACAACATATACACACATGTAAATAAAAAAGACATTTTGACATCTGTCAATAAAGGACTTCAAAAAAGGTTGTGAAGGAGGTTGCTATGCTCGACTGTATGTATTATTTAACTCTTACGTTCCAATTACCCTTTTTCATTCTACATTCTACAATGATATTATAACATAATACCCTTTGACAAACGAACCCTAATAAAATTTAAACTTTAAAAAATCAATGAACTATGGTCGAATGTCGACCTCTGGGCGCCCACTAGTATTTAATTAAAAGACACACCGAAGAGAAATACGTCGGTATCATTAATTCAGACAAGTTGTTTAAGGCACACGTTAAGCATACCTAATATCTATGGGTAATAGAAGAGGAGTTTAGATTTTTAAAACACAATAACATGTAATGTATATATAATATACGTATGTCCTTACACAAATTTAAAATTACGTATTTGCTATTTATTATCTAATAGAGCCCATGTGGACATCAAAATCAATTACAAATTTGTTAGTGACAATAGTCAAGAGAAATTGCAGATATTTACTAATTTAATCCAGTAACTCACTACCCGTGTAAATATGGAGCGTAAAGATACGAGTTCAATGACAAACTCCTTATGTCTCTTTTTTTCTCTAACAACAAACGGCTTTGTAATAAGCACAAACCAGGTGATCGCCGTACTCTAGGATATAACACTTCATGATAAATGCTAACATATAAAATAATAATATCAAAACAAATACTAGTAAACAACAAAGAGAATCTTAGTTAAAGTTTGTTCTAAAACTTTTAAAAGTATGGGAACGATACTTTTAAACGTAAAAAATCACGCTTAGAATCAATGAAAAATTTTAAAGGGACACTTTTTAATTTTAATCATTACGTAACTGCTTATCGTGGGAATCGTCGAACAATGGGAAGCGGTGCGCGGGTCGAAGTGTAGGACGCGGGCCAGACTGCGTGGCAGGGCGTGTTGAGTTGAGTGTATATCAGTTTTGCGTTACTCGAAATAATTAGGTCAAATATTACGCACCTGTTTTTTAACTGATTTAGAACGAGAATCGATTAATGATTGGATAGTAAAAATATTGTTAGCTACTAACCAGTCACGCTGTAGATATTATTGATAAGCTCGACAATCTATCAGCGATTTATGTGCTGCAGAGTGAGACAGCATTTCGTGTTCCTTTTCATAACTCAACTCCTATATTGTACTGCTGGTGTTCAGTGGAATAACAGTTTCTTTAGGTCACTCTGATCGTTGTGTTGAATCTATACAATTATTTAGCGACGAGTCATTAATTTATCTTACCAGTAATCGAAGAACATTAGTGTCCCCTATTTCATCATTATGTCAGTAGAAAAATAATTACTACCACACATGGCCTCTCCAAGGATCCTAATAACCACTGTTCCTTTGCGGTTCGCATCAGAGTTTCCACAATCTCCACCAGGTCCTAAGTGCAAATGGTGGCAGATTTTTTTTCGTACTGACCAACGCTGTCCGCATTTACAGGTTCACCAGCGCTTAAGGCACTCACCCGTATAGCAACGAGCTCAAGGGTGCAGGTGACAAGTGGAGCATTTTACGTGAAGCGGGCAACGTAAAAAAGAGGAAGTTCTTAAATTCGTTCATATTCAGCCATATTGGACTTCTAGTATGTTTGAATGTGAGTACTCAAAATATATTTTCTATCATGTTTATTTGTAATGTTATGGGCTTATAAATAACAGTCATATTTGTAATTCGGATTTTTTGGAAATGTCCCAGATGTGACCACGCTATCTTTTTTAGTCCGCCGCTGATACATGAATATGCTCCAACCTCATATTCATCCGTTATGTGAGGAATATGCGCCGACGTCTGATTGATTCATTCGCATCCAAAATATGTTATGTAAATAAAGTTATTTTAGCGATTTATAATAGTTAAATTATTAACAGCTTATTGTTTTAGCACAATCACGAAGTATGACTTTGAACATCAATAATCAACATTAGGAAATTAGAATGCAAATGCGAACAACAATTTTTAAAATAAAAACCAACAAGAATACCGTCTAAATATTGCAGACTGCGGAGAAAATAAACACAAAGAAGTCACTTTTAAAGAAAACGTAACGAGCGTACACGGGTCTCGGATGTTTTCCTACAGTTGATTTTAAACTTGAAGACTTCAGTTTAACAGAGCGTATCGCGTCGCGCCGTCTCAACATCGACAAGTACCACCTTGACATCGAGATGTACTCGAATCGAACTGACTTTCCTTCTTAGAAAATATCTTATTTCCTACGCGAAGTTTTTGATAAAGACAACAATACCAGACAAGACTACAACTATATAACTACGGTTATTATCTGTTTTTCTAGTCGTGTCCTGCAGTTTCACTTGTGTTGTTCTTGTCTAACTTACTTTCTGATCTACAATATGTATGCAAATTGCTTCGCAGTTAAAGTTTGTAGAGTAATGTTAAATGAGACATTCAATATTCAAGACTGATAAACCACATTGCAGCCGCTACAATACAGCTATAGACGGTGCGGTAACATTTACTTTAAAAAATTTCGACCGAATACCATAAAAATTTATATATGAAAATATTAACAAGTTGTATATAGGTAAGTCTAGTGCGGTATAAAAACATTGGACATTATTGATAATATAATATAGAACGACGACTGCAACACATAAATGACTATTCATATTGTTACTAAAAACAAGTACCAAAAACGCAAAAATAACGGACGCCATAATAACCGTTACTTTTCAAACGCTATATTATTTTAAAAGACCTTCGCTACGACGCGATGACGGAGCCGCATCGATTGCTCGATGAGTCAGCGGCGTGGGATGTGCCCTTAAACTTATCTCTCTTTTGAATCGAATGGATGTGAGCAAGACAAAAATACACGCATTGACCGACAGTGATTCCGGATGATGCATTCCTATTTTTAGTGCGAGATTATGTGGTAATTTTTGTGTTTACTTCTTTTTTTTGTGGTTTAACTGTCACACACGTGTATTATAAATATAAGGAAATAGGGTGTTTGAATTAGACAGTAGAATCATACCTTTTGTAATCATATAAATACACTAGCTGTGCCCGCGACTCCGTTAGCGTGGTACCTATTATTTTAAAAAATAGTGACTAATAAAATCACCTGAAGGTATTAGGTCCACTTACTTACCTACTTTTCTCTCGTATTTAAGTCGCGTCGTCATTAAAATTACAATAACTTTTGATAGAGTGAACCGATTTTAATGAAACCAAAACTAAATGTTACTTGAAGATATGCTTTATGATATTTTTGTGTTTTGTTTTATTGTGAAAGCAATACTTAAGTAGTGATGCATGTTCAAACAAACAGACAAACATAGACATTTCTAAAAATAATTGAAATGTATTTTATTACTTATTCCAAGACACATGCAACATTTTTTTATCACAAAAATCTAAAAATTAGGTACAGCCACTGTAGATTTACATTATTATTATCTGTATAGAAGATAATTTGAATCAAATGAAACTAATATAAGACGATAAATGGCATTCTTTTATATCATGAAGTAAGTAGCAAATAGACTTACAATCCACCCGATGTTAAGTGATCAATGGAACTAATGTCAATAACTTCGCAAAATTATCCTCCTTTTAGAAATACACGACGAATTATCAAATATTTTCACACATATCAAAGTAACGAATATAGTTAAAATCTATACTAATATATAAAGCTGAAGAGTTTGTATGGTTGTACGCGCTAATCTCAGGAACTACCGGTCCGATTTGAGAAGTTATTTCGGTGTTAGATAGCTCATTTATCGAGGAAGGCTATATATCATCACGCTAAGACCAATGGGAGCGGAGGGCCAATGAAGAATGTTTCAAAATCGGGTTTCTCTTTCCTTTTAGCTGCGTATTAGCGTTAATATTATATACGTTGCCATGGTAACGTGGTAACTCTCTATCGCAAACATTTTTGAAGTTCATTTTGTGTTTCTATTCAAAAAGTTTATTCTACGTTTGTTTTATTTCCAATTATGTATTTGTAATCTATTACAAATTACAAAAATAAAGTGTGTGTATGTAAAATTCAAATAACAACAGTTTGGTGAATGGATATGGCTACAAATAACAAAAAGATTATTTATATTTTGTCTGTATATTTGTTTGTTTGTTCTGGGTAATCTCCGAAACGGCTGAACCTATTGTAACGGAAATTTTACTCTCAGATAGCCGAAATTATAGCGAGTGACATATTCTATTTTATTTGATGAACTGCATTTGCATTATCCGTGCATTTGTCCATGTGAAATTGATCAAAAATATGTTGATTACCGTAAACAAGCGCGTGCCACGTACACTGTAATGGATTCCAAGAATAAATATACATAATTGAAAGTCATACGTTTGTATGTAATTTGAATTATATTATCTTTTTGGTCAATTTGGCGGCCATTTGTTATACTTACCGCGCTTTCGTCTACATACTTAGTGATTAATTATAACAACGTATGAGAATAACTTAATTATATCGACAATACGGGCATATTATATCTATATAATAAAATATTTAAGACATATTGTTCGATAATGTATAACTTAAAATTTTTATTACTTTCTTATGTAGTCTGAGTACTGAGGGTGACATATAGTAGGTTAAAGTTTCAAATATGTTGCTGATGGTAAATCTCATTACATTCGATACACTGTTAGTATTTACATATCTAATGTACACGTTACATGTTACAATAGATGGCGTGTGTCGTACTTACAAACGGTTTTGGAAAAGCATTTCTGTAATGTACACACCTACTCACAGTTTTACATTTTTTTAATACATTTTAAAAAACCGGGTGCGGAACCGCGGGTAACACCTAGTAGTAAATAAAAAAAAGCTCCGGCATATCGTGAGAGCTTCACATCGTAAAGGGAACACTTTTTATTCCTTTAAAAGAAGTCACGACCACATGTTTGTGCTTCCGCTCGCTCGTAAGTTGTAGTGATTTCTTTCCGAGAATTGATTTCACATTTCCACAAAGTAACTTTTACCTGTAAACATCTTAAAAGCGTATGTCCATTGATCTTTCCTTTTTAGAAATATTTTGCAGGAATTAATATTTATCAAGCGTGAAAAAATAACATTTCGTTTTTCTATTTAATAACTATAATTTGTTTTTCTATTTAATAACTAAAATTTGTTCATTGGCATAGTTCGCAAGAAAAAAAATTAAGATTATTATGTTTGATAAATTTTTTAAATCATTTTATAGACTTCTAAGAAGTTAAATACATTGTACCGCCAATTTATATTCTGAACAATTATTTACTGCATTATGGTAGTAATATTTCATGATTTACTTTATTACATGTACACATAACCTTATAACTTATTCAATATATCATGTTATAATAATCATATAATTTAAAAAAAACATATAAATCGATTTATTAGTTTTCAAGCAATAAGTATACCAATACAGACAAGCATATAGAGAGACGATGCTTTTATTGTATTTAAGGATTAAACATACCATTATAGTGAGATTACAATAAAATATAAACGACGCAGTTAATATATTTAAAAAATTATCGAAAGTATGTAATACTAGCGGACCCGGCGGACGTTATCCCGCCCTGATAATAAAGAAACCTTGAAAAATTATATACCTAAATCATTCTCATGAATCACTTTATCTACTGGTGGAAAGAGCATGAAAATCCGTTCAGTAATTATTGAGTTTATCGCGAACAGACAGACAGACAGACAGACGTGGCAGAGGACTTTGTTCTATAATATGTAGCGATATGTTCAAATGAAGGACAATGTTACGCATAACTCGGGATTATAAATATAGATCAACGAATCGAGTTCAGAAGGTCAATGAAGACAATTTAATTTCATGCCTACCATGGACTCCATTATACCGTTCGCACTCCCCAACTTGGACACTTCGACTGAAGGTCAAATGGATATACTAGGATAAAAAAAGTTAATGATCAATTTTATCACTATTATTAATTTTGAAATTCTTACATGTACATGAAATTGAAGTGACTTTTATTTGTCCGGAGACATTCCCGAAACAGCTGAACCGATTTTCAAGAGACTCTTAGTGACAGCTAGACGCTTTATTACTATCTATTCTACAATATCATCACGCCTTTCTTTATTAGGGCAACAAAGGTAAATTAATAATAAAGTTCTTGTGAAACAAAAAGAAAATAATTATAAACAGAACAAAGTCATGAGCACTCATTGGTATTAATATGAAACGGCCATATGTGAATTAAGTTTTAATTTTAAAAAGAAGGTTTATTACAATAGTTGTCAAAAGCATATGATTATAAAAAAATATATAAACCAAAAGAGTCGCGTGTAATAGGAAATGTTATAATTTATTTAAAATTTACAATAACTTTATTTATAAAAACTCGTTAAATGTTATTGTTATAATTGAAGCAACATGTTTTGCAAACGGAAAACCCCATCCGCCATTAACAATCAGTGTTGAGACGCACGCTTAATGACAAGCGAATTGGTATCGAATAACAGAAACGAAAAGACGGAAATCCAATATAAAAAAATATGACACGTCGTCTAATCCCTATTCGTGGCGATGGAAATTGCATGTTTCGATCAGTCTCTTATTGCATTTACGAAACACAGGAAAGACACCGTGAGATCCGGATTCAAGTTGTCGATAGAATAGTCGATAATTGGCAACGATACAGAGACTTCATCGTAGGCGATACATCATACGGACTAGATATTCATAGTGCGAGCGATTACAAAATGTTAATGTCTAGACATGGCGAGTACGCGGGCCACGTTGAACTACACTGTGTCAGTGAACTGTTCACTGATTATACATTCAAAGTTCACAGAGACAGTTGCTCGAGGACCATCGATTATGGAAGGGGACAAAACGTGAAACACCTCTTGTTCTCGGGATTTTTGGATGCTGGACATTACAGCGTGTTAGAATATAATTAATTTCTTCAAAAATTCAATAACCACACAAATGCATTTGTATTTCTAAACTTTCATTTCGATTTAGATTGTTGGACAAAAAATTATCGATAAGTAAAAAACGCAACATGAACCAAGTTGTAAAAAATATATATCGTGTTTTATTTACAAACTTTTATAGTTTCTATATTTTATATATTATAAATAAAAAAAATCATTGTATATTGAAGCAATTATCAGAAGTTTCGTTTACAAAAAGTCGGTTTACAGCATCCACATCACTAGACCTTGTGACGTGTTCATTAGTGAGGTTAACAATGCTGTCGAGCTAATGTTTACAGTTACACAGTGTTAAAACGGTTAGAGTTACACTGTGGTTTATTAGCATTGTTATGTTTATCTAAATTTAAAAAAGGGTGTACTGCACTATTTGGGTAGCAATGTTGCGCAAGACATACGAATGCAGATCTCAATTCAGGTCCGTTATTCACCAAGTTGGCTTTTGACTTGGGTTTCGTTCAAATAGTTACGTTTACATACTAAAAACTTTTAAGAACAAAATATGGTTTTTTATTCGATGTCTTTTATCATGGGTTTTGTTAACTTTTTAGAGATTTTTTTTTCTTCCTTATTCTATTGAATAATTTACCAAATATTATGAATTCTCCATTTACTACGATCCCTAGGAAAATGCTCTGTCCACATTGTCTGTAATATTAGTCTACACAGTGAAATTTATTTCTAAGAAATCGGGCAAACATCGTTCCAGACAGAGTGGCGCCACGCGATCGATTCTCGGGAATCCCTGCATTTGTGTCGCTAACGACTTCCATCATTAAATCGCAGCAGGCGATGTAGACGGAGTGTTTTATATGTAAACTAGCTCATGTTCGCGGGTTCGCTTGCGTTAGTGTAAATTTGATCTATCCCTCGAGTTCATTGCATTTTTACCTGGATGAAAGTACCGCATGTTATATATTGTACTCCTGACAACGTGTATGCAAATTTTCTTCATTATCGATGGAGTAGTTACGACGTGAAAGTGTTACAAAGATACAAACTCATATTCGTATTTATAATATTACTTGGATAACGATTGTTCGTGATACAAATAGCTCATAAGTTTGTTTAACCCGACCGAATCGAGAAATATATACATTTATCCTAGAAGTTATGTTGACTTACATTTTTGACATCTTAAGATTATTGTAACAGATTATGAATATAAGATTTTTATATAATATGCATTTGAACTTACGTTTACACAATATTTAATTCTCATTCATAAATATAAAAAAAACTCTTAGTGACTTATTATATGATATTTAAAAAAATTGTTATCGTTCCCTTTTAGCACCAATATTGGCGGTTTACCGATACTATGTAATGTATACACGGCGACAGAGACAGTACTCATAACACGGTTTCATCTTTATGTGTTAGTATCTTTAAATATTCTTAAAAGCCTCATTTAAATAATACTTTTTCAAGACTATCTTTTATCCTTTATATATCTATTTATCCTTTGATCATCTATATTTACTTTTTTATTTAATTCGAAATAATGAATATACATTTAGACCTTATAATTTATATGTAAATAACTAAACAATATTAAACTTTTTGCAATAAAAATGAATCTATATTATTTCTCAAAGGCATTTTTTAATAAATAAACTTACAAAAATATCTTGTAAAAGATATCAATCGTTGTAAACTCTCACAATACAGACACAAAAGAATAAATATTACATTATAGACATTATCAAAAGGAAGCTGTACAGCGATAAGAAATGCTAAGTGTGTAGGAGAAAAATAATCATAGTGAACGTTTGGAAACCTATCACCACACAATACTCTGTATTATTTTATATACAACAATCACTCTGGGCGATGTTAAAAAAAAACATTATTTTAAGATTTTTATTGTAATGCTACGTTATATTGTTTCTTTTGTTCGTAATGAACGTGCTAATTTCTGGATCGACTTGCTTATTTACTGAAGAAGCATATATAAGCTACTTCAAGCTGGTGGGGGCCATCTTGTTAGAACTTTCTAGTGAGTTTTTGAGGTAACTATGAATCCATGCTCCGTGGTATTATTTCCCACCCACTTCATTTGTGCACAATAACCAAATTGTATTAAGTAAAACACCACCAATATTACAAAAAATACAACCCACTACATGACATTTCAAGATCCCGCTAAAAACTCCGAAATATTATATTAAATTTATACATAGCGAAATTCCTTTTTATGTTAATTATGAAAAAAAATAAAATTAGTTTAGACTTGTAGGAGAAAACATGGAAATACGATATTATGAGAACGC
This sequence comes from Antheraea pernyi, assembly GCA_015888305.1. Taxonomy (NCBI): domain Eukaryota; kingdom Metazoa; phylum Arthropoda; class Insecta; order Lepidoptera; family Saturniidae; genus Antheraea; species Antheraea pernyi. The sequence continues at coordinate 210,145 of MU159065.1, read as the reverse complement.
TATTGACCTAGTAATGTCTTAACAGCTTCACCGGACTACGACGTAGATACGTTACCTATATGATATTATGCAATGATATATGATTAAAGCAAATGACACAGTAACGCACACATACCCGAAGTAATGTTTGAAACTGTGACAAATAGTTATACTTTAAGCCTGTCAGTCAAAAATAAAGAATAATCAAAACAGATATGACATCTTGCTTTGTTAAAATATATGCATAAAGATGGATTGACTCACAGATGCTTTATTTGCAACATCGTAAAAAATTAATAAAAAAGTGAATACTTACTGAAAGTACATAAATGAAAATAAAATCAACTTTATTATACAAATTCAATTAGCATTAGAATTTAATTTTCATTAGCTGCAAACCTGAGCATAAAATGTTTTTATTATTAATATTTGGTTCATCTTGAGAAACTCATCGATCAAGTTACAAAAAGGACGTCACCTATGATTGGCAGAATACTTTTATGACTGCCCACAATGTCACTCCGACTTATATAATTTTTATATAGGTTCAAATAAAATATGGATAGATTCAATTTTTTTACTTACATTTGCATTTTCATTTCATTACATATACTGTTATGTATACGTATATGTATAAATCTACCATTTAAATATGTATACACAATTTCTATAGGCAGGCAGTACTGTTCTTATAATATAATTTTAATCTTTGATATTTGTTCCGTATAGCATTTTTTGACGTAAAATTTTACGCTGTAATATTTAATTTTTGAAAACATTAAATTATTCATGGAAATCGTAATTGTTTACAAATGATATGTGATTCCTTATTTCTAGAAATTTTGCTTGTATAGTTTGTTCAATATCTCATAGCACACGAGGGTATTTTGACAGTTTTGGGACATTCAATGAATTGATCAGTACACAATAGTTAAAGTTTATATGGAGGAGATGTGCAGAAAGCTATTTATTTTATATAAAATGCATTAGAAGTAAATTAAATTAATTAAAATATGCGTTACTCACACTACTGCTTCAATTTTACACAACATATACACACATGTAAATAAAAAAGACATTTTGACATCTGTCAATAAAGGACTTCAAAAAAGGTTGTGAAGGAGGTTGCTATGCTCGACTGTATGTATTATTTAACTCTTACGTTCCAATTACCCTTTTTCATTCTACATTCTACAATGATATTATAACATAATACCCTTTGACAAACGAACCCTAATAAAATTTAAACTTTAAAAAATCAATGAACTATGGTCGAATGTCGACCTCTGGGCGCCCACTAGTATTTAATTAAAAGACACACCGAAGAGAAATACGTCGGTATCATTAATTCAGACAAGTTGTTTAAGGCACACGTTAAGCATACCTAATATCTATGGGTAATAGAAGAGGAGTTTAGATTTTTAAAACACAATAACATGTAATGTATATATAATATACGTATGTCCTTACACAAATTTAAAATTACGTATTTGCTATTTATTATCTAATAGAGCCCATGTGGACATCAAAATCAATTACAAATTTGTTAGTGACAATAGTCAAGAGAAATTGCAGATATTTACTAATTTAATCCAGTAACTCACTACCCGTGTAAATATGGAGCGTAAAGATACGAGTTCAATGACAAACTCCTTATGTCTCTTTTTTTCTCTAACAACAAACGGCTTTGTAATAAGCACAAACCAGGTGATCGCCGTACTCTAGGATATAACACTTCATGATAAATGCTAACATATAAAATAATAATATCAAAACAAATACTAGTAAACAACAAAGAGAATCTTAGTTAAAGTTTGTTCTAAAACTTTTAAAAGTATGGGAACGATACTTTTAAACGTAAAAAATCACGCTTAGAATCAATGAAAAATTTTAAAGGGACACTTTTTAATTTTAATCATTACGTAACTGCTTATCGTGGGAATCGTCGAACAATGGGAAGCGGTGCGCGGGTCGAAGTGTAGGACGCGGGCCAGACTGCGTGGCAGGGCGTGTTGAGTTGAGTGTATATCAGTTTTGCGTTACTCGAAATAATTAGGTCAAATATTACGCACCTGTTTTTTAACTGATTTAGAACGAGAATCGATTAATGATTGGATAGTAAAAATATTGTTAGCTACTAACCAGTCACGCTGTAGATATTATTGATAAGCTCGACAATCTATCAGCGATTTATGTGCTGCAGAGTGAGACAGCATTTCGTGTTCCTTTTCATAACTCAACTCCTATATTGTACTGCTGGTGTTCAGTGGAATAACAGTTTCTTTAGGTCACTCTGATCGTTGTGTTGAATCTATACAATTATTTAGCGACGAGTCATTAATTTATCTTACCAGTAATCGAAGAACATTAGTGTCCCCTATTTCATCATTATGTCAGTAGAAAAATAATTACTACCACACATGGCCTCTCCAAGGATCCTAATAACCACTGTTCCTTTGCGGTTCGCATCAGAGTTTCCACAATCTCCACCAGGTCCTAAGTGCAAATGGTGGCAGATTTTTTTTCGTACTGACCAACGCTGTCCGCATTTACAGGTTCACCAGCGCTTAAGGCACTCACCCGTATAGCAACGAGCTCAAGGGTGCAGGTGACAAGTGGAGCATTTTACGTGAAGCGGGCAACGTAAAAAAGAGGAAGTTCTTAAATTCGTTCATATTCAGCCATATTGGACTTCTAGTATGTTTGAATGTGAGTACTCAAAATATATTTTCTATCATGTTTATTTGTAATGTTATGGGCTTATAAATAACAGTCATATTTGTAATTCGGATTTTTTGGAAATGTCCCAGATGTGACCACGCTATCTTTTTTAGTCCGCCGCTGATACATGAATATGCTCCAACCTCATATTCATCCGTTATGTGAGGAATATGCGCCGACGTCTGATTGATTCATTCGCATCCAAAATATGTTATGTAAATAAAGTTATTTTAGCGATTTATAATAGTTAAATTATTAACAGCTTATTGTTTTAGCACAATCACGAAGTATGACTTTGAACATCAATAATCAACATTAGGAAATTAGAATGCAAATGCGAACAACAATTTTTAAAATAAAAACCAACAAGAATACCGTCTAAATATTGCAGACTGCGGAGAAAATAAACACAAAGAAGTCACTTTTAAAGAAAACGTAACGAGCGTACACGGGTCTCGGATGTTTTCCTACAGTTGATTTTAAACTTGAAGACTTCAGTTTAACAGAGCGTATCGCGTCGCGCCGTCTCAACATCGACAAGTACCACCTTGACATCGAGATGTACTCGAATCGAACTGACTTTCCTTCTTAGAAAATATCTTATTTCCTACGCGAAGTTTTTGATAAAGACAACAATACCAGACAAGACTACAACTATATAACTACGGTTATTATCTGTTTTTCTAGTCGTGTCCTGCAGTTTCACTTGTGTTGTTCTTGTCTAACTTACTTTCTGATCTACAATATGTATGCAAATTGCTTCGCAGTTAAAGTTTGTAGAGTAATGTTAAATGAGACATTCAATATTCAAGACTGATAAACCACATTGCAGCCGCTACAATACAGCTATAGACGGTGCGGTAACATTTACTTTAAAAAATTTCGACCGAATACCATAAAAATTTATATATGAAAATATTAACAAGTTGTATATAGGTAAGTCTAGTGCGGTATAAAAACATTGGACATTATTGATAATATAATATAGAACGACGACTGCAACACATAAATGACTATTCATATTGTTACTAAAAACAAGTACCAAAAACGCAAAAATAACGGACGCCATAATAACCGTTACTTTTCAAACGCTATATTATTTTAAAAGACCTTCGCTACGACGCGATGACGGAGCCGCATCGATTGCTCGATGAGTCAGCGGCGTGGGATGTGCCCTTAAACTTATCTCTCTTTTGAATCGAATGGATGTGAGCAAGACAAAAATACACGCATTGACCGACAGTGATTCCGGATGATGCATTCCTATTTTTAGTGCGAGATTATGTGGTAATTTTTGTGTTTACTTCTTTTTTTTGTGGTTTAACTGTCACACACGTGTATTATAAATATAAGGAAATAGGGTGTTTGAATTAGACAGTAGAATCATACCTTTTGTAATCATATAAATACACTAGCTGTGCCCGCGACTCCGTTAGCGTGGTACCTATTATTTTAAAAAATAGTGACTAATAAAATCACCTGAAGGTATTAGGTCCACTTACTTACCTACTTTTCTCTCGTATTTAAGTCGCGTCGTCATTAAAATTACAATAACTTTTGATAGAGTGAACCGATTTTAATGAAACCAAAACTAAATGTTACTTGAAGATATGCTTTATGATATTTTTGTGTTTTGTTTTATTGTGAAAGCAATACTTAAGTAGTGATGCATGTTCAAACAAACAGACAAACATAGACATTTCTAAAAATAATTGAAATGTATTTTATTACTTATTCCAAGACACATGCAACATTTTTTTATCACAAAAATCTAAAAATTAGGTACAGCCACTGTAGATTTACATTATTATTATCTGTATAGAAGATAATTTGAATCAAATGAAACTAATATAAGACGATAAATGGCATTCTTTTATATCATGAAGTAAGTAGCAAATAGACTTACAATCCACCCGATGTTAAGTGATCAATGGAACTAATGTCAATAACTTCGCAAAATTATCCTCCTTTTAGAAATACACGACGAATTATCAAATATTTTCACACATATCAAAGTAACGAATATAGTTAAAATCTATACTAATATATAAAGCTGAAGAGTTTGTATGGTTGTACGCGCTAATCTCAGGAACTACCGGTCCGATTTGAGAAGTTATTTCGGTGTTAGATAGCTCATTTATCGAGGAAGGCTATATATCATCACGCTAAGACCAATGGGAGCGGAGGGCCAATGAAGAATGTTTCAAAATCGGGTTTCTCTTTCCTTTTAGCTGCGTATTAGCGTTAATATTATATACGTTGCCATGGTAACGTGGTAACTCTCTATCGCAAACATTTTTGAAGTTCATTTTGTGTTTCTATTCAAAAAGTTTATTCTACGTTTGTTTTATTTCCAATTATGTATTTGTAATCTATTACAAATTACAAAAATAAAGTGTGTGTATGTAAAATTCAAATAACAACAGTTTGGTGAATGGATATGGCTACAAATAACAAAAAGATTATTTATATTTTGTCTGTATATTTGTTTGTTTGTTCTGGGTAATCTCCGAAACGGCTGAACCTATTGTAACGGAAATTTTACTCTCAGATAGCCGAAATTATAGCGAGTGACATATTCTATTTTATTTGATGAACTGCATTTGCATTATCCGTGCATTTGTCCATGTGAAATTGATCAAAAATATGTTGATTACCGTAAACAAGCGCGTGCCACGTACACTGTAATGGATTCCAAGAATAAATATACATAATTGAAAGTCATACGTTTGTATGTAATTTGAATTATATTATCTTTTTGGTCAATTTGGCGGCCATTTGTTATACTTACCGCGCTTTCGTCTACATACTTAGTGATTAATTATAACAACGTATGAGAATAACTTAATTATATCGACAATACGGGCATATTATATCTATATAATAAAATATTTAAGACATATTGTTCGATAATGTATAACTTAAAATTTTTATTACTTTCTTATGTAGTCTGAGTACTGAGGGTGACATATAGTAGGTTAAAGTTTCAAATATGTTGCTGATGGTAAATCTCATTACATTCGATACACTGTTAGTATTTACATATCTAATGTACACGTTACATGTTACAATAGATGGCGTGTGTCGTACTTACAAACGGTTTTGGAAAAGCATTTCTGTAATGTACACACCTACTCACAGTTTTACATTTTTTTAATACATTTTAAAAAACCGGGTGCGGAACCGCGGGTAACACCTAGTAGTAAATAAAAAAAAGCTCCGGCATATCGTGAGAGCTTCACATCGTAAAGGGAACACTTTTTATTCCTTTAAAAGAAGTCACGACCACATGTTTGTGCTTCCGCTCGCTCGTAAGTTGTAGTGATTTCTTTCCGAGAATTGATTTCACATTTCCACAAAGTAACTTTTACCTGTAAACATCTTAAAAGCGTATGTCCATTGATCTTTCCTTTTTAGAAATATTTTGCAGGAATTAATATTTATCAAGCGTGAAAAAATAACATTTCGTTTTTCTATTTAATAACTATAATTTGTTTTTCTATTTAATAACTAAAATTTGTTCATTGGCATAGTTCGCAAGAAAAAAAATTAAGATTATTATGTTTGATAAATTTTTTAAATCATTTTATAGACTTCTAAGAAGTTAAATACATTGTACCGCCAATTTATATTCTGAACAATTATTTACTGCATTATGGTAGTAATATTTCATGATTTACTTTATTACATGTACACATAACCTTATAACTTATTCAATATATCATGTTATAATAATCATATAATTTAAAAAAAACATATAAATCGATTTATTAGTTTTCAAGCAATAAGTATACCAATACAGACAAGCATATAGAGAGACGATGCTTTTATTGTATTTAAGGATTAAACATACCATTATAGTGAGATTACAATAAAATATAAACGACGCAGTTAATATATTTAAAAAATTATCGAAAGTATGTAATACTAGCGGACCCGGCGGACGTTATCCCGCCCTGATAATAAAGAAACCTTGAAAAATTATATACCTAAATCATTCTCATGAATCACTTTATCTACTGGTGGAAAGAGCATGAAAATCCGTTCAGTAATTATTGAGTTTATCGCGAACAGACAGACAGACAGACAGACGTGGCAGAGGACTTTGTTCTATAATATGTAGCGATATGTTCAAATGAAGGACAATGTTACGCATAACTCGGGATTATAAATATAGATCAACGAATCGAGTTCAGAAGGTCAATGAAGACAATTTAATTTCATGCCTACCATGGACTCCATTATACCGTTCGCACTCCCCAACTTGGACACTTCGACTGAAGGTCAAATGGATATACTAGGATAAAAAAAGTTAATGATCAATTTTATCACTATTATTAATTTTGAAATTCTTACATGTACATGAAATTGAAGTGACTTTTATTTGTCCGGAGACATTCCCGAAACAGCTGAACCGATTTTCAAGAGACTCTTAGTGACAGCTAGACGCTTTATTACTATCTATTCTACAATATCATCACGCCTTTCTTTATTAGGGCAACAAAGGTAAATTAATAATAAAGTTCTTGTGAAACAAAAAGAAAATAATTATAAACAGAACAAAGTCATGAGCACTCATTGGTATTAATATGAAACGGCCATATGTGAATTAAGTTTTAATTTTAAAAAGAAGGTTTATTACAATAGTTGTCAAAAGCATATGATTATAAAAAAATATATAAACCAAAAGAGTCGCGTGTAATAGGAAATGTTATAATTTATTTAAAATTTACAATAACTTTATTTATAAAAACTCGTTAAATGTTATTGTTATAATTGAAGCAACATGTTTTGCAAACGGAAAACCCCATCCGCCATTAACAATCAGTGTTGAGACGCACGCTTAATGACAAGCGAATTGGTATCGAATAACAGAAACGAAAAGACGGAAATCCAATATAAAAAAATATGACACGTCGTCTAATCCCTATTCGTGGCGATGGAAATTGCATGTTTCGATCAGTCTCTTATTGCATTTACGAAACACAGGAAAGACACCGTGAGATCCGGATTCAAGTTGTCGATAGAATAGTCGATAATTGGCAACGATACAGAGACTTCATCGTAGGCGATACATCATACGGACTAGATATTCATAGTGCGAGCGATTACAAAATGTTAATGTCTAGACATGGCGAGTACGCGGGCCACGTTGAACTACACTGTGTCAGTGAACTGTTCACTGATTATACATTCAAAGTTCACAGAGACAGTTGCTCGAGGACCATCGATTATGGAAGGGGACAAAACGTGAAACACCTCTTGTTCTCGGGATTTTTGGATGCTGGACATTACAGCGTGTTAGAATATAATTAATTTCTTCAAAAATTCAATAACCACACAAATGCATTTGTATTTCTAAACTTTCATTTCGATTTAGATTGTTGGACAAAAAATTATCGATAAGTAAAAAACGCAACATGAACCAAGTTGTAAAAAATATATATCGTGTTTTATTTACAAACTTTTATAGTTTCTATATTTTATATATTATAAATAAAAAAAATCATTGTATATTGAAGCAATTATCAGAAGTTTCGTTTACAAAAAGTCGGTTTACAGCATCCACATCACTAGACCTTGTGACGTGTTCATTAGTGAGGTTAACAATGCTGTCGAGCTAATGTTTACAGTTACACAGTGTTAAAACGGTTAGAGTTACACTGTGGTTTATTAGCATTGTTATGTTTATCTAAATTTAAAAAAGGGTGTACTGCACTATTTGGGTAGCAATGTTGCGCAAGACATACGAATGCAGATCTCAATTCAGGTCCGTTATTCACCAAGTTGGCTTTTGACTTGGGTTTCGTTCAAATAGTTACGTTTACATACTAAAAACTTTTAAGAACAAAATATGGTTTTTTATTCGATGTCTTTTATCATGGGTTTTGTTAACTTTTTAGAGATTTTTTTTTCTTCCTTATTCTATTGAATAATTTACCAAATATTATGAATTCTCCATTTACTACGATCCCTAGGAAAATGCTCTGTCCACATTGTCTGTAATATTAGTCTACACAGTGAAATTTATTTCTAAGAAATCGGGCAAACATCGTTCCAGACAGAGTGGCGCCACGCGATCGATTCTCGGGAATCCCTGCATTTGTGTCGCTAACGACTTCCATCATTAAATCGCAGCAGGCGATGTAGACGGAGTGTTTTATATGTAAACTAGCTCATGTTCGCGGGTTCGCTTGCGTTAGTGTAAATTTGATCTATCCCTCGAGTTCATTGCATTTTTACCTGGATGAAAGTACCGCATGTTATATATTGTACTCCTGACAACGTGTATGCAAATTTTCTTCATTATCGATGGAGTAGTTACGACGTGAAAGTGTTACAAAGATACAAACTCATATTCGTATTTATAATATTACTTGGATAACGATTGTTCGTGATACAAATAGCTCATAAGTTTGTTTAACCCGACCGAATCGAGAAATATATACATTTATCCTAGAAGTTATGTTGACTTACATTTTTGACATCTTAAGATTATTGTAACAGATTATGAATATAAGATTTTTATATAATATGCATTTGAACTTACGTTTACACAATATTTAATTCTCATTCATAAATATAAAAAAAACTCTTAGTGACTTATTATATGATATTTAAAAAAATTGTTATCGTTCCCTTTTAGCACCAATATTGGCGGTTTACCGATACTATGTAATGTATACACGGCGACAGAGACAGTACTCATAACACGGTTTCATCTTTATGTGTTAGTATCTTTAAATATTCTTAAAAGCCTCATTTAAATAATACTTTTTCAAGACTATCTTTTATCCTTTATATATCTATTTATCCTTTGATCATCTATATTTACTTTTTTATTTAATTCGAAATAATGAATATACATTTAGACCTTATAATTTATATGTAAATAACTAAACAATATTAAACTTTTTGCAATAAAAATGAATCTATATTATTTCTCAAAGGCATTTTTTAATAAATAAACTTACAAAAATATCTTGTAAAAGATATCAATCGTTGTAAACTCTCACAATACAGACACAAAAGAATAAATATTACATTATAGACATTATCAAAAGGAAGCTGTACAGCGATAAGAAATGCTAAGTGTGTAGGAGAAAAATAATCATAGTGAACGTTTGGAAACCTATCACCACACAATACTCTGTATTATTTTATATACAACAATCACTCTGGGCGATGTTAAAAAAAAACATTATTTTAAGATTTTTATTGTAATGCTACGTTATATTGTTTCTTTTGTTCGTAATGAACGTGCTAATTTCTGGATCGACTTGCTTATTTACTGAAGAAGCATATATAAGCTACTTCAAGCTGGTGGGGGCCATCTTGTTAGAACTTTCTAGTGAGTTTTTGAGGTAACTATGAATCCATGCTCCGTGGTATTATTTCCCACCCACTTCATTTGTGCACAATAACCAAATTGTATTAAGTAAAACACCACCAATATTACAAAAAATACAACCCACTACATGACATTTCAAGATCCCGCTAAAAACTCCGAAATATTATATTAAATTTATACATAGCGAAATTCCTTTTTATGTTAATTATGAAAAAAAATAAAATTAGTTTAGACTTGTAGGAGAAAACATGGAAATACGATATTATTAGATTTACACGTAGTCCGGTGAAGCTGTTAAGACCTTGCTTGGTCAATAGCGTAGTCAGTTCGAAAAAAAAAAAAAAACGATATTATGATTTTTTCTAATTTGTATGGATATAATAAGTCCGAGCTTCAGTTATTTCTCTCACACTCTAAACTTATTCTTTATATTTTTTGCAGAACGTGTTTCTTCTTATGCGAGGACGAAGCGGCAGTGCTGGCGAGCCGTGCGGTACAATGCGCGGCTGCAGGGCACGAGCGTGGGTAGACCGACCGACGCGACTAGAATTCAGCTTATTACCGAACAAGATAAAATTCTGAGAACTTATGTCAACCAGGTAAGTACGTACCAATCGTGTTTTATATCGGATCTGTTTAAGATAATGTAACCAAGTTCACAGTAAAATGTTAAAAACCGAGTGAATCCGTTGTGCGTAACTAGTCTCTTACATTATTCGAATTTATATTGGAAACTAAAGGTGTATAATAATAATGGAAAGCATCTGTCGTTTAATTTTCACTAAAGTTTGACGTGTGAAACGTTGACGGGTAATTACTGAAAACAATTAATTGCAACGAGCAAATTCAGTTCAATTATCCGATACCGAATGTTAAGATTATGCCGACAGTAACTGTACTTCATTTAACGTTAACACAGATGTAAATTTCGAAACACACACGTACCGATGAAATTGTGAAAAGCGGCCGACCATAATTGATTTAGTTTGCGTTACCGAAAAACCCTCTCGTCCCGGCAGTAATTCGATGGACAATTTTAACGACCTCTTTGGTGGGATTTAACAGCGTTTATTGGTTTTTTTACGAACACACAAATTACCTGTTTGATAATAATTAAAAATTCGTAAAACTGCATTCTTTTTAATGGTCGACTCAGTTCAACACATTGCCAACATACTCGAAAGATAAAATTGACGCCCTTCATCATATCTCTTTATGTTATATATTTCAACTTTATATTTTACGACCGACCGTCTTATTCTAAGATCCGGTATAAGAAATATATATCATCTGTTATTTAGTGATTATAAAGCATATATGCTGGATAACGTATACGTTGATATATTGCATATAGGTTGCCTAGCTAACTCTTTCTCTATCTGACTGTCAACATAGAAAATTTAATATAATTATTTTAGGCAACCATGCATTCAACAAACTTGTTGATAAGGTAACCTAATACTGTTGGTTTGACAATCAAATAACCTTTCATTTAGTATGTAACTCGATAAACATAACTTATGAGAGTATATTAATAACGCTTACTTACCTCTTTATACTTGGCAACCACATAGTTGAGCAGAGGGGATAGTAGGCAACCTTTATATTTTCAATTCCTTGGGGTATATTATCTCAGTTGATGCTCGATTTTCATAAACAATGGTATTGGGATATGAATTTAATAAAAAATATTTGTTTAAACATCACAGGCATGTGATTTAGCTAGGCATGCTACTGCCCTATGTTAATGTATACATTATCTAGCATATATTCTTTATTAACACTAAATAAGAAATGAGGGTTTGCATTTTTATGACGGATCTCGTACTATCTGGCTAACGTCAACCCTCTGTAGAATATGTTTGTTTGCATATAGTTATTACGTTACGAGTGTAGGAATATACACATTCTTATTATACTGAAACTCAGTGTGTAGTGTATAGTAATATTATAAGTCAACTAGCGCCCCGTTTCGGCTGGCAAGGGTGGATATTTTTTTAAACATTTTTGCCTCTCTCTCGGTGCGTTGCCCGCTGCAGGCGGTAGCGTTTTATTTATCCGTCACCTAATATTTTGTTTAGATTTTTGTTTCATTTTTTAATTCATAATATATTTTAAATGGACTGTGCGATTTGTATAATAATTCAAAAAGTAATCTATAGGTATTGAATTTATCCTATTGAATTTAATTTATTGTATACTAGCCGACCCGTGCCCACTTCGTTGGGTGGTAATACGTAAGCGTGGAATAGTTATTTTGCGATAAAACGCAGCGGAAGCTCTGAAAAGGAAAAAAATACCCCGATTTTGCAACATTCTTCATTGCTGCTCCGCTCCTATGTGTCTTAGCGTGATGATATATAAGCCTATAACCTTTCCAGATAAATGAGCTATATAACACTGAAAGAATTTTCCAAATCGGACCAGTAGTTCCTGAGATTACCCCTTACAACGTCACAAACTCACAAACTCTACCTCTTTATAATATTAATATAGAAATATAGATAACATTCTTGAATACGGTTTATTTGGATAAACATTAATAAGAAGGTATGGATAACACGGTTTGATTTTGGTCGATATTTCTTATAACTTTTAAAATGTAAAAAAGAATTGATTTTGATTTTGTATCAATGTCTTTGTGTGTATTTGTACAAAGATTTTGTAGATATTTATATGTGCCTTAATATTGTACATGTTTTTGTTCGATCAGTAATAGTTTCCGCAGCGCATGCGATGATAGACATTTTATAGGTATTTTTTATACACCTTGGGTTACATTATTGAGGATTCATTAGAGATCTCTATTTTTTTCTAGTAATAAATATAGTTTATGTTACTCAAGGATTATGTAGTATTCTAATGGTGATAGAATTTTTTAAATCGGTCCAATAGTTTTTGAGTTTGTTACGAACAGACAAAAACAGAAATATTTCCTTCTTATAATATTAGTGTAGATTAAACATCTAAAAATACTCTCTATTCGTCATTTCTCTATGAATATTCACTCGAATTTTATTACCAACCATCTTTACATTCGTGCAACTATAACGATTTATAGATAATATGTAGAGACAGCTCTCATGGTAGGATTTTTATTAAAATTGCTTGACACTTATCGTTACATATGAACTAATTTCAACAATATATATGATTGTTATGTATAAGCTATATTACTGCGAAGATTCATCAAAGACTGTTCAGTAGTTTTTGCGTGAGAAAGTAATACACCCGTCCACCCAATCTCACGAAGCTTATTAGTACATTGCATATTTTCACGACTTTTCGTGAAGCAAAACATGGCAATATAACCATAGCACGGGCTGTTTCTAAACTAGCTTGGCTAATTACCACCATCAGGTTGAGTGTTCTCACAGCTGCAGTTCAGAGCCAGTCCTTCAACATGTATAACATGTAACCTCTTAGACCACAATAATCTTATATCAAGTGAGGTCGTTGTCAAACGCTAAAGCCCACACAGTATAAGAAAATTTAAAAAAACATCCATAGTACTTTCATTTCATACATTTTTACATTTCTGAAGATAGTCTAGCAAATTAAATATACCAATTTATTTTTATACTGTACACACTTAGCATTTGACCACAGTCTTACTTGATATTAAGTAACGATGTGAATAAGATACACACTAAGCCCAAAGAGATACCTAATATTACCAACCGGGTATTGGGATAAGATTTATCTTTATACTACGGTTTGAATATGATGCCATCGTTCACCAAAATACAAATGCAGAAAAAATCCCCCATACACGTGCTGATAAATCCTTTTTGGTTTTAAGGCACTCAGCCCTTTGGCTACAAGCTCAAGGACGCCAAAGCGGCCCAAACTCGGCTTAGGTTGTTGCCTTGAACATCACGAATATAAACTAAGATAATCATACAATATGAATTAGCGAGACACACATATGTACCTGCATATGTGACTTATCAAAGCAAACATGAATCTTGAATCCGACTAAACTAACCAAATCGAAGAAAAAAGATGGAAAAAAAATGACATAGCCTTTCCACTGTGATCTGTACTAAACTAGGATGTCATCGAGTCACGCTAGCAGCGTTCTCGAGGGCTCTACTCCAGGAATCGAAACTAGCCTTGAGCCGCTGACGAGGGGGGCCACGGTGAATGTGCTGGAGCGAAATTGACCGCCAGACCACGACGATGTGTTCTATCGTTACGCGGGCGTGGCCCCACGGACACTCTGTTTCAAAAATCAGAGAGGTACGGATCGTTCGCTGCCGGTATTTTGTCGGAGGAATCGGCAAAGATATTGGTCGTCTTTTATAACACGAGGCGTCGAGTTTGATGATGTAATTCATTGTGGATACCACTAACGAACCGGGATAACGGATTGGCAGCTTTTTCAAAGTAGTTAGTCATGACGGAGTTATAAACACGATCTGTGATGAGGTCAGGCAATGTATTATATATAATATCTAGTTACTAACAGACCGACATAACATCGGCGACTGGCAACAGATTGCAAATCTCTCGACAGCTACCATTATTTTTGAATTGCATTATACATACCATCACCTACAGAGTAGGCACATTAACACGCTCAATTGAAAAAAAAAATACAATAAATAATACATCTATAACGTTCAAGACCACACGACCTATAGTCTGTATGGCAATAATAATATTGATAACCTGTCACAATTTCACTGTTGGAATAAAAGTTTATTTTCAAGGGAACATGTGGGCATAATCACCACTACAACCCGTGTTTTGAACTTTAAAGTTCAAACACAAAAAATCATCATCAATACACAAAAATCAGTTGCAGATATGGCGGTATTAAAAGTATATTGGTACATGTCAGGATCCAACCTTGCGGACTTCGAATCTATATCACGTCGATCAACCACTCACACTTCACATGATAACGACCTAGGTAAATAGAAATAAAGGTATAGGTATTAATACATACATTCAGGAATAATTCACTCCATCACACCACCGCAGTTATCGTATATGAATAAATATAGACATTTGGTTCGGACGTTCCCTGTCGTTTATTGGACACTTCCAATTCAATAAACGAGGTCAGACATCGGCCCTTATAAATCGATTGATACTAACTTCATAAAATAACGAGGTCTATTTGGAATATCTATAATAGTTATATGTCATATATGACTTATAATATCATAGCCAGCTATATTAACTTGACTAACTTTTAGGACGTTACTTGA
Source organism: Antheraea pernyi (assembly GCA_015888305.1). Classification (NCBI taxonomy): domain Eukaryota; kingdom Metazoa; phylum Arthropoda; class Insecta; order Lepidoptera; family Saturniidae; genus Antheraea; species Antheraea pernyi. The sequence goes on along the minus strand of MU159065.1, from coordinate 194,875 downwards.
TGGTTAGCTACAAAAAATATTCGCGTATGTTGTCTGTTTTGAAGTGAAAACTTATTTAGGCGCGTTGAGCGGTATTTTTGGCAGGACTTATGGTTTCGCGTCAGCGACATGCTAGTAAGCGTAACCGACCGTATTGTGTTTACGTGGAATTGTTATTTTGTATTGAGATCATATGTCCTATCATATCTTTGGTTAATTAATAGACTTTATAAAAATGTATATAAATATTGTTCGGAGTGCTAATATATGTGAAAACCAGATTAATGTTAATAATTTAAAATATACAACTTATGAGAAATAAATAATTCACACTATAATCAATTTAAATTATTCAATTGTTTTGAATTTTTATACTTCACGATTGTCTTAAGACTGCCTCGAGTTTTTTTAATTAAAAATAATCACGTAATTATTAATAATATAGTTTGGTCGGTAACTTTAGATTACGTAACATCTAGAAGAAAGAAAGAAGAAGAAAGAAAATGTCTTTATTGCTGGATAACATCAAAACAACAAGATGAACATATACATAGCTTATTTGAATATCCAACAAAGGCACCTCCATTCAGCAAAGTGCTGCAGCATAACTAGGGTGGTACTTAGTAAATAATAAAATACATTTCAATCATTTTTAGAAATGTCTGTCTGTCTGTCTGTTTGTTCGTTTAAACACACATAAACTGCTCCATACATTTTTCCGTTTTCTACTGGTGTTTATTTTGATCACGTGATATAGCGTTCAAATATGTCATCTCCATACATTTTTCCGTTTTCTACTGGTGTTAGCGATTGTAGATAAGTAACTTAGCTAGGCCCCACTAGCCGGAAAACGTTTCAGTACTGAATCGTCTATGCCAAAGGAGATTGTAGAGTATAAAATAATAAAATCAAGACACATGAAGCAAGTATCTAAGTAAAGTAGATCCTTAAATTATCTAGCCAATTATGTCGTTACATTTTTAATAGTTCATAAAACATGTTTTTTTTTAAGATTTTTTTTTATATTATAGGAGGCAAACGAACAGACGGGTCACCCGATGGTAAGTGATCACCGCCGTCCATAGACACTAGCAACACAAGGGGAGTCACAATTGCGTTGCCGGCCTTTAAATTCCGGTTTTTATTGACCGACAAAGTTCATAGTGTTTTTAGTTCTTTTTATGATCTTCACATGTTACATATAAAAAATTTGAAGATCTTGAAAAATACCGTAAAATATTAGGTAGTGCTAAAATTGGATTTAGCTCATTCATAAATGTAACGACACAATTTATAACATTACCGAAGTGATAACAATTATATTAAATTTCATTTTTAGCATATTTGTACATGAAATAGGAACGAAAGTACATCTAAAAACTAATATAATAAATATTTTGTTCAATATATGAACACGCAGCAGATATGTAAAATTATAAAAACAAATATGGAAACATTCTAGAAAATATATTTTAAATAAAAGTCATATTACATATAGCGCAGTGTTTCAGACTTTCATAGAATTTATAGATGCGCGAAATACATTTTTGTTTAATTAACCGGTTATATGCGAAACTATCTTTTCTATTACGGGTAATATACAAAAAGCGTGATATAAATTTATAATTTTTTTAATTTAATTAAACAGTCGATAAATTTTAGGACTAACTCTACGTCAGTATTGACAATAAAGAACAACAATTTGCGCCTTGAAACGTAGTTATAAGTTTATACGGAAAGTAAAGAGCGTACAAACGTAAAACGATATCATAACGTGCCGCATAGAATTATGAAACCGCTTACACTTACAATAGAAGTCGCATAAGCTACGTAAGGCAGGCAGCCTTACCACTCATACATGAATTTTTCATGTATGTCCTTCTTGACTCCCGTAAGCACGAGATCTCTGTAACTGACGTCGGTACAAATAATATCAATGAGTGAAGAACTATCGTTTACAAAATGCGTTGGTGTAGTCACTATTTGAGTAAGTCCACTGTACCCTACAAACTCCATGAGACGTTTAGACCTACTGCTATGGGTCTCTAATAGGTTTACGTTAAAATCGCCGAGTATAATAACATTATCATAGGGAGCGAGGGTACTGATACTTTGTGTTACCGCGTCTAGAAACAGATCGAGATCTAACCAGGGTGGGCGATAGGCAGTACCAAAGAGGAGCGTTTTGTTATTCAAATTTAGTGTCATCCATAGTTGCTCGACATCAGACTGTTCGGGATGAGGCCGTACGCGCCCCTTAATACACGATTTGATATAGAAACCAACTCCTCCTCCGCGTCCACCACGAATAGTCACCGGTATATGCTTGAAGCGGTAGCCTGGGACAGTCGGCCTTCTTTTCCCGGTTGCAACCATGTCTCGTTGATCGCCATTATGTCGACTGAGTGATTTTCCATAGCAATTAAAAATTCATCATGGCCAGTTGCCAGTGACCCTGCGTTAAATAAGCCAAACTTTAAATATTTATATTTTGACATGGAAAAATAGTATCTTATAAATTAAATAATACTTAATAAACGTATATACGGCCGAGAGGAGTGAAAGCAACGCGAACCATATTAGGATTAAAAGAGCCGTACATAAATTAAGCAATAGCTGAATACTATAGAGATTTAAAACAGCGTAGATTCTATAATATAAAAATTGAATGAGTGAATGGATGAATGATTGAATGATGTAATGTTTTGTATAAGCATATATATTATGTAATAAGTGTACTGTATTATATTGTGACAATAAATACTTACAAAATGGTTTATGCTTAATGATAGTGACGGATTGACTTAAAGAGTTGAAAGATCTTATTATTTCAATATTAAATGAATGAGACGTAACACAATACAACACAATAAACCTTGTCAATAAAGGACAGGGAGCTAATTCTAGACAGGCAACACTTGTATTGCGATAATAACCATAATTATATAAATAAGTTATGAAATAATACTGAATACTACTGTTACTCTTCAGATATCCTTGAAGAATCATTTCGTTCATTTACACAATGTAATGTTCTAGTACAATGTAGTAACTTTGTCGTAGTTTAAAAAGAATAATAATTCATTTATCTTCGCGATAACTGTAAAGAATGAGCCTCGTTGTCGCGTCCGCCAACGGTTCACTCCGTTTGGCTCGTCTGAGTCGGAATTTATCACACATGACAACAATCGCTAAACATTACAAACTAACTTATCACTATATTATTAGTCGTTTAATATTTCCAAAGTATAAACATATTACATATAAGTAGTGTTTACACTTTAACAACACAACATTCCTCATAACTGTGACTCATCGATACGAGAAACGAGCAGTGACTCACATTTTTAATATTCTTACGCCGATTCCTTTATTTGAAACTGGTTTCAACTGTCGTTTATTTTTTTAATTCACATACAATCTCTCTATAGAATTTTATATAGACGAGAACTGGATTTGTCCGTGAATTATGTGAGTTGAGGTCCCATATGTCTGCGAACACGCTCGTGAAGCGTACAGTTGAAATGTAGATGCTTCAGAATGCTTGTTGCATTCGTACTTCAAGTGTTATTTCGGTTCGCTTCCCAAGGAAACCGCTTTTCTAACCCGCTAAACCGAATAAACGTGCTCTTGTACATACATAAAGCTATATGTAATGTAACGTATATAAACTCGGTTTGAAACGCACAAAAGCGATGTTCAAACAGTATTGCAAAGTTTTCATGATCGTATTTTGTTGTTTGTTCAAATCTCTGGAACTACTAGTCTGGTCTCTAAAATAATTTGCATTTTATAGTAATTTATTAAGCAAGGTTTATAGTGTACTAGCTGTGCCCGCGACTCCGTCACCGTGGAACCTAATGTAAAAAAAAAACAGTAACTAATAAAATTATCTGAATGTATTAAGTCAAAATTTAATACTTTTCTATCGTACTTAAGTCACGTCGTCATTAAAATTACAATAACTTTTGATAGAGTGAACCGATTTTAATGAAACCAAAACGAAATATTACTCAAGAATATACTTTATGACTTTATTCTTGATTAAGTTTTATCATGAATGCAGTACTTTAGCAATGATGCGTGGTCAAAGAAACAAACAAACAGACAGAGATTTCTAAAAATAATTGAAATGTATTTTATTGCTTATTCCAAGACAACTGCAGTGATTTATTTTACAAAAATCTAAATAGTACAGACACGTTAGTTTTACATTCTTATCATATGTATAGATATAAAATTACATTCTGTACATATTTACTGTACAAATAATACGTCTGAATGTAAGCTAAGAGAAGAGGATATAGTACAAGTACACTGCCATCGTAGAGAAAAGCTATAATAAAACATACTCAATAAAAAAGAAATAAAAAGGATAGTCGCAAAGTAGATAAACCGAATTTGTGAACGATTAAAAAAAAATCGATGTCATTAAGTGTATAGTCTACGTAAGAAATATAAATTTACAGCGATAAGTAATCTAAACAGTGCATTTTCATTGTAAATACAAGTTTTATCGCTCGGCGACGCGGCGCTCTTGACAAATATTATTATAGAAGGGTTACCATACGTTCCCATTTTTTTTTAATATTCAGCATAACTTACTTTTAAGTGTTAAAGTTTCCGCTGTGATGTTAAGTGACGATGTAGTTCAAGACGCTAACATGTTAACCTCAAAAGAGGACTGCTTGTGAAATACAGTTATTGGAATATATGACTATTTTCGCTAACCGCCACGCAAATTACGTATATCAGTCACAACAAAGACTTAGCAAAATAAAGTAATTCTAAATTATTTATATACTCAATGTGAATTTACCTTATGTGAAAATGTTCCTTTCTAACAAGCGGATATATACAATCTAGTCTGTGATATACTATATTGGCCTTGACAATGCCGGTGTCAAGCGAACACCCGTCGACTCGAACTGTCAGCCAGTTCAAGGACGAACAAACCGATAACGAAGAATTTATATGAATATATTTCGTATTTACATAACTCGTTAGCTATGATAATACAAACAAACATTACGATAACATTTCACTGGACATTTACTTGAATTTAGGATACATCCGTGGACTGCTCTTAGATTTATTACACGACATATAGTCTTCTTTATGCGAAATGAAGAAGTATCAATTACACAGATACAAGTTTTAATTAATATTAATTAAATCATAAACAATCAGGTCAAATCGACTCGTTCGTAGTTAAAGGCACTCGTTCATTCATTAGTAGGAGTTATTAAAGCATATTATTATATTACCTATATAGATTTTTACGTGTTCGATACACGTGCGACCGATCTCTGCCGACCCACGATAACCTCTGCCATCTGACATTTATGTAAATATGTAATTAGCTGTCATATAATATGTAGAAATACCAGTTTTTTTGTTTAAAAACATATTTATCTAAACAATAAAGCCTATAGTCATCAGTTTAAATGTACTGTTATACTTGAAACATTTTTTTTAAATGTAAACATCCGTTTTATTGTTTACACATCCTAGACACATTTTCAAACTTGTTGCATATAATATGAAAGCATTTCCCTAAAATAAATGTCGACGATGTTATTTGACAAATTGACTGAATATGTCGCTATGAATCATATAATTTTTAAAAAAAAAACATTGCGTCTATCAATATGTACACCAGGAGGAAGTAAAACTTCTTCTATATATATATGTGTGAATGCTCATAAACTATATATTATACGAAGTCTCCTGGTATAAATACTTAACTATACATTTTTATATACAACTAGAACCAGACAGACACTTATATATGCTTACACATACACACAAATACATACCTATCTTACGTTTAACGCATAACTAAATTTTTTACCTATCATGCCATAAGAAGTGCCATCAAAAGTATAATCCTCTAAAATCTAACCTTCTTTACGTATTGCTGTAAGACACAGGAATTTTCTAAATAATATAAATGTGTTCTTCACAATAGCGTCCATCCCTTGCGAGAACTCATACCTCTGGAAACAACGGTAAATCTTTACGGCTGTAACACGCTGTTTATCAAATATTATTACATACTTTGGAATTATTGACACGCTGGCATCTTTTATCAACGTTATCAGACGAACGAAAAGATATCATTTGTTTGAATTACGAAATGTTTTATGAACAGCTGATTTCCAACGAATTCATATTATTCGGACACTTTTATTTATTTATTATCATTTAACGGCAGGTTATGTTCGGTTAGTAAACCGATCACACGTAATGACGTACGCATTCGATTATGTATCTAATTACAAATTTATAAAGATTAACACAATAATAATTGAGGCCAATATTCGAAAATATAGTTTCATTATCCCTAAACTTGTTCAAATACCCTGCTGGATAACTCAAAATCAAAATTACTTTATACAATTTAAGACCTTAGAAAGCGCTTATAAACGTCAAAGCTACCACCGATTCGGGAAACAACCCAACCATCAAGAAGAACCAGCAAGAAACTCGACCTGGTTTATCTTTTCACGATATATATTTTTACAAAACATAGATAGTTACATTTGTATTCTTTGGATGCACAGAGAAATGCGTCATTTCCAGACGTCACCATCGTTCACTTTTGATATACCCTATAATAAATATCTTTATACATTAAAACGAGCTTGACTTGGTACTTGAATTCACTATTCGGCGAATCCGTAATGTGCTTTGAGACTACTACCTAAAAAACTGTTTTTATTCTTACTGAGCCTGAACCATGGAATTACCAATTTGTCGCTGATTTTGGTATTTAAATTAAGTTGGTATTTTACTAAACTGCCATCCTACAGTTGGAAATCAGTCACCAAGCATCTGTAGAGCTGTTGCGACAACTGCATTTAACAACCAGTCCTTTAAGAGACTCCAATAAGACCCCAAACTATTATAAAATTACTGTCATTACACAAAGACGTTATACTCCTTTTCAAAAATCGACTATAGTATAATAATGTAGAATAGTAGAATATTCTACTACGCATTTACGTACTCGTGTCGCCTGCAGGTGTGAAAATATAACCCACTTCTCCGCACAATACCAACAACAGTTTTCGTAAAAAATTAAACTAAACCCGAGTAAAACAAACATTTATTAACGTAACTATTTACATTTTATAAATTAATTTCAAGACTAAAATATGAAAAATGATTAAATATTCCTTCATTGATTTTCATATCGTCTTATACGAGTTATTAATATGACGTTACATAAGAAGCAGCACGGAGTTTTGGGCGTGAAATTGGTCTGTCATGTAGTAAATATTATATTTTATTCATAATCTTGTAATTTACTCCATTATTTGTAATATTGGTGATATTTTACGTAATATTGTTCGGTTATTGTGCATAAGTGAAGTGGATGGGTAATAATATCACAGAGGATGAATTCTAAGATGCCAAACTCGATGGAAAGTTCTAACAAAGGGATTGATTTGAAATTATCACAAGACACTTGTAATGTTATTTACCTACTCAACAATAGCAGTAATAATCTGGTAGATTGATCGCCAAAAATAAAAGAAAAAAAGGAAGTAGGACACTTTTGTAGTTGCAAAGTATTTAACACTAGCCTCTGTCCGCGACTTCGTCCGCGTGGAATAATTACTTTGGGCTAACGCTAACACACAACGGAAGCTATGAACAGGAAAAAAATACCCCGATTTTAAACATTCTTCATTGTACTCCGCTCCTATTGATCTTAGCGTGATGATATATTATAGCATATAACCTTCTTTTATAAATTAGGTATTTGTCACTATAATATTTTTTCAAATCGGACCCGTTGCTCCTGAGATTACTCCCTACAACGTCACAACTTCACAAATTCACAAACTTTACCTCTTTATAATATAGATAGTATAGATTATATTACATTTACTAAATATAGTATAGAAGTATAGATTATATTCGATAATAAGAATACAAAAAACTAATGTAGAAGCATAGAGTGGCGTTTTGTTTTATTCAGTTTTTTAGAACGCACTTATATTTCAAATTCAAATGAAGAACTGTCAAAAAATAATCTATTTCGATTGCAGTATCTCAAACCATAAACACTTATGGTACTCGTAAATCGAGGTCGTTGCCCATTTTGGAACGCAAATTTAAAAAAGGAAACCCCGGCTCCATACGCCTTCCTTAATAGAATTCCAAAGACTATAGATATATAAATAAAACTGGAGTGTCTGTTTTTTGTCCGTTCTAATCTGTGAAACAGTTGAACCAATTTTCACCAAACTCCTACAGATAGAGTCATTTTAAAGATTATGCAAACTATATCTTATATATATTAGTGAATTAGTTATTAAAACAATTACATTCAAAATAAATCACAAAACGATAACAAGAAAAACAACAATAAAATAAAATACCGACAACTAATGTGGTACCAGCTGATCTTAGAAAAAAATACAATGATACACGGTACCATCGAAATATTAATAACTGTTATAAATTTATAGTATAGAAGCAGTGACCTATCTGTTGATAGCGCATACGATGGATTTCACGTTTCTGTACTACTGCATAGCTATTGTATTTTGTTATAGACACTCTGACCGCGAAATTACTTTTTGAGTGTTGGGAAATCGGATCCTAGCGAATTACGCGTCTAGTGCAAAATAGAAGTCATCGATGTAAGAGTTAATCCGATGCTCACATTTACACACAATAAACCACAACTGAAATTTATTTTTAGCCAATCTTAGAATGAATTGTATTTTTCTCGGGAATGTGGACGATTTTCTCAGAAACTAAACGACCGATTTTTATTATTCTTTACCGGGAATAATGTATACATTTATGAGAATATTTCTTAAATATAAAATATTAATTGTTCTCGCGTTTTTGTAAGCGTTTGTTATTATATATTGTGACGTAGTTGATCTAAAGCTAAATATATATAAGTATTGTTTGTTGTAATATGCACACATACCAATTTCCATCGCGATTGGTGGAACAATACAGAATTTAATATGCTGCAACAATCATGGGTGGCAAATATTACAGAATGGGTTGTATAAAATCTTCCTTTATTTCGGTTCCATGAGAAATAAAACTTACATCATACATACATACATACAGACGGCTTTAGCTATATGTATCTCGCGTTGTATAAGTTCGATCGGGTACCACTAGATGACGTTAGAAAGATGAGCTTTCGTACTGTAAAACTGTTTTGTGATTAGTGGATTCAGTTTTGTTTGAGCGCGCGTCAAAAATGGACACTTGCTAAAAGAGAAAATACGCTATACACCCTATATATTATATGAAGTTCTGTAGTATAGATACTAAACTATACGTTTATTGATTTTTATGTACTACTAGACCTGGAAATACATACCTACCTTGCGTGTAACCCCTGAACTGTCCACAACCATAACGGGTAAAGCTCAATATAAACGTATGTAGACTTTACGATGCACTGGTCAAAAGATTGTTGGCAACATACATTAAAAAAGAAATGCCGTATTTATTACTAAATTTGAACAACTTGAACAATAACAAATTATGTAATGTAAAATTATAATTTAAAAAATTGGCTAGATATTTAAAACCACGATCCGCCATTTTGGAATCAGGCTCTTAAAAAATTAGCCGAGGGGTTAACGCGTGACGAACATTTTTCCTTAACCTGCCATAAGAAGTTTCACTTCAAAAAGGTTGTATTATATAAAAAATGTATTTAATGTTAATAGCTAATAAAATCCGTTTGTATTCTTTTTCGTATTATTAGTTTGACGGAACGCCGCCACAGAGTCGTTTATCGGTTCACTCCATGACGGAATTATGTCCGATGTCCTATTGTTTTGAATGACATCATCTTCACAACCTCTAACGTTACTCAGTTGTCTTGTTATTTATATTTTCATATACCTACTTATATCTATAATATATAATGAAAATATAGTTCTTTTGTGGCTCAATCACATTAAAACCATTGCTCGTATACGTAGGTAGGACTACGACCATTAAATACGGGATTTTTCGTAGACGATTCTAGGCTACTTATTTTTGATCCGATTGACCCTTTGTTGTTGTTTTTGTCAATGTCCAACGAAGCAGTCGCGTATTATCTAGTAATACATATATCGAAATGTAAATGTATCTTTATTTGCCATAACCGATGACGAGTTCTTTAAAATCTATTCAAAAATTAAAAATACTTTATTCAAAATAGGCCGTGAGAAGGCGCTTTAGAATGTCTAAACTATCACCGGTTCGGACAAACAAATCAGTCATCGAGAAAAACCGGCAAGAAACTCGAACTGGTTTATCTTTTCATGATACATAATTTATTCCGAGCATACATTAGATTATCAAGAATATATTGGGAGAACAGAGATAATGAGTTAACTAGTTGTTCACATGAATACCGTACACCAAATGTAAGGTGGTAATGGTGGTAGAGCCACGCTGAAACTATTACTGGTTTTAGCATGAATGGGTCGGCTCGTCCGGGGTAGTACCACCCTTTCATAGAAAATCGACGTGAAGTAACAGTGCTTGCATTGTTGCGTTTCGTTCGGTCAGTGAGAGCGCCGGAGGCCCACCTCCCCTCCCCTCTCCCCTCTCCCTCCCCTAACCCTTCCCCCAAAGGGTGGCAACGCACTTGCGACTCCTCTGGTGTTGTTAGTGTCCATGGACGGTGGTGATCATTTAACATCAGGTGACCCACATGTTCGTTTGCCACCTATGATATAAAAAAATATAAAAAAAGGCATGCTAATAATAGCACCGCTTGACGAGTCGAGTTCCTGGATCAACAGGTCTCTATCCAGCAACCAGTCTCGGTGGTAGAGATCTGAGTCCGACTGAGTCACAACCACAGTAGTATACGGGGAGCAACCTGTCACACTTAATCTCATCTTAGTTTGTCGCGTCTCGGTACTAACGGTTTTATATCCAGACCTGTATCACTGACGATTGATTGTACATCTTTCAGTCCACCATTATTTTTAAGTTGCATTGTCTTTACATATATTTGAGAATTAATACTAACGTAAATTTAACAAGTAATGGTGGTAACAATACAGAGATTTGTCATTGACATCTGTATATCATATATCATAACCTATTGTTTAATTTGAAGTAAGGACAGCTGTATTCCTTTATATTAGAACGATATGTAAAAATATATAGAAACAGATCCATTATAATTGACACAGAGGTAATAATCAGCCGATAAGGTGGCTAAATAATAATTTTTGATGAAAGAAAACATAGTGATGATAACATTATCTGGAGTTACAGTTTTTTATTTATGCGTTCTCCCAATCCGTTAGTGGTATCTGCCGCAAAACACGAATCCGTACCGAACGCTGCGCATTATAAAAGACGTCCGCAACATATTTTTACCGACCCTCCCGATGATATAACGGCAGTGAACGATCAGTACCAGCCTGTTTCTCTAAACAGAGCGTGCTCACGCCCACGCCCTCGTAACCACAGATCACGCCACCGTGGTCTGGAGGCAATTTCGCTCCCGCACACCAGATTAGGCCCACCTCGGCAGCGGCTCAAGCCTAGGTCCGTTCCCTCGGCGTGGAGCCCTTGAGTACGCTGCTCGCGCGGTACAGTGACACAAAATGTTACACCACTGCGACAAACATCACACATGTTACCTCCACGCATACACGCTTACACATGCAAGTGGAAGAGTTTTATTGTATTTCCCTTATCAAACTGAAATAGTTTAGAAACGATACTATACAAAATATATATAAGAGTTGTTGAGGTATGTATGCTTGGTACACAAATATGTTTCAACAACTCATATATGTATGAATAGTTAGCTTAGCTAGGTTAGCTCAGATAGGTCGCGAATTGCATGTATCAGGCAACAGCCCAAGCCGAGGTGTGTCGTGCACCCTTGAGCTAGTTGTCAAATAAAATTGGCTGAGTGCCTTAAGCGCTCGCGTTAATAGTCCGAGGAAGCTATTAAGACCTTGGCAGGTGAATAGCGTAGATAGTCCGAGAAAAAAAATATTATGCGTTGCGTAGAGCTCCGACGAATCCCGTTGTTCGTAAATTCATCTTGATAATATGGTGTAACTATCTAATGTTAACAAACATTCCAAGTTTCACTATGTATGTTCACGGATAATATATATTTTTTTAAATTATAAAACCAGGAAAATGTCAATATTATACATTGTTGCATAAGTAAACAGATTCATAAGAAACTTCCATAAAAAAACGTCTTTAAAAAAACCTCAATTGTAATTATTCATGCGATAAATCATACGAGTTACACCTGTTTATAAAATGAAAATAAGAGTAAAACTGTCAATCCTGTGACAGAGTTCGTCTGTTCTTGTCGACAAATGAGGCGAGAGCAACTGAACGATCTATTTACACCACAGAATGCCTGTTCATGAACGTGTGAATGGTATGATGGGCTAACAGGAGTGTATAATTGTAACATGAATCGAATACTGTTTGAAATTGTCGTTTTTTTATTGTTTACATGATACAGAGTCTCTACGTAACCAAACCTGATGTGAAGTATCGATATGGAGTGAGAAGCCATTCAAGTATTACGTAAACACTTATTGGGATTCATTGATTTGCTCATTTTTCATGGCATAAAGGATGGAGGTCTGGATGTTTAGGCCTGATATGTGGCGCGCGATCTTATCCACTGCTCTACCATCGTCCTAATATCGAACCAGTATAAGTTAATACCTCTATAGATTATACTTTCCTTATTTCTAAACTTATTAATTGCTGTCCATGAAGATTAAAAATACTTATATAAGAGTTTGGGGGAGGACATTGCTTACTTTTGCTGACCAGAGGGGGCGGTCAGAACTTACAAAAATTCTGCTTTTACTTACTTGAACGGCCCATGAGACGATGACACGCTAAACCTAGAAACAAGTGGTTCTAAAGTGAATTGCCGGAACATACCTACCAGATGGACTCTGCTACCATGTCGTTCCTTTTAAAAGATGTTTTCCATCGCCGATAGCTCAGGCTGCTTTGAAGTATTTGATGTTTGTTGTGTCTAGTGTTTAAAATAACTGAACCAATTTTGACGACATTTACTGGTAGTTCATATATCATTTTGTAGAATATATGAATAAGCTAACCTAAAATAGATAAAATCTAATAGAACTTGTAAAGACCATCTTTTATCTAATATATTAATTACATTGGTTTCCTAATGCAGAATAGTTATTAATGAATCATATTAGTAGTATCATTTATACAAGGATACTTAACCTATATGAACATTAGTTATTCGAATAGCCTTTGCATGTTAGTCAAATAGACTTTAACAGGATTTTCAAATAATTCCTTAAGGTTCTGTAGACTCGTTGATATTCTCCCATATTTGTCATTCTTCAACAGAACCCGTGGGTTTTTATGCTTGAAAGTGATTAAGTTTGTCATTCTGTGAGGGCGTGTAATCATCTCCCAGCAAGTTTGTCCGCTCCCTTTTACGATATCAAGTTGTTCAAAGCGTGACGAGACGAGATTTGTCACCGATACATAAAGCATTGTGTCTTTATTTTGCCAAGTTAGTTTAAAAACTGGGTCACCAACATGTAGGCCGTTATTTTGTAGTCCGATCAGTGCTTTTGTATACCTACCATAATACAAAACACAATTTATATAGATTCAATGAACTCATGTGACTATAGAGTTCATATGAATAAATAAATATGAGGAAACAGTTTCATACACGGTTATTTTAATTCCAAACAAGGCAAAATTTGCATTATATTAAATAAATAATATAGGTACAGATATGATTATAACACTCAGACAGAATTAGAATCATCACACAATAGTCAGTTGAACCTCTTGGCGCACCATTACGACTTACTATCAAAGTATCATTCTGCGCTACATGGTTTCTCAAAACATTATCTATACATAAATATTTGAAAACAGTTTAGTACCATTTTCTCCTCTGTCACTCAACCAATTTTTTTATTCATTCTCTGCTGGATAACTATTAACGTGCTTTACTGTCAGCAATTAATAAATTTGGATTTTTTCTATACCATTCACGGGTTGAATCCTTTATTTATAAGTTCTCCATCCACCATACTTCACCCTCCTTAAGTCAACAATCTCCAATGTTTGTAGAGCACTAAATAAAGCTTATATACCATTTAGAAAAACAAAATACATATCATGTTTACATATTGACACGTGAGGAAAAAGTTCTGTAGTCCTCTTATTGTGTTCGAAATCGGTTAATGCTCGACCACTACTATATATAAAATATTTATTTATAACAGTAGAATAATATTATAATAAGAATGTAGCTTAAATAAAAAATAAATATTCATATATCGTAAAAGGCATGTATAGAATACACATCTCTCTGATCGTTTCTCCATTTTTGTGCTTATATTTTGAAAAGCAATGAAACGATTCTCCTGATTCGTTTTATAAATTTTAAATGAATTCTCTTACCAGGTTTCAGTATACGTTTTGTTGTATTGAGTGAAATATGGGACAAAGTGCGGGATTAAAAGTAAATGAATCTTCCAGATAATCTGAAAACCGCCACATTTTGCTGTAATGGCTTACCTAATCCAGTGGTCAACAAACTCGACATACAAAAGAGGCAGATATAAACAATTCAACAATGATTTTTGTTCAAAGAGCCTTTTTTAAACTTAAGCATTGTTATACTTGAGACATTTTTTATGTAAATAATTAGGATTAAAAGTACACTCTCGGGGCATGCCTTTGCTAAATATGTATTATTTGCGAGCGAGCCGTGCTATTGTTTTAAAAAAAATGTGCCCCTTTTCTATGGGCTTGCGATTCAAAAACTTGTCTCTTACAAAGCAAGTTAATAAATAATATTCCGTGTCTGCACTTAAGATTTTTTGGAAGAGCCACAGTGAAGGAAAGCATGAGTCGCATACGGCTCATGAGCTGTGGTTTGCTTGACCACTGACCTAAACCAATGAATATATAAATAAAAAAAGCCAGAGGTCTGTCGTTGTGCGCGCATTACGCAAAAACTATTAGATAGATTATATTATTTTTTTACCCCTTAAACACTTGGTTCTTATCTAAAAAAAATATCATGTACTTCTTAGACACCTGGGTCCTTGTCTGAAAATAATATCACATCTTCCTTTTCCATATAAATAAAATGATGGGGGGTTGTTGTGCGCGCCTCACCAAAAACTTGGTGGATAGATTCCAATCCTTTTTTAAGGATTTACTTCTTAGAAACTTGGTCCTCATCACCATACCTTCATTTTCTATGTAAATAAAACGATGAAAGTCTACTTGTGCGCGTATTACGCAGAAACTACAGGATGGAGGATAAGAAACTAAGTTGTTTGTAAGCATTACGTTTCCTTGTTACGGAGAAGTGGGGCAACAAGTGTGTGCAGGACAACGCATACGAAGTCGCAGGTATCAGCTAGTTAACCAACAAAGTGCAATAGACAATTGTTAAGCATATTAATAACTACAAAACATCTAGAATAATATAGATACAATTTTAAAATTTAAATCACATGCAAAACGTTGATCTAAACCGAACTAAATACAATCCAAAATTGCGACCCCCTAATAGATATATAATTCGTAGGCAAATGTTACTGTCATGCCGCCCTGCAAGTCTCTACACTGTTGGATTTACACAGACTGCTTTTGAAACACAAAAAACTAATTTTTGTACATAGTACACTAGGATGTCCGTTATTTACTAAATTGTTCTTATGTGATGCCCTCAAAACTTTTAGTATATCGTCTAAACCAAAATACCATACTAAAAAAGGCCCTTAATATTCATAATAAACCTTGCTCTTAAAACGATTCTTCATTCATTTCCTATTTAAATTACATGGGATTTTGTAACTTCTTACAGTTAATTATATTCTTTTGCTTTGACGAAATGGCTTATAGCAATTAGAACCATATTTTTAATTGAAAAATTGAACGCCCTACAAAAGAGCTTTTTTTTGTTTTTAGATTAATACACTCCTTCAAAAGTTATTTGAGGTGAAAGCTTTTACACGCTAGTTGCGACCTACTTGGGTCAGATGATGCGCTTAATCTTTGAATTTACATCAGTTGATGTACTCGAAAAGAGTAACCGCACTACTAAAGTAACATCTAGAGTGTGGTGGTCAGATTTAGTCGGATACAACATCCATGTCCTAACCACCCGGCAGAATTCAATTAATAACTCATTTCCATGTTCTATGATCACTACGTACACTTAGGATGTATTGAGGCAGTTAGCTACCAGACCAATAAACAGACAACCAGGCAGGACTACTTACGCATTCGTAATATTATAATACAAATGAAAGATTTATCTAAGATACGTACATACAAAATTAAAAACAACTCTTACTACATTACTAAAAAAGCGACATAATTGTTTCAGTATACATTACCAGCCGGAACCCGCGTATTAATTCTGATGAAGATTGTTTTCTTATTTCTGAGAACTTATATTCCCTCTGGATTAATTACGGACCTTCTTTCATTTTATAATCGCATTACTTCGTCGATTTTGTTCGTTATTGATGTTAGTCCCCATGGAAAAACGTAATTACATGTAACGTATATAATACCTTGGGAAGTCCTTAATATATCGTATACTCTCGTTAAAATTAATTTCGTTGTTTATATAGGAGATAAACGAAAACATTTCAATTTTATTTATCAGATTCAATTTCCCCGTTTTACAGTTTAAATATTTGTAAAACCCAATATTCACTTTCCAATTGCATGTTAAAGTAACAAAAAAAACTATATTAATTAAAACCCAGAGTGGAATTGAACCAAATCCAATCAATCATTGTGTTTCGCTTCCAATTGAAAAACCAAACGTTTCGAACAAAATGCAAATAGGATAAAAACAGTGACAGGCATCCAATAATTCTGTTTCACTATACACGGGGTTTTAACGCTTTGTTTTTAGCAATAAATTGCGTGTGGATTTTTTCATAGTGTTGTTTATTATTGCTTGATATTTGTGACATAGCACAACAGTATATGTATGTATGTATATGTTATATATATAGTATTAGCGTTTCTAAGACGAGAACATGCTACAACCTAGAAGTCTGCTTTTCAAATGTAGCCGTCGGAACAATGTATTTTATTTTTTGCGTATGTATTTTGCAGCAAATTAATAACTTTATGGTAGTTAAACAGATGGGCACCAAGGTTATGCGCAGTACACCATAATTACATTTCGACGTTTTGATTGCAGCATAAACATATGTGAAAAGGAGCGGTATTCGCACGATCCCAATGAACGGTCTTGAAAATTCTGATAAAAAGAACATAAAATAAGAAGTGCTGTGATTACATATCAGTACGTTCAACTGATTAATCATTTTAACAATCCCTAAATATTTAAAACGCTATTTCAATAATATATTAATTGATAATACGACTTCCTCATAACGTTTTCCTGTCTGTTTGCAATCAGCGAATAAATTTAAGAACAAGCTATTATACTATATTATAATTGTATGAAATGAACGAGCTGCTTCCAACAATAGTTTCATGATTTTTTGTTATAGCACCATTTTTTTTATTTTGTAGACATTTTATATTATTTTAGGTCGGCAATATTTTGTCTGTTTTCGTTTATTTTATTAATCAGGTTAA
Source organism: Antheraea pernyi (assembly GCA_015888305.1). NCBI lineage: Eukaryota > Metazoa > Arthropoda > Insecta > Lepidoptera > Saturniidae > Antheraea > Antheraea pernyi. The sequence goes on along the minus strand of MU159065.1, from coordinate 177,259 downwards.
AAATCGTTTTAAATGTGAGCAACTATTATTGTTATTTTAATTAACTATTATTCTTCGGATTTTTAACTGAGATTATTGCCTTTATCAGGCTTCCTTATCATCTTTTATTTTTAAAAAAATATAATCACAACGTCCTGCGCCGGAGCGTCCACGGCCCGATGGATGAACCTATTAATCGCGTCGTCAGTCACGTGGCTATCGGTCGGTATAGTAGACATAGCTGTTGATGTTTGGATATTGCTACTATAGCATGAGAATTTATAGCATAGTTATAGCACACAACAAACAGTCCATCGTCAGTCGTTCCTGTCACGCTGATCCTCAAGCAACGTGGTCAAGCATAACAGGATAATCTGACGAGTTTATTAGCGTGTGTATGGTGGTTGTAATCCAGTCGATTAAGGAAGCCCTGCTAGGTTAGATACTGATCCCTAAGCGTGGCAATATGACTTACATTACACCTAGTGTACAGTTATAGCTAGACTCATCAGTGTACATTGATTAATACAATCAAATCCTATTAAGTACTTGATTATGGTTGTACGTTGTTACTCTTCTACGCGAAAACTACTCAACGAATATTGACGAAACTGTCCAGTAATATAGCTTACATGTCAAAATAAAAATTAGGCTATAACTTATGAGGATATTATTTAAATTGGTCAAATTTAAGAATAACTGTCAACTAAGTTTGAAAGCATTCTGCCATGTACAAGCAATTTCGGCTAACGCTGCATAAACCATTATTAAAATAAGGGACACGCAGACCGCGACCCGTGGTCCGTCATCATTGTACTGCGGCCAGTCAGAATTACGAGAACTAAAAGTATGAACGCTATGCTGTGCTCTGAACTAATCAAACTACATTTATAATTTTATTAACATTTTTTAAGTTGTAGTTATTTAAAGATAATGTACAGCGTCATCATTTATTAATAAACAAAAGGACAGCCGCTTGTTTGATATATGTGAAACGTTTAGTTTTATTTTAATTGTTATATTTAAATTTCCTTGTATATGTATGTTTGTAATTCATCTACTTCTCGTAAACAGTTTAGGTCGATTTTGATATATTTTTTACTACGATCTGAATGGTTCTTAGCTAGATCTCGTAGATAATACCTTTCTGGAGATCTAAATATTGTCCAATCAAATTCCTCATGTGTAAAATATATATAATCTCAAACTTATAGCTTCCCAACACCTATCAATGTTTTAATATATACCTTCCTATATTCTTGACTAATTAAGGTATATGGCAGGACAATCGGGTCCGTTAATAATTAATAAAAAATACGTATGTCATGTCTGTAACCAACGCGGTTGAATAACAGGAAGTGTTCAAGTAAAAACAAGTTTTATTTTTGAACTGTTTTAAACAGGTAACCAGGGTTTATATATACAATGTTTAATGTCACTGTCCAGGCAGTTTACCATTAAAGTTACAGAATTTAAACTCTGGTTATAATCACGCGTCGTCTTAAATTGTAAATACTTCGTATGTCCTTACAGGTGGCCGTATGGCGATGAACATTGTACACTGTATTGCAACCACAATACAGATGGTGATAAATTCGTAATTGTGACTATTGGTTTCTTACGCTATGGGATCAGCGAATGTATGTCCAACTACTAAGAGGCTGGGCTACTCAGCAATTTTAGACCTCTATATAGTAGTCATTGTTTCTGGATTCAATTGTGCTACAAAAAGGTTCGGTGCAGTCACTATGACCCAAACAAAAATAACGCCTTTTTATGAAAATAAGTTTACAAATACATCATTCTAAGACCCCGGGCCAATTCCCGACAAAGCTGAATCGATTTTGACTCCGACTTTAGCAATCAGTTAGAGGACTTTTCAAATACGTCTAGGTTACGTTTTTCCACAGGAGTTAAGAAAATCGATGAAATTTAACAGAAATAACTTAAAATGGGTAAAAGTATTAATAGGGTTAGACTTTAATGACATAATTACAAAGAAAATATATCGTAGCCCATAATTAATCCAAATAGAATATATTATAGTTCCATAAAAACAATAAAATAATTTCATATTCATTCACGAACATCAACTAATGATTAAAAAATTATAATAGAAAAAAAAACAAATAAAATAAAATATCTTAATCAAGTCAATAACGATTTAATCTAAATGCACTTTAGTGTTTATATTTCTGGTCTTATCGCATTCCTATAAGGAATAGACAATCGTTTTATCGTCCCATTTGTATCAGTGCCAGGTTGTGCAAAAGGTGAAATCGTTGATAATCATACAAATATTTTTGTAGTTACGATTATCATGAGATAGTTTCTTCAATAATAACCTGGCCAAAAACCACTGTAAGTGACTTCATAGTTGGACTGTTAATAGTACAAATATTTTCCCCCCAAAACTGTACCTCAAAAACGTAATATCTATTAACACTTTCAAAATAAAAATGATGTACCATTTAAAGAACATAACCCGTGTTCTTGTGTTCATAACCTATGATACATCATAGTTCATGAACACAATAGGTAGTTCATAGTTCATGAACACAAGAACACGGGTTATGTTATTTAATCACGAAAACCCCCGCAATGATTTCATTATTATTATCATTATCATTATATATTATCATTATGTCATTATCATTATTATTTATTCATAAAAAGTCTGTTGTGTACACTTAAAAAAGCAGTTGTAACTTTCTTTGATATAAACACTATTAGAAAAAAATATGAAAATAATGCTCGTACTTTGTAAAACAATTTATATTATAAAAACTTTTTTGAACTGAAAACATGGAAAAGTCTATAGGAATTTGAACGAAACAAAGAATATAAACCGAGAGAAAATAAACAAAGCAACTGGAAACACAAAACATAGCACAATAACGAAAATAAAAGTTTCTAACAAAGTTTTGCGCGCGCGATTCAAACCATAGACAACACTGCGAAATGAACTTTTTAAACCGTTTGAAAAGTTTACAAAAGCGTGCCTGCCGGTTGAGATACGCGTGTATTTTTGGCCGTGGCGTAATCGGCCAAAATCCTAGCGTAAACCGATGAATTGTAATCTTCGGTTCCGACGAAACTTGCACCGGGAAAGGAAGAAAATCGACCGAAAGGACACGCAAGCGCACCGCACTCAAGAAACATTCGAAAATTATTTAAAAAGACCGGACGCTCAGCTCAAGTTCGCGTGGTGCCTATGGCCATAGCATCGCTCAGCAATTAATCACCTGTTGCCAGTAGTCCTCCAGTGACAATTTCCACTCGAAGTACCCGGTATCAGTGACGTCCTGTAATTCGCGGAAAAGGTTGCCGCTCGGCAGGACATCCATCGTGCTTACATATGACGCCGATCGAAATGTAAGTTTTCGCGACGCGCGTGAATCCTCCACCGCGGAAAGAATACGACTGAACGGCATAGTAGTGACAGTGTACCCCCCGACCCGCACCCCACAAGTCCTCGCCGTAGTCTTCACAGGGTAATACCACACAGAGACTTCATGTATGTCTATCTCGTTTGTTTCACCTTCTAATTCGATGATTATATTCAATGTCAATTTAAAAAAAAAAATAAAAAAAAAATTTTTTCTTGCAGTAAAATAATCGCATTATTATTATGAATATTTAACGGATTTTTAAATATAAAAATGGAAAAATATTAAAATGTCACTTAAATTAATATATGAGTATTATAAACGCAAATTTAATATTCAAGTATGCTTAAAAAATAAATATTTTAATTTTACTTTTTTTTTATAATATTTAAATTATGAAAAATAAAACTATAAAAAATATTACAGTATAAAATACATTTTTTTTTAGCTTACAGATTTAAACATGCTTAATTTTATTTTTATATAAATTATATATTAGTAGTAAATTAAAATATTTTAGTGAAATATTTAGAAATACGCTTATTTTTACCGTAAAGCACATTGAAACTTAATTTAAAGAGTACTGACTTTTTTATTATATAAAGTGATATATTTAATGATTATTTACTATTATTAATATTTTATCAACAATTTTTAAACCTAACTGAAAACTTACTTCATATTAAAAATCACGGTAAACAGTGTGATTTAATAAAATTTTCTATCAATTTCAAATAGTGAGATTAAATTCAAAATACACCATGTTTGTAAATAAAGAATAGAAAAAAAATTAATGTTCGTATTGTTTACAACTAATTTTCTAATTTGATACACTTTATGGTAAGAATCAGCGTAAGGTATGTTGGCTTAGTTGAATGTCAACCCTCCATTTATTTTTTATTTGATTTTCATTCATTTTTGAATTTATGATCAATGCGGAAGGAATATAACAACAAAGAAAGAGAAGCCTACTTATCATAATAATCCAAAAAAAAATCAAAAAACCTAATCGTGGCTGTAAAACTAAATGCTTCTTCGTAGAATATATTAAATTTCAGTTTATGGTAAGCTGGCGGTAAGGAGTTGTTGACTAACCCACGCTGTGCTTCACGTCTTGCGTTGTTATTATTCTCTCATTTGTGATCCGGTCCTTTCCCTTACTACAGAAACACTTGTTGGTAGAAAAAAGGATCTCTTTCTTTCGGTTGGTACCATACAATGTATGACAGAATAAAAACTACTGTTCACGTACGGACTAACTACACGACTTAGTCAGTATACGATTGTCGCACAATCAATCGGTGTTTGTACGCGTGACATCACTGATAGATTGATACGGCTTAATGTCGGTATACAAAGTGTACTCAGGAATTAGCGAGGCGAACGCTAAACCACGTTTACCAACTTGTTCGTCGATTTACACACAGAGAGATCTAGTGTAAGCACGACGAATCCAGACGCTTTGGTCTATCAAAACATTCCTGCGATGCATGCCAAAGATTTATATAAGTTTAACCACAATTTCTCCTGTATACAATCCAATTATACGAAAGAATAAAAAATATTAATGACTAAAAATATGTATACCATATACATATTCCTGTACAAAATGGCTATTTTAATTTTATTTTTACTTTACTTCTGAAACTAATACTGATAGTTTTGAAAGTTGTTTACATAATATCATTCAAATTGGTATAGAATAAAACTCTTTTAATAATAATGTATTAATTGCGAATATATGAATAAAACATACTCAATATCGGTGAAGATTTTAGTAATTTTTTTACGGTTAAAAGTATTATCCATGTTTTACAACCTATCACTCTTTGAATAACGTATACATTTAGTGTACAAAATTTCATTGAAATCATCTATGTTAACTCGGTTCAGAATTAATTTATTTTAATTTGAAGTAATATTTTTTTTTAATAAAACCTTTAGGCGCGACTAGGAGGTAATTGGACGTAAGTCCATTACGGCAATATGGCGTCACTTTTATGTACCATACGGTTTTTAAATATTTTTGATTTTGTCAATAAATAGTTTATAAACAAATCCATCAATTTTTTTTGCAAAATAATAATAATAAAATATATTAAATAATAAAAATCATACAATAGAATTATTTATGTATAATTGGGCTGCTATCTCGTTTCAATGTAGGTAAGTAACAAATTAAATCAAAGCTTCATTACCTGTAGTGTCATCTATTTAATTGTATGCTAATTCTGAACTTAAATAACACAGGAATACTAGTGTTACATCATCAATAAATGCCTTTTAAATTGTAATGTGATATTGAATTGTGATATTGTTTTTTGTTTTGATGTATTTATTTTTAACTTAATTGCCATCTCTTATAACGCCAAAGAAGTTTTACTTCAATCGCGTGTGACAGTTACAGGCACTCATTTTTTTATATTTAAAAAATGAATTGATAGTTTTCGTTGCATATCAATTTCTAAATTATATATTCCCCGTGTATAAAAATTAAAAAAAATGAATTCTACTAAAAATATATTTATTTACGATTTCTTGAAGTAGTATTATATTATTGACAACTCTTAATCATTTTTAAAGATATTCACGTTTTTTCGGTTTTATAACGAACATGGACAGGTAGACCTACTACTAATTAACTCATATAGTTAGAAAAAAGTTTCATCTATAAATAATATAAGACAGTATATTATCCAATAAAATAGACAAGAAAAGCTATTATTATCTTTACAAATATGATTCAAGGTGAGAATTCTCGATGAAAATAATTACAGTAAACTGATACTGCTTGAACTTGAACACTTGAACCAGTGTTTTGGAATAACTCGTCCTTATTCGGCCTTATTTCAGCCAAATGATCAAATAATTATAACGATAATACTATAAATAGAAATAGAATAGCAAATATAAACATAATAGAAAAATAATTAGTGATGCAATTATTTTCATTAGTTTTTTTAACTTAAATAATAGTATATTTGTTGTTTTCTTAAAATATTATAGATAATTTTAAAATGCCATATATTTAAAATGTAAAATGTTTGCAAATAGCTGGGTCGTAACCAGAAAATCCATGCTATGGATTGATAACGATGTTTTCCTTCACCGCAAGCTCAGGATTATTATTGAGAATCGAAATCTACGTCGATGAACGTAGAAGCCGAATACGTAACCACCGACCGATATTGCTTCATAATATAATAACGACCATTGTATGTACATACTCGTAGTGCCTGCACTTATGTATGCATTCATCACACGATTATCCACGACGTACTCGTATTATATATAATATTTTTGCATCAATTTCAAAGGCTTATCACGAATATGACGTTAATTTTTTTTGTTAGCTTTTCAGCTTGTATATCCAAGTTTTGGAGTTCACCTCCTTGTCTTCCTGTTGGTCTCATTTGTCTGGTGTATCGTCACACATATATAATTTTTTGAATTATAATTTATTAACTACTTTTTTCACAAACCCGACTATAAATTTTTCGTTTTTTGTTTTGTTGTCATCTTTTGTAACAAATTTAATTAATACACGTGATATTACTAAGTTTATTGCCTCTTCACCTTATCACGCGTAGTTGACTCCTCTCTTTACGCTTAACAAATAATAGGTCTTTACCAATAAAATTGCCGTTCCGCAGTACTGGCCCTTTCAAATCAAAATAATTTTTGTTTGGCTAAGAATTCTAATTTCAAATTAATTCTACTTTAAAAACATGGAATTATTTTTCCAAAAGTAGTCATTTGTTTATTGATTAGTGTTACACTTTCATCGCATTTCAATCTTTTTTGTCATCATGGATACGTTAAAAATTCGAGTAATTATGGAATATGAGTACCATCGTGGCAGCAACGTGGCACAAGCGACACGCAACAGCAACGACGTTTACGGAGCTAACACTGCAAAGCAACGCACCACCTGTTATTGGTTTGCTACCTTCCGTTCTGGGAATTTCGACCTGAAAAATGAACCTCGTGGTCATCCGAAGACTGGTCGACAATGACGAATTAAAGGCGATTGTGGAAGCTGATGATATACAATCTACGGCTGAATTAGCAGCAGTTTTCGACGTTAGCGTCAAAACAATATTGGTCCATTCGCGTCAAATTGGCAAGGTAAAAAAGCTTGTCAAATTGGTGCCCCACGAACTCAATGATGGCTAGCGCGAAGTACGCGTCGAGACGTACATTGCACTGCTCAACAGACACACAAATGAAGGAATTTTGAACCGCATTGTTACCTGCGATGAAAAATGGATTCTGTTTGATAACCGCAAGCGCTCAGTAAGTTGGTTGAATCCTGGTTCAGCACCTTAACAATTCCCTAAACGAAAACTTACCCCTAGAAAAGTGATGGTCACTGTTTGGTGGTCTAGCGCCGGTGTGATTCATCACAGCTTCTTACCAAACGGGGTGAGCATTACTGCAGATGTGTACTGTGAAGAACTGAACACAATGATGGAGAAGCTGGCACATCTCCAACCAGCATTGGTCAATCGCTCGTCTCCGCTGCTCCTGCACGACAACGCGCGACCTCATACTGCACAGCAGACAGTCTCCAGGTTGCAAGAACTGGGGTTGGAAGTTCTCTGTCATCCACCCTACTCACCAGACCTTGCGCTTACAGACTACTACTTTTTCCAGTATTTGGATAACTCCTTGGCGGGACAAAAATTCAATATCCTAGAGGCAGTACAAAATGCCTTTGAAGAATTTGTTGCCTCCCGTCCAGCTGATTTCTTTAAGAAGGGCATCAATAAACTGTCACTGCCTTGGCAAAGATGCATTGATTGCATGGGTGATTACTTCGATTAATACATATAAAAAATTCGATTAAATGTTTTTATATAAAACGGCAATTTCATAGGTAAAACCTAATATAATGTAAGATATTTTATACATATTGATTAAAAATTTATTTTCTTTTATAAATTTATTATATTTACCCACTTGAACTTCGTGCAGAGACCACAGCAATGGAAACGATTGATATAGAAAGTAAATAGAGGAAGACCACTATATTATTTTTTTTATATTTTACATGATTTAAGTATAAGTCAGCAGACAATTGTTCTAATCGTATATTTAAGGTCGATTACATAACCATTAAAACGCCCGTTGGTTTGAATTTTTGGAAATGTATTAACGAAATTTCCTGTATTCGCATGAAATGATTATAAACTAATTATTAACAGAGTAGACTGATAGTTAAGAAAATTATCGTGGGGTAATCCTCGTTTGATAATACATTAGAGTAATTCAACGACCATAATGTTAGCATAAATGTGCTCTTTTCTCTATAAGATCTTTGTAGCTAGTTGCATGAAGACAGCATTTCCGATCTCTTGCAAATACTTAGTTATGATCGGTACATAAAGTAAAAAAATATTATTGTGATATTTACATACAATTGAATACTGATAAATTTGATGAAAATCGTACCCTAATTCAAATTAAAATCAATATTGAACTTGTTGAAGGAATATTAACGTTATTCACGACCCACAAATTCTATCAGAGCTTTAGGACTAAAATGTCTTTGATCAGTGCGTTTATAGTGGACAAACGAGGAAAATTACCTTGCGGTTAGTCCATCAGAATTTCCTAGCGAAATATCATTCGAAACTAAGCATTTCACCAAATATTCATAACCAATGATGCATCTTTTAAGGCTTATTAAGTTAAAGTGGCAATTGGCCTTTAATATATATAAAAGGCCTGTAAAAGGTTTTTATAATGCATACCTTGTTGGGTTTGACTAAGTTTCATCAATAACAGTGGAAAAGAAGCAGTGACAGAAACGATTTTAAAAATTAGTAATAATATCAGAATGTGCATATAAATAACTAAGAAAATAATGGTAATGATATACAAAACATGGTCTTCTTTTTGACGCTGGTTTTTATAAAGTCACAAATTAGAAAATCAAATTAGCAGACCACTGCCATTATTCGATTGCAGACGCATGCATAACAGATCGCGATCGATATGTAAATCAATCTATATTTAAATATATTTAAGGGCTATCAACTTCTAAACTATATAAAGACGGTATAAAAATATTTTAGTAGATAATGAGACTAGCTTTTTAAGTTCAAAATATTACGACTTGTACACCATCTTCTATTAAATGGTCCTGAAAGTTTGTGAGCGTGTGACTTACAATTTTGCAAAGTGGTATACCATTGTAAGATAATAGTGTTATAAAATTATTTTAGAAAAAGTTGTGTTATTATCTTTACTTAAATTCGATCACATAATTCGGAAAAAAATCCTTACTTTGACGCTATCAGGTAAATAATGGGATAAGAAAAAAAAGTATAAAAAGGAATTAATAATAAACAAATATTATTATCTAAATGTGAATTATGAGATGTTTTTGAAGTATAAAAAGGAAAATCATAGCATTACAATAATAATGAGAAAGCAGTAACTAGAATGACTAAAATAGTCAATTGGTGTAATTAGAATAAATTGGGTTCAATATGTGGATTCAATCAGTTTTTACTGGACGAATATGCTGATACCATTCTAGGCCTCGTTTTCACTTTCAAGTGCGATTGAGGCTAAGTGTCAAACATTACATTACATAAACAGTACATAAACATATAATATACCTCATTGGGAATAAGTAGAGACTGCAGTCAGCTACACGTGTTCCAGCCACGTTCTTATGTTCTTCCTTAGTTAACGGGCTAGCTAACTAACTCAGATGAAACTTTACTTTAATAAACTACAAATATTGGATGAGGGAACTTGTGCCACGGACTCGTACTCTACTTCATGCGACACATAACTGTTCACGTGTGAAAATAGTTCGCCTTCATAGATCTCATTGTGACTTCTTCTAATATTAATGAAATAATTTATTTCTTTACCAATTTAGGTCTCTATTCGCCTATCAACAAAACGTGTGAGTAATATAATATATCACATAAAACATGTGGTATTGACATATCAGTATACTTACGGAGTAGAGTTTTAACAAGTTGTTCTGTTTTAGTGGTTATTCACTTTCTGTTATTATTACACTACATTTATTAGCTTCTCGTGTTATAATTTATGCTTATATTTTATATTTGCGTCTAATTATTATTATTCTAAATCTACGTGGTTCATTAAATGTGTAGTAATATAATATATCACATAAAACATGTGGTATTGACATATCAGTATACTTACGGAGTAGAGTTTTAACAAGTTGTTCTGTTTTAGTGGTTTTTCACTTTCTCTTACTATTACACTACATTTATTAGTTTCTCGTTTTATAATTTTTATTTTATATTTGCGTCTAATTATTATTATTCTAAATCTACGTGGTTCATTAAATGTGTTTTTGTACGGTTTGATTTTTCGGGCGTGCTTTGATCACCCATAAACAAGACAGCGTTATAACTTTATTACTTAATTGATGTAGTTAAAATAAAACTAAAGCACAGGTATATTAATGATCCTATAATGAATAAATAGATTGTTTGATTTACCTTTTCTGATATGATAATTTAACTCCCTGAGACAATGCATTGAAAACCAAATTAGAGTATTATAATATTTTCCATTATTCCAACTCAACGTATCACTTAAGTTAACTTCAGATGCGAAACGTTTTGCAGTACATAATCTGCAATGTAAATTCATAATATCAGAATCATAAATATAGACATAACTGGCATTAAATTCAACGAGCCTTTAAATCTTTCTGTTGAAACGACAATAGAATTATTAGCATTGATAATTGTGATACGTTATTTCTATTATGCAATCTACCTAAATTTTTATTCTAATAAGAAAAAAAGTGCGTGTGTACAAAGTACACATGTCAGAATTGAAACTTCTTTGGCGAACTAATTTATAAGTCTTTTTTATATTTATACATATCTAAAACTTTAGATTTCCGAGACTTGAAAAATAGATGAAAAATCTGCGTTTACTGCAAATGACGTCACTTCCGTTGCATACCTGCGTGACGTTACATCTGTAAAAATTTTACCCTCATGCGCCTAAAGAAGTTTCACTTCAAAAATATACTTATTGCAATGTCTCTCAATCTGATGCATTATTGTTTTTTAGAGGCGTAATAAAAGATGGTATATTTATCATTCTCCTTTTTGATGAACGATATCAGGACTATAATTCTAAATTATCATGAAATTTTTTAAAGTTACTTCGTTTTTCTTTGACCCAAATTACATATTCATCAAAACATTTACTTATTTAAATGATTATTCATTGCTACTGTGTTAATCAATGTTAGAAATGTACGAAATGAGAGAAGATTAAAAAACCTTGTATTTCTTTGTACTACTTTCTTTTACCTAGAAAAGACATACGGATAACGCTTCAAACAGTCACGAATATTATTAAAATCGTTTCATTTAATTAGTTACAGAGAGCATTTTGTATGTGAAAATTAAATATATACGAATATTAACTTTACGAATCTTTACTTATTTTATCGATTTTAAAGGAAAAATACAATTGTGATGCAGCACCATTTATCGAATAATAAAATTTTATTTTAATCATATTCAATTTTGTTTAAAGCATTCTCTCCTCGGACTTAATTCATTCCATTAGAGCTCCCTCGGCGACTAAATATGCAAAGAACTTTTTTTTATACAAATAGGGTATTATAGTATATTTCGACTGATATAAAGATGATAATTTCTTTCATATGCTTTTACAATAAAGTCAGACAATTGTATGAACCTTCGGGTGTTTGTGTGCAAATAATATGTATAATTTTCCTTCTATAAATAAGAGAGTAGTTCAGCGTTTTAAGGATTTATATCTGATAAATAAACAAACTTTATCGCTGTTTATTAAACAAATAAAATTATGTGCATTTTAAACACTGAAGTATATTTTTATTTAACTTCAATGTGATATTGATTAGAATACAATATCGTTTAATAAGAAATAGGGTAAGTTTCATTTAGAAAAAATAATCTATAGTGGCCCTTAGTAGCAAATTTCAAACACCCTAACCTCAAGAACAATCAAACTCTCAGTCCACGAGTAAATTGTTTCAATCTTCATAAACCAGTTTAACTCTGGTTGGTGCACTACGTAGTAACTTCATTAATCTGAGGTTTCTAAAGATAATTGCAGTCGTGCAGTCTGCCTGTCAAGGGAATACATTCGTGATGACCGTCAGTTGGACATAGCTGATAATAGACAATAAGTAGGGTATTAATCTGGTCAATAATTTGTTAATTTTCTTAAAGTAACTAAAAAGATATTGTTTTGAAGGTAACATCGTATCATTTTCGTACATATTTTTCCTTTTATTGTCTTATTTACATACAAAAACATACAAAGATCATGAAAATAATTTCGTATCAAATATATCAAAGTTTGTTATCTCTGTCATGAGTTGAATCCTATGTTTTTCCTTCGCTCTCATTCGAAATCATTTTCTTCGTTGTTAGACGATCCAAATTGTGGTTTATTTATACTCGTTACATTTTTTTAATGACTTTGTACACCGAAGCGTCGGACTGTTATATCAAAGGTCCACCATTTTGTATTTCATACTCAAATCAAATTTGTAACTTGATAAAAAGCTCTCGAGTGCAGCGTCGCTTTTCAAATTTTTGTGCTTGTTTTGCAATTATTCATCAAAAATGCTTGCATAACAGAAAGCAATGGATACCCAATTTAGTGCCGAGCTCTGTAGTTTGAGCAGAGTCAATTAAACGAAATTCTGGTAACAAACCAAATAGAAAATCAGAAAACACGGTAGAGCGTACAAAAAACGACTGCTTTGGCGGCACAAAATGGGAAATGATAAATATTCACATCGCTATATTACAATATAACAAGCAATTAAGTCACCTAAAATTAATCTAGTAATGTTTATCTCATTACTACAAAATTAACATTCTAAGTAACTTCAGTAGAACGTAGAAAAATCTACAAATATATTAATTATCTTTTCCATAAAGGACTAAATTTAGATTTAAATTATTGTAGCTAATTGGTGGTTAAAAGTTGGCGGTAGAGTTTATGTAACACGTTTATTTTAGCATCTTTGCGTAGGTATACTTAATATTCTCTTAATATTAAAATATTAATACAAATTCTCTAGAATGAATACAGTAAGTTTCAATTAATTTTCTTAATTAGAACTTGTTAATGCTTAGCTGATAGCAGGATTTTCCAATGAAGCGTGTAGACTCAAATAGGGTTTCGAGTAGCATTTGTGCAAAGAGGCACTTCTAGATATCGACTATGGTTACCATTTAATTGGATTTTACTATATTTATCACGACTAATTATAACTTATAACTGAAACGTGTAAATATGTATGTCACAATTCTTGGGTTTTATAGTTTTTTACGTATTCCCGCGGCTCAGCATGAATATTTTATTATTAATCGCTATCATTATTTATTACTAAAATTCGCGTTTGTTTGAATTTGTATCTTTAGTAAAAGATAACACCATAATTAATAAATATTTTAATAAATTACAACCTGTACGTTATTCTGATATATTAGATATATAACCATAAAAGTACATAAAATCCGTTCAACTATTTTTACGTGACAGATCATTGATATATAAAAACCCAAGATGCACAGTCTCGAATAAAAGTAACGCCCAAAAATTCACCGATATACCTACATAATTATAGTTATATTGTAAACTTATGTTTTTGCAAATTTAACCTTACGCGAATTGTTTAAAGTTATTTTTGCAAAGCAGTGTACAAAAAGTCCAAAGACGCAAATGACGAGAGATTATTTGAAACGAGCTCAGAATTCTCAATTGTGTACTCATTTTATGCAGGCGGGCTTGAGACGTTGACTGTGCATCTTGGGTTTTTATATATCAATGTGGCAGACCAATAAACATTCATCCATCTTTGCAAACTTTCGCTTGTAATATTAATAGGGTGATTACTATTATTTTAATATTCTCCAATTCAAAGATCTGCACATATTAATTAACATGACGTCCGATTAAGTGGTATACAAGCTAATGTACTGGTAACGGCACCTGGTGGCGAGTTGTACTTAAATGTATATACTAGGACACCTCTATGATAAATCAGGTATTGAGTGATAGCTTTCATAGTGATCGCGTAAATAATTTTAGAGTTTATTAATCTCGGATATACTCGTACATCGCAATATTCGTTATTTAATGAAATGATGATAATTATTAATTTTAGATACATCTTTGCCATTTGTAAGCCATTCATATTTCATCCTGGTTTTCTTATACATGAGTTTGTGAGGTAAATTGTTTATTTTTACAAAATAGCATTTTGTAAAATGTCTGCCAAAGTAGTTATGAACGAGATTAAAACTTATAACAGGCACACGTTATAATGTTTATTTTATTAACGTTTATATAACAATCATCACAGATATCAGAGAGATAAGTCTATAATAAATTTGTATATTTTAAATTATAGGCTCACAAAAACTTTATCTTGTTATTAATTCATGATAAATATATATACACAACTTTGTATAATTGTACGACAATTTAGATCAGCACACTTCTAAGATATCTCTAAACGTATCACCGAAATTCTCGAAAATCTAAGCCACTGCTTAAACAGGAATACGTTAATTACGAGCACCCCGTATCACCTTAGGGTATTATAGTGCGTACACTACATTTATAAATGATCCATATTAAACAAATGAAATTATTTAACAAAACTACACCAATGCCCCTTAAAGTTATATGAAATCACCCAATAATGTTACACAATACTATCGCGCTTAGTTACAATAGTTTATATAAATAAATACTTCCTTATGTTGAAATTCTTAGACATGATAAAGAGCATCTCGGTCATCCACACCAGTTCACCAGCATTATATGGTGGTAGCGTAACTGCTATATTATCTACTACAAAGTCAGCTGATTAGTATATATGTAAATAGTGTATGGTAGTGGAAACGGACTCACGTGGGCATTGCTCTACCGTAATAGTTATACCATTCGTTTGTTCCATTTTTATTAATTAGATATTAAATTTAGATAGGCATAAAAAGACGTTTCCTTATTTTCCTTATTACAGTATAATTCTTAATGGGCAATCTATAAATAAATCTTATTAGAAGAGCTAGCTAGTTACGCTTGAACAAGGAAATAAAATGTACAACTTAATTAATGTAGAAACACAGAAAGCGAAGCGGTAAGGTAATCAGGTTTATTTGAATCGGAACAAAATAACCGCTCCCTTGTGCTTGAGGTATATTTTAGAAACAGTACGTAAGTTATTTTAATGCTATAATCCAGTAGGTACTCATAATTGTGCACAGTTGAATTCTGCACGGTGGTAGGGATAGTGCATGGCGGTAGAGCTTTTTCTAATGCCCGTCTAGCTCCTATCCTCAAATAAATCTGTCACCAAGAATCTGACCTTCAGTTCTCTTCAATTCTTAACGTATTACCATTATAGATCACATCGTCACAACGACGAGGTGTGTTTGTAGTCAAACACCAAACTGATTTCACAGAAAAAAAAAATATTTTAACCCGTTCAAAGCTGTTATATGAAATGGTTGAGCTGGAATGTATAGATTGTGGCTGCAACGAGGAGATCGTGTTGAATGAATGGCGGGCTCGCGGTACGCCGGGTAACGGTCGCGTAGCGTCGCGTCGCACTGTGCACACGCACTTTCCTACTACGAATACTCCAAGTAGTAGCACAGAGTAGGGCACGGACAGAGACCGCGACAAGTATGTAGTAAAATAAATAAACATAATACAGGTACACCAAATATTATCCTACGTTATTTATTTTTTGTAATAAAGAATATTTCATTATTTATATACTTGCCACGTACTAGAAACTTTAGTTATGATGCAAACGTAGTACGTTTTTTAACGTTAATTTTGGTTTGATGATTTTGCTTAAATTCTGTAAAGAAAACCGTAACCGTAACCGTTTGTGGCATTTGATGACAACATATTTATTTATTGGTGAATAATTTTGTGTTGTCTGTACCAAGAAAAAAAAGCAAAACTTATAATATTATAAGTTTACGACATTTAAAAGCTCATACATTTTTATAAGTTCACAAAAAATATCCTATAGACTAAAAATTTGAAATAGTTTTTGAGAACGTTTTTCATTACCTACGCTTGTATTTTATTGTGACATACATTTATCCAAGAGACAATTGTTAGCTGAAACTTTAGTAAGTTTATACGATTTAAAAATTGTTTAAAAGCTGTTCCATATGTAGAAATATATATGATACTAGCTGTGCCTGCAACTCCGTCCGCATGGAACCTAATGTAAAAAAACAGTAACCAATAAAACATTCTGAATGTATTAACTCCATTTACTTATCTACTTTTCTCTCGTATTTAATCCGTGTTGTCATTAAAATTACAATAACTTTTGATAGAGTGACCTGATTTTGATGAAACAAAGACTAAATGTTACTAGAGGATATTCTTTGTGATTTGCTTGTTGGGCTTTTATCGTGAATGTATAATTTAGCAGTGATGCGTGTACAAACAAACAAACAGACAGGCATTTCTAAAAATGAATGAAATGTATAAATTATTACTTATTCTAAGCCACATGCAGCAATTTTTTTCACAAAAATCTAAAAAAGTACAGACACGTTTGATCTACATTCTTACTATATTTATAGATTATTATCGATCTAATACGTTTTCAGAGATATACGAGAATAGAAGTTATTTTTACAGTTATATCGTTTCATTGTTGGATATTAGTAGGAAATTCTTATTAATACACTGTAGTTTTCTGCGAAATCGTTCTATTGATACGTGGTACCGACATAGAAAAAAAGTATCTCCCACCTGTATCAAGAATAGTAAGAGACGACTGAAGGTCAAATTTATAAAGCGTACTCAACCTTTTCTTATTTTTAGCTCAGCTTAATCTTCGCTAAATAGTTACTCAGCGCAATCTTAGGTTTCGAATTTATAGTCTAATTATTTAGCCGGAGTTTACGGTGAAGAAAAATATCAAAATATGGTCGTAGATGAATCGTCGATATCTGTCTAACTGGCTACATTCAATGACAAGCACAATCACACGCAGCAGCACAAGCAGGTGTGTTCCGGGAAATGCACTTAAAATCCCATCTAAGTTTGACGTTTTTTTTTATTGTAGCACGGCAAAGTGACTGCACTTTGCCTGATGGTAAGCATAGTACAGTCCAAAAACAACGGCGACCACCGAGTTTACGAATTGCGAATACGGTTTACGAATAGCTGGATATGCACAGGCTGATTCCGAAACGCGACCCGCGGAAGCGAATCACTATGACGGGCTTTTTCGCCATATACATGGTGGTTGCGACCCAGTCAGGCTGTAAAACCCTACCACCCCGCTTTCGCCATTGCCTCGTTCGTTAATCTGCAGGGTGCACCACGTGCAGGTGAGGTTGGTTGGCTTTACACCCCAAGTCTGAGGCCAATTGAACGCCTAGTAAGCCCATTTTATAGTTTAGTTTTTGATATAACCCGCTTGACATGATTCTTAAATTTAGAGTTCGGCAAATAGGTAATGTGCTTTGTGACTTTGTAGTACCACCTAACACTATTACCAAAAAAATCCAATAACATGTAAGGCTGCAGCCAGTCCGTATGTCCGTGCGTTTTAACAATTTTACACTAGTTGCCATTTCGATGGATGCCTTCTGTGTTCTTCACCAAGTCCAATGGAGTTGTGAAGGCTGCCAAGTATATCAATTTTAGTAAAGTGAGAAAAAGACATAAATTTTCTGTTTCTTCATAAATAAGGTACAGAAATACCTTTTTTACATATGTCATGTTAATTTTTGTTCACAGCACTTCTATTATCCTACTTTTATTTTTTGTATTATATATGTTGTTAGCTTGTAGTCAAGAACACATATAGGTATAATATAAGGAAGACCACGGCCCTGAAAATAATAAACGACTGTAAGTAACGATTGTATTATTAAGTCGAGGCAGTCATAAGGACTGCCAACAGAAGTAAAAACCCAAAACAATGGAATAACGAATCCTTCTATCAGTCCATTACAAGTATATAATATTCATCGCACGATGTATTGAATATATCAAATTTTAGAAAATTAAATAATATCAAATTTTTCTACGGAGATATCATTAACAACGGTGGAAATATTTGACAGTAAATACTTTGTTTTGTCATTTATTTTTATACATAAACATAAAAGTATATTACATACTCACTATTGTACTGTCCAGTAGTTCTATAATTAATCAATTTAAACATAATTACCATTAAAACACAATTAATTTTGATGGTGGTAGAGCCACGCTGAAACTATTACTGGTTTCAGCATGAATGGGTCGACTCGCCTGGGGTACTACCACCCGACCCACAGAAAACCGACGTGAAGTAACAGTGCTTGCATTGTTGCGTTTCGTTCGGTCAGTAAGAGCGCCGGAGGCCCACCTCCCCTCCCCTCTCCTCTCTCCCTTCCCTAACCCTTCCCCCCAAAGGGTGGCAACACACTTGCGACACCTCTGGTGTTGTTAGTGTCCATGGACGGTGGTGATCACTTAACATCAGGTGACCAACCTGTTTGCCAACAACTACATAAAAAAATAATAATAATACACATAAACTTTTCAAGCGTTTAACATAACTTCATTTAATGCTATAACAGGATATAATTGATGCGAAAACACATGATTTTACACATCCAAAAAGTTAAAAACGCATATGACACAGTCGAGTATATGCAATGTATTAGTGTATATATACGTATACAGCTGCTATACCTCGTATCGCTAGTTTGACGCAAGGGCAATACGTCACGTGCATGTCCAGGACATCGGTGACGCAAACCCATAAGTTTTTTTTAAACACCATCTTTTTCTTGCCGGTTCTTTTCGGTAGAGTTGTAACGTTCACAAGTGCCTACATTTAATAATAAGAATTTTAGTAATTCGGTCTTTCTTATTATTTTTATAGAGTAACCAGCTTCTGCACGCGACTTCGTTCGCACGGAATAGTTTCTTTAGGTTAACGCTAACACGCAGTGGAAGCTCTTGAAAGGAAAAAAACCCGATTTCGAAACATTATTTAAAGGTGCTCCGCTCCTATTGGTCTTAGCATGATGATATGTAGCTTTCCTCGATAAATCTAACATGAAAGAGTTCAAATCGAACCAGTAGTTCCTGAGATTAGCGCGTACAAGCATACAGACTCTTCAGCTTTATGTTAGTATAGATAATGTTCATATTCAAAATCAATGATCATATCAATATTCTAATATTAGCGATTCTCAAATGACCAAATGACCAATGTGTTTATTAATAACAATATGTTAAGGTAATAAAATGTAGAAACCGGCGATGTTTAAAAGAAAATTCGTTATTCTGACAAAAAACCAAGGTCGACGGGTACCGATCGAGAGCGGGTGCCACAAAACGCGGGAACGGGGCCGGCGCGTCTTGTATCGGTTATACCGATGTTACCTACTCACCATTCAACTACAAACTATTTTAATATACATTCCATAAAAAAAGACCTTCATAATCTTAAATCTCATTTATGCTTAAGATAAATAACCAACTCAGTACACATTTGTCATAACCTTTATTCAATATAACCAAACCATAATAATTCGACTGTCTCATTCACAAGAATCAACAATCGCTTTGTATTTAAACAACTATAATTTCTATGTGTTTTATTCTCGATTGCTATTAATTCCATGAGTTATTAATTACACTTGTTTTATAATTTTTATATTATGAATTACGAACCATAAACCAGTGTTTAAATTAAACAAATCCGTTGTCAAGTAAAATACTAAATTCTGTTTCTTTTTTTGTCAATAAAAAAATATGAAGCTTTGAATGAAAATATCAAAAAGGCGCGGTATCTAAGAGGTTTTACGGATAACAATAAAAATGTGTTGTCTGATCTCTCTGAGTTCCCAATATATCTTGGGAAATATCAATCCGAATAAACTTAATACATGTATGAATATGGATTTTCTTGTGCAAATTAACTTTTTTATGGTAGATTTTGAATAAATGTTTTGTATTTTCCGAGTCTTTGTAAAAGGAAAGCTCAATTAATGGGGCGATAACTAGAGATGCAAGTTTATTAATTAGTATTTATTTAGATTTGTGCAATATATAATAGATATAAATGATAAATTATGTCGAATTCATGAAAATATCGAGCAACCAACCCTGAATTCGATATTATGAATATTTTTAACATTTTTGTAGTTAAATTTCTTTTGTGCCGTTATGAATTGCATTTTATGTAACGAAAAAGAGATAGCTATAAATGTATATATATAGGTTTTAGGCTGTGAGAGAATGAGTTAGTACATTCTTAATGCATTCGAAATATATACAAAGAGAAGAAGAGACAGAAAGAAACGTTGAAATCGTATAGCGTATTATTTTCTGTCGGATCGTAATGACTACGCGCAATTTTGAAAGTTTTACTTCTACCGCGTATGATCCCTCCCACTCACGGTTTTTTAATGAATGACTATAAAAATTAAAAGTAAAATGCATATTATAATAGCTTTATAAAGAGTCAAATTCGTATTGTTTTTTACTCAGCACTCCGTTTTACTTTATATATCTTCTTCTTCTATACATCTATATCTATCTATTCTATACATATAATAAAAATGAAGTGTCTGTAATATCATTTTTTTTTTACTGATTGGGTATGAAAGTATACTCGCTACTAATAACAAAAATGTAATTTAAAAGTTTTTTGGCGGTCTGTTTATCTGTGCAATGCTATCTCCAAAACGGTTCGACCGATTTTTACGAAACTTTCACCGGCAGATAGCGGACATTATAAAGTAATTTAGTCTATTTTAATTTAGACTAGCTTTTAACCGCAGTTCTATTTCCATAACGGTTTGACAGATTTTCACGGGACTTTCACTGGCAGATAGCTAATCTTATCGGAAGTAATTTAGGTTATTCTATTTTAAACAAGCTGTTACCCGTGACGTCGTCCACATGAAGTTTAGCAAAAATATGTTGTTCACTGTAAACATGTACATAAGATATGCGTTGTACTGGACTCCAAGAATTAATATAATTGAAATTCATATATCTGTATCTATGTATGTAATTTGAATTATATTGTCGTTTCGGTAATTTTTGGGGCCATTTTGTTTTATTGATCGCACTTTTGACTACATAATTCAGGAACCATAGGAACATATAAGAATATTGTATCGAGTTCAATGAGCACTATTTAAATTGTTGAATATTAAAAACTGCTGAGACAGATATAAAATTTTATATCTGGATTTTTGCTTATACAGGATTTCAAGACATCAGCACATTCATTGTATAGAATTCAACATCATAACTATTAATATTTTATATTATTTTATTTGATTTGATATATATTATTTGATGGTGGTAGAGCCACGCTGAAGCTATTACTGGTTTCAGCATGAATGGGTCGGCTCGCCCGGGGTAGTACCACCCTATCATAGAAAACCGACGTGAAGTAACAGTGCTTGCATTGTTGCGTTTCGTTCGGTCAGTGAGAGCGCCGGAGACCCATCTCCCCTCTCCTCTCCTCTCTCCTCTCCCTTTCCCTCCACTAACCCTTCCCTCCGAAAGATGACAACGCACTTGCGACTCCTCTGGGGTTGTTAGTGTCCATGGATGGTGGTGATCACTTAACAGCAGGTGACCCAACTGTTCGTTTGCCACCTATGACATAAAAAAATAATAATAATATATAATGAATAAGTAATAAAATACATTTCAATCATTTTTAGAAAGGTCTGTCTGTCTGTTTGTATGAACACGCATCACTACTAAAGTACAGGGTTCACAATAAAACTTCACCAAGAAAATCATAAAGCATATCCTCGAGAGTAACTTAACTTGTTAACTTGTTTCATTAAAATCGGTCCACTCTATCAAAAGTTATTGTAATTTGAATGAGGGCTCGAGGTAAGTACGAGAGGAGAGTAGTAATCTATACTAATATATAATATTATAAAGCAGGAGGGTTTGTTTGGTTGAACGCGCTAATCTCAGAAACTATTGGTCCGATTTGAAAATGTTTTTCAGTGTTAGATAGCTAATTTATCCAGGAAGACTATAGGCTATATATCATCACGCTAAAACATAGGAGGGGAGAACCAATGAAGAATGTTCAAAATCGGTTTTTATTCCTTTTGAGACATTCCGCTGCGTGCTAGCGATAGCCCAAAGTAACTTCTCTACGCGGACGAAACGAGAACAGCTAGCTAGTATTATATAAAGCACGCCAAATTGCTATCGAGGACAATTCTATTCTAGCTATTGAAACGAATACGAAGATACACAAAAGGTATGCAAGAATTGTAACTACGGAGCATTGTATGGTACAATGATAGTTCAACTGCATAATTGTCAATTTGTATAACTTTTGCCTGTACGAGTTTAAATAGATTTCTTTCTATGCAAATGGCATTTCAATAAGCCCCCGTGGCAATAAGATTATCTATACATATGATAAGAATCTAAATCTAAGGAGTCTGTACATTTTAGATTTTTATAAAAACAATGTTACAGATTTGTTGAATATATATTTTTTTTAATGTCATAAGTGGTGAACGAACGTATGCAAGAATTGTAACTACGGAGCATTGTATGGTACAATGATAGTTCAACTGCATAATTGTCAATTTGTATAACTTTTGCCTGTACGAGTTTAAATAGATTTCTTTCTATGCAAATGGCATTTCAATAAGCCACGGGCGTTAATAATAAGATTATCTATACATATGGTAAGAATCTAAATCTAACGTATCTGTACATTTTAGATTTTTATGAAAAACAATGTTACAGGTTTGTTTTGTAATAAGATTATCTATACATATGGTAAGAATCTAAATCTAACGTATCTGTACATTTTAGATTTTTATGAAAAACAATGTTACAGGTTTGTTTTGTTTACTTATTTTTTTTTTTTAATGTCATAAGTGGTGAACGAACGAACTTGCTGTTAAGTGATTCCACCATCTATGGACACTAAAAACACCAGGGGAGTCGTAAGTGCGTGGCCACTCTTAGGGGGAAGGGATTAGGGGAGGGAGAGTGAGAGGAGGAGAGGTGAGGGGGGTGGGCCTCCGGCGCTCTCACTGACCGAACGAAACGCAACAATGCAAGCACTGTTACTTCACGTCGGTTTTCTATGAGAGGGTGGTACTACTCCGGGCGAGCTGACCCATTCATGCTGAAACCAGTAATAGTTTCAGCGTGGCTCTACCACCATTAAGTGGAATAAGTA
Source organism: Antheraea pernyi (assembly GCA_015888305.1). Lineage (NCBI taxonomy): Eukaryota > Metazoa > Arthropoda > Insecta > Lepidoptera > Saturniidae > Antheraea > Antheraea pernyi. The sequence continues at coordinate 153,628 of MU159065.1, read as the reverse complement.
ATAAAATATATTTCAATCATTTTAGAAATGTCTGTCTATTTATTAGAACACACACTACTGCTAAGTTGACGAATATAATATCATATTAATCATAAGCATATCCCCGAGTAACATTTGGTTTTTGTTTCATTAAAATCGGTTCCCTCTATCAATTGTAGTTTTAATGACGACGTGACTTAAGTACGAGGGAAAAGTAGATAAGCAAAAGGACTTAATACATTCAGATGATTTCATTAGTCACTGTTTTTTTTAATTAGAATCCACGCGGACGGAGTCACAGATTCAGCTAGTTTTCAAATAAATCGTATGTTTTCTAACATAGCCTATATTCTCTACGGAAAGTGTAAAAATAGATGAACAGAAACCCTTTTATTGTTAAAAAATTTGTTAATAGATTCGTTCTGGTGCAGACACGCCGCAGCGCGCTAGAAACAAACCAATAGTTAAATACAATGTGTTATAATAACAAAGACTCACCAGCTCACTGTGATCCATGTTTCGACTCTACTAGAGTACATTTAAGGGATAATATCCAACGACAATACCTGACCAATATAAACCATGGTAAATGTTCATAGTAGTTTATAACTCACAACGTTCGGGGTCCGTCTGTTTCTTATCAGTGATAAATTTTTATACGTCCATTGCCCTAATAACAATCGAGATGCACTTCTCGACTTCGTATAGATTTTTAAAATAAATATATTCATTAATACAAACTTTGTCTAAAGCAATAAAAGTTTAATACACATTTCTATATATGTATACGCAGTTTTAATTTATTCTCAAAACTAAGATTACGTGATAACTGCATCATCATCATCATTACCCTTATCCCACTTAAGTAGGGTCGGCACAACATGTTTTCTTTTTCCACTCTCTCCTGTCAAATGTCATTTCAGTATTCACACCTTTTACGCACATATCGTTTTTCACGCAGTCCATCCATACCTTTTTCGGTCTTCCTCTACTCGTATATCCGTCCACAAACATACTCAATACTTTTCTAGTTACATGGTTTTCATCTCTCCTCATGACATGCCCATACCAGGCTAACCTATTATTCCTCAACTTATCTGTCACTGGTGTTATTTTCAAACTTCCCCTGATATACTCATTCTTAATTTTATCCATTCTAGTCACACCACACAACCACCTTAATATTCGCATCTCTGCCACATGTAATTTTCTCTCATCCGTCTCTTTCGTAGCCCAGCACTCAGATGCATACAGCATGACTGGTCTTATCATAGCTTTATAAACCTTCCCCTTGAGTTTCAAAGGCATTCGTGGGTCACAAGCTACCCCAGACACATATCGCCATTTCATCCATCCTGCATTTATTCTATTCCTCACGTCCTTATCAATGCCACCGTCGCTTTGTATCAATGAACCGAGATACCGAAAATTAGAGCAGGCTGGTAAGGATACACCATTTAAGGCTATAGGAGAAAAACTAGACGTACCACCGAAGTCGCAAAACAAATGTTCAGTTTTTATTCTACAAATTTTCAAACCAACATTCTCCAGTTTTACCAACGTGATAACTGCATCATATTTAGATAATAGCTGGAAACATCGAGTTTGCGCTTAAAGGTTTAATTTTATAATATCAGATCAATTCATCTCTCATGGGTTGGATGAGTAGCTGTATCGTTATATCTGAATTATAGTATAGATAGTGGATAGAAATATCCAGTATGCACTCAGAAGTTTAGATACGAGAATTATATAAGCTATGTTAGCGTCTGCGTCCGTACCAAGAACAATTCTATAAAAAACAGACAGCAAAACACGTGAATTGTAATATAGAACTGCTGCAGCACAGCGGCCAGCATATGACTCTCTTTATGTAAGAGTGACCCTTTTCCACCGACAAACTTTGGACTCCGGTTTTAAAACTTTCAATCAAATTATTCATTCCATCAAAAAAAAAAAACTTAAGAGGCCTCGTAAAGATAAACGATAAACCAAATCCTCGATTTTTTAAAGTCTTACACTTGTCTGTAGATTCGGCACTATGTTATTACTCTGCACGCTTTAATATCGTCAGAGTAGAAATAAGTCATCCCTAAAAATGTGACTAGGACCCATTTGCAATATATTTTTTATGCTTTCAATAAAATAATATGATAACAGAAGTAACTATTTTTATCCGTTATGGAGTTCCATATCAGTTTCTGTAGTCCATCATTAGGTCATTTTGTTCAATCATGTGGTAAGCTCTCGTTACTGGTAACACCAGGAGAATAAACAGTACATATCTATTTCTACCTGTCAAGTAGTTCCATAAAGTATCTGAAGTTTACTTGTAGGCAAAACGTAAAAAAAGAACCAGGCATACACTAATAATAACATTACATGCGTTCATACTTATAATTTTTGTTCGAAATTTTAACCCGTTTACATTAATGTTATTTATAAATATTACTATATAAAAAATTAATTATTTTATCGAAATTATAAAGAAGTGTGTGTTATTGTATACGTACAATTGTATATTTTCCTAATGAAATTGAGTATAAAGCGACAAAAACACCCACGCGCAACGGCGCACGAACACTGGCTGAATTCTTGGGCGACTTTATTTACTAAATCAAATTTAAATAAAGAACTAAATTGAACTTTATTCCATATGATTTAAAAGCCACGTAAGTTAGATAAAGTGTTCAAATTTTGATTAAAACTAAATAATCTTTTCCTCGGATATGGTTAATATAACATAACTATTATATTTTCTGTATTAAGCTTGATTGCTACATATAGTAAAATAAGTTATTATTGTTTATAAAAACAATTGAAAATTTACTGATATTTTCGTACCAAACATCAGGCGGTGTTGCGCGATGGGTCTACGGAGAATTGATTTCTTTTAATGGAAACTTATTAATTTAAAAAAATCATCTCTCTATTATTGTTAAGGGTTCAATATATATGTACTTAACCATTATTTTTTACCAAAATTCAATAGTTTTGTTGTAATTTGTATTGAAAAACAGTGAAAATTAATATTCATTAGAATACGTCCTTAACTCAACTGATCATTATGAAATTGTCAGGGTACAGAAAAAAAAATACAATACTTTTCATCCAGATCGCTGTTACCGTGGGTGTAAAAGCGAGGTGAATAAAAGCTTTTAAAATGTATTGTTTTAAATCTCGAAATATCGATATAAATATTGCTTGTATTACCTGAGACGTATTGAAGGGAATACAAAAAGGACACAGAATACTATCATTTATGCTGTAATCATCCTATTAATAAATACCACCATCTGCGTTCACTTTCTGTAGTAAGTTCGTTACACACAGCGCACCGCACGGCGCATACCAAACCCGTGAATCATACCAAATCCGGATTTTTGTATTCAAGTCGTATTACACACGTATGTGTAAATATATTTGCCTACATTCATACATCACAGTAAAGGGACGGTATTATATTGTTTCGACCTTATGTTTTTTTAAATTATTGTAGACGTATTTTATCTTAAAAAAATAATTCAGTAAAGGGACGGTATTATATTGTTTCGACCTTATGTTTTTTTAAATATTGTAGACTGTATTTATCTTAAAAATATTTTTTTCTGTAGCACTTAATCTATGGAATGTTTTTGTCGATTTTAAGTTTGTTTTATCTTTCGAAAATCGTATTCATGTGCAGCATAGATAATATCTGATACGTCATATCTGCTATTAAAAACTTCATTTAAGTCGGTTCAAGCGTTTCGAAAATTAGCCTTTTTGTTTTAAAATGACTACACAGGTTAGGTACTCAGAAGAAGTTGCACCTATCGCAAGGATGCTACTAAAATTATCGAATTTTGGCTCGCAACGGCGCACGAACGCGGGCTGAATTCTTGGTCAACTTTATTTACTAAATCGAATTTAAATAAAGAACTACATTGAACTTTATTCCATATGATTTAAAAACCACGTAAGATAGATAAAGTGTTGAAATTTTGATTAAAACTAAATAATATTTTCCTCGGATATGGTTAATATAACATAACTATTATATTTTCTGTATTAAGCTTGATTGCTACATATAGTAAAATAAGTTATTATTGTTTATAAAAACAATTGAAAATTTACTGATATTTTCGTACCAAACATCAGGCGGTGTTGCGCGATGGGTCTACGGAGAATTGATTTCTTTTAATGGAAACTTATTAATTTAAAAAAATCATCTCTCTATTATTGTTAAGGGTTCAATATATATGTACTTAACCATTATTTTTTACCAAAATTCAATAGTTTTGTTGTAATTTGTATTGAAAAACAGTGAAAATTAATATTTTTTAGAATACGTCCTTAACTCAACTGATCATTATGAAATTGTCAGGGTACAGAAAACATACAATACTTTTCATCCAGATCGCTGTTACCGTGGGTGTAAAAGCGAGGTGAATAAAAGCTTTTAAAATGTATTGTTTTAAATCTCGAAATATCGATATAAATATTGCTTGTATTACCTGAGACGTATTGAAGGGAATACAAAAAGGACACAGAATACTATCATTTATGCTGTAATCATCCTATTAATAAATACCACCATCTGCGTTCACTTTCTGTAGTAAGTTCGTTACACACAGCGCACCGCACGGCGCATACCAAACCCGTGAATCATACCAAATCCGGATTTTTGTATTCAAGTCGTATTACACACGTATGTGTAAATATATTTGCCTACATTCATACATCACAGTAAAGGGACGGTATTATATTGTTTCGACCTTATGTTTTTTTTAAATATTGTAGACTGTATTTATCTTAAAAAAATAATTTCTGTAGCACTTAATCTATGGAACGTTTTTGTCGATTTTAAGTTTGTTTTATCTTTCGAAAATCGTATTCATGTGTAGCATAGATAATATCTGATATGTCCCCCATCTGCCATTAAAAACTTCATCTAAATCGGTTCAAGCGTTTCGAAAATTAGCCTTTTTGTTTTAAAATGACTACACAGGTTAGGTACTCAGAAGAAGTTGCACCTATCGCAAGGATGCTACTAAAATTATCGAATTTTGGCTAGGACGCTAACTTGCATGCAAATTCCGCCAATTCGAATCTGACTTTACAGAGGAGCTATCTAACCATACAAATATAAATTAACCAACTTCTGCCCGCGACTTCATCCCCGTGGAATAGTGACTTTGCATTAACGCTAACTTTATCTCGCGACTTCGTTCACGTAGAAGGTGAAATTATTTTTAAATAATACGTACGTTAACCCCGATTTTTAAACATTCTTCATCGGTACTCCATTCCTATTGGTCTAAGCGTAATAATATATACAGCCTATAGCTAACACTGAAATAATTTTTCAAATAGGACCAGCAGTTCCTGAGATTAGCGCGTTCAAGCAAACAAACTCTTCAGCTTTTAAAATGTATTGTTTTAAATCTCGAAATATCGATATAAATATTGCTTGTATTACCTGAGACGTATTGAAGGGAATACAAAAAGGACACAGAATACTATCATTTATGCTGTAATCATCCTATTAATAAATACCACCATCTGCGTTCACTTTCTGTAGTAAGTTCGTTACACACAGCGCACCGCACGGCGCATACCAAACCCGTGAATCATACCAAATCCGGATTTTTGTATTCAAGTCGTATTACACACGTATGTGTAAATATATTTGCCTACATTCATACATCACAGTAAAGGGACGGTATTATATTGTTTCGACCTTATGTTTTTTTAAATATTGTAGACTGTATTTATCTTAAAAATATTTTTTTCTGTAGCACTTAATCTATGGAATGTTTTTGTCGATTTTAAGTTTGTTTTATCTTTCGAAAATCGTATTCATGTGCAGCATAGATAATATCTGATACGTCATATCTGCTATTAAAAACTTCATTTAAGTCGGTTCAAGCGTTTCGAAAATTAGCCTTTTTGTTTTAAAATGACTACACAGGTTAGGTACTCAGAAGAAGTTGGAACTATCGCAAGGATGCTACTAAAATTATCGAATTTTGGCTTGGACGTTAACTTGCATGCAAATTCCGCCAATTCGAATCTGACTTTACAAATATAAATTAACCAACTTCTGCCCGCGACTTCATCCCCGTGGAATAGTGACTTTGCATTAATGCTAACTTTATCACGCGACTTCGTTCACGTAGAAGGTGAAATTATTTTTAAATAATACGTACGTTAACCCCGATTTTTAAACATTCTTCAGCGGTACTCCATTCCTATTGGTCTAAGCGTAATAATATATGCAGCCAAAACTGACACTAAAATAATTTTTCAAATAGGACCAGTGATTAGCTCGTTCAAGCAAACAAACTCTTCAGCTTTATAATATTAGTATATAAATATAGATGCGATACATATTCTTTTTTATACCACGATGATGGTATATCCTCATTATAATATTACTTACTACACCGTCCAGGCAGCGTAGTCTTGGCCGGCACACGCTGTACGCCTTTCGTATAATAAATGGTTTAATTTGGAAGTGATTATTAATTTCATTCAAACTGACATTGTATAGAGCCTAATTCCTGTAAACTGGTGATCCCGATAAAATGGCTGCCAGGTGGTAAGCTGTTTCCGCAGCTTATGGTCGCCTGCAACACCAGAGGTATCATATTCGCGTTACCGACTAAATATGTTTTATATACACGTCTGCCTTTATAGGTAGTAACAGAATGTTATATAATTTTATTCTGCTAGGTTAGGCTACTGAACAGCTACACATAAACACAGATACAAAACCTACATATACCGTGCTTTACATAAATATATATTAAATAATATATGTAATGGTTAGAGTTGTTTATAATGATATTGATTTAATGGTGGTAGGGCCACGCTGAAGCTATTACTGGTTTCGGTATGAATGGGTCGGGTCGCCCGGGGTAGTATCACCCCCTCATAGAAAACCGACGTGAAATAACAGTGTTTACATTGTTGCGTTTCGTTCGGTCTGTGAGAACGCCGGAGACCCAACCTCCACTCCCCCCAAACACAGGCTGGCAACGCATTTGCAACTTCCCTGATGTTGCTAGCGTCTATGGACGGCGATGATCACTTAACATCAGGTAACCCACCTGGTCGTTTGCTTCCTATAATATAAAAAAACGTTAAAGTTTAATTTCGGTAATGTAAATAAAATTAACCAGAGTGTTGACAAAAGGAGAAAATATACGCAAGAGCAAAGATTTCATAAATACATATTTTTTTAAAGTGAAAACTTTTTTTAGGCGCTTTTAGCGGTATTTTTGGCGGAGATAATTTTAAAATTTCCCGTGATGACATGCTACGTAAGCATGACAGGTCGTATTGCGCTTGCGCGGCTTGCGTCAAACTAACGACGTGTAAGTAAAGGCAACTGTGTAGATGTAATATTGATATTTTGCAGCTCATCACACATTTGATTGATTAATAGACTTATGATTGATTATTAGACTATAACAAGTGTATATAATTATAGTTCCGAGTGCCAATAGATATGGAAACCACACTAATTTTTATAATTTTCATGAACAAGTTCTGTAATTTAAATACTGTCATTGACACTATAATTAATATGAAAATTCCAAAGAGAACACATTTATTTCAATATTGTGAGTTTTTACTTCTATCGGCAGTCCTTATGACTGTCTCGACCTATTTTTACTACGTATCATTTGACCACAGTCTCACCTGATGTTCAAGGTCAATGTGAAAGATGGTACACACGCTAAACCTAGAGAGGGTTGGCTATCAAGTGCAACTGACAGAAACACCGACAGGCGCTTGGCGACAGATTTTCAACTGGTGGTAGTAGCTAGATACGCGGGACTTAGAGTAGGACTCTCATGCTATGCTTACATCAAGAACTGTCAGAAACACCGACAGGCGCTTGGCGACAGATTTTCAACTGGTGGTAGTAGCTAGATACGCGGGACTTAGAGCCCTACCATCATGCTATGCTTACATCAAGATCCTTCCTTCACAGAAAGCTCCGACCCAGCTGCAAGGATTCAAATCTGCTATTAATATATATGCATATTAGGGTAGTTCATTTCCGCTAAAAAATTTTTTTTCATTGATCATGCAAAATATTGATCTACATATAGAAAAAAAATTCTCACCAAGTTTGAGCTCTTAATATTAATTTTAAGTACTTACAATTTAAATTTAAAGTTTTACCATTCAAAATGCATGTAAAAAAATCTTTCTTTTTTTTTATTTCTAATGCTTACCCGGCTTTTACAATATTGCAAATCGGTTTGATGGAACTTGTGGGGAATTTCACGTAAAGAAATTTTACATGTATTTTAAATGTTTTGATGTAATGAATGAAAGTTTGAAAAATTTGAACTTTAAATTTAAATTGTAAATACTTAAAATTAATATTAAGAGCTCAAACTTGGTGAGAATTTTTTTTTCTATATGTAAATTAATATTTTGCATGAGCAACGAAAAAAAAATGCGTAAATGAATCACCCTAATGCATATATAAATGCTATAAACTAAAAATTAAAACAGATTCTACTATTCTATAAAAGTAAACCTAATCCGCGTTTGTCAAACAATTTGTAAAGTCTCTGTTTCTTTCATCTTTCTAGGTTAAACATTGAAATTCCATTCAATTATAAAGCTGTAACTGAAAGCATAAAAATGTTTTGACATAAATTAACTTTGCATCGAGTTCTATCATTTCTTTTTCATGTTCGCGACGTGTTGGCGTTTTTAATTACGGTAAAATGTATCCGTGGTAAGGTTTCCTGAGCCGGAGTCCGCGGTCATAATAAAATTAAAACGCACCGGAGCACAAACAGAATCGTCGGGCGAATAACGAGGCCGGGAAATATGATGTTATTGGAGATTTTTTTTTACTCTTGTTTTTCATTTTCAATAAAAACAAGTTATTTTTCCGTATTAAGTAGTCTGGCGTTGCGAAAGGTTGTCGAAGATTAATCTGTGCTTATCTTTACCATACTATAAATGCGAATCTGAGTTTGTTTGTTAGTTTGTTACGCTTTCACATTTTAACTAGTAGGTCGATTGTCATAAATTATTGCATATACATTAAAAGATGCCCAAAAACAGATATAGGGTTCCTTTTATCCAGAAGATGTATTCAGAGAGATATATCAAATCCACATTATCGCGAGCAAAGCCGCGAGCAGTTGCTAACATGCAAGGACGAATTTTGCAATCTGATAGATAGTTCCAGAGATAACCGTATTTAAACGAACAAACAAGAAATAATATTTTGAGAATTATCGTATTATTGCAGTAAAATTATCGTGTTTGTATTTCAAAGATATCTTTGAAAAAAATTCTTCCAAGTGACTAAGACTAAGTAATTACGAATATCTGTCTGTTTGTTTGTACCCGCGTAACTGCTAAAGTTCAACGCCTATTATACATCACAAAAAAAATCATTAAGTATGTCCTCGAGTGTCATTTACTCTTTTTATAATTAAAATCGGTTAACTCTGTCAAAATTCATCTTAATTTCAATGGCGGCGCGAGTTTAGTATGTAAAAAGAGAAGATAACCAACGACACTTCAGCCTCTTAAAATTTTTGCTATTTTATATTTAATTTTTTCATGTTGTTTTCCTCTTTACATCAAACACATTGTTTTTTTTTTTCAATTTTGTTGGTTTTGCACAAAGATATTTGGAATTAGCAATATAAAGGGAGAGAGGGGTGATCGCAGAGGTCTGCAAAAACTACTAAACGGATTTTCATGCGGTTTTCACCAGTAGATAAAGTGATTCACGAGGAAGATTTAGGTATATCATTTGTCAAGGTTTTTTTTATTACCAGGGTTGGATAACGTCCTCTAGTAATAAAATAAATACTTAATAACAAGTAATATAGTACATCTTTTATATGAATAAATAAATGCCTTATTGCGTTTCTAAGTTGGTATACTGGCGAGCTTAGTGCTACAAGGCATTTTATGACAGTTAAACATTGGTATCGTTAAAATAAAAAAAATTGCCTGTATCGGTGTGTGTGTACACGCGGAGGAAGTGAAACTTGTTTTTCTTATATGTATTAAATCATTACATAGTATAAAATAAAGTCCACTGCCGCGTCTGTCTGTCTGTCTGTTCGCGATAAACTCAAAAACTACTGAACGTATTTTTATGCGGTTTTCACCAGTGGATAAAGTGATTCTTGAGGAAAGTTTTAGTATATAATTTGTCAAGGATTTTTGTATAATCAGGGTGGAACAACGTCTGCCGAGCCCACTAGTTATATATATGAGAATGCTCATAAACTATATACTATACGAAGTCCCGTAGCTCAAATACTTATCTATTATACATTTACTCATGTTTGTATACTACTCGATCCAGACAGTCACTTATACACCCAAATAAATACTCACCACCTTACGCTTAACGCGTAAAAGAAAATTTTTGCCCTACCGTGCCATAAGAAGTTTCACTTCATAAATGATTGTGGCTACTGCAAATATAAAAGGGACAAAAGAAAAAAATAATAAAATAAAAAATATAGTAAAATGAACTTAACATTGATATATCATTAAAATATATAAATAGTATACTGGAGAGATAAAATAAATTTATATAAAACATAAAACTACTCATAAACATACATCTTTACATATAAAAATCCAATGTCATGAGGTTTGTCCACGATGAACTCCGAAACTACTCAACCGATTTCCATGAAAGTTAGTATTTATTTATAATTTGGTCCATCTAAAGGATAATTTATATTTCGATTAATGGCCTCAATATTTTTAAATTACAAATTAAATGTTTACCAATGTTGATTATTGTTATTAATTGTTAGTTTCATCAGTCGCGAACAGATGGCACTTTAAATTAGTTTGTTGATAGAAAACTGTAGCACCGACTGTTATAGATATCTATTTTATGTTGCACGTGTTCTGTTAATCTGTAGCTTAGCCACGGCAACGCGTGGCAGAGTCAGCTAGTAGAAATATAAAAATAATAGTAAAAATACGCAAAACAAAAGTGAATTATAAATTTCAACATACTGAAGTTGAAGCGGTAACGCATTCCATTATACACGTATTCTTCACACCATTCAACCCCATACATTTTTCGATGCTGTAATTTATTCACTTTGTAATGCAAAAAAATCTTTGACGTGAAAACTTTTTAGTCGCATTGAACAGTGAATGAAAATCACACGTCAACCTACTTCGGTGACGCTCCATCATGTTTACTCGGCTCCAGTCCTCATTAAGCACGTTAACTGTGTGACAAGTTTCATTAAATTTAAATTATTACGTATCATATTTTGTATATAATTAGTAATAGTGTATATATTCATTTATTAGTTTTTATTTCTATCGCGTGTTCTTAAACACACACTCACATTTTTATAGTTATCACGGACTTTTTACAATTTAAAAATTATAAATCACTTAATTGATATACGAATATAGTTACTTTTCTGAGAAAGCATATAAACACAATAGTGATTTTACTTTATGATACTGAACGCCTAACCAATTGTTGTTATTATATCAAAGACATGTAATTGCCACGATAATTTATCACAAAGTGAAGTTACTAAAATATTAACATTAATTACCTCGTCCGCTTTAGTTTTATAGGGATGTAAAATTAAAAATACTAAGGGTGAAATCTATAGAGCGTACTCAGCCTTATCTTATCCTTATCTCAGCTCAAACTTCGCTAAGTAATTACTCAGCGCAATCTTAGATTTCGAATTTATATTCTAGAGGCACTAAGCTTGTGATTAACTTTATTTCAATACAGCTTCGAATCTGTAGAATGTCTTTAATTGTAAAAAAAAAAGGACCATGCTTGTTGAAAGTATATAAAAAAATGAAAGAAACAAAGTATCAGCCTTATCTTATCCTTATCTCAGCTCATACTTCGCTAAGTAGTTCTACTTAGTTCTACGTAGTAGTAGTAACTCAGCGCAATCTTAGGTTTCGAATTTATATTCTAGTGGCACTAAGCTTGTGATTAAGTTTATTTCAATACCGCTTCGAGTCTGTAAAATGTCTTTAATTGTAAAAAAAGATGGACCATGCTTGTTGAAAGTATATTAAAAAAATGAAAGAAACAAAGTATGGAAACCTTCTTGACATTTCTGAAATGAATGATCAAGCTAATGACAATCAAGTAGTAATAATAATCATAAAAAAAAATAGAAATGTTACTGTTACATTACTTTTTGTCATGGTTTTTTGCATAAGTAATAAATACCCAATTTTTTCGTAAATCGTTGCATTTACTGAGTTGGACTTAGCTCCGCACAAGCTAAGTGAATATTAAGCTTACGATTATAAATTTAAATTCTGGACTTAAAGTTGAGATACATCTAATTGCGGTATATCACTCTTAAAAGAGAACTGAAAAGGAGTTGAACGGAGTAGAAGGAGGAGTAGGAACGTGATTTTAGAACCTTTGTTTGTGTTGCTCTATTGTAAAAACGATAACATATATTAACATTGAACTTGGTGTGATTATAGCACAATATAAAGTACCCTAAAGTAATCGATAATTAATAAAAACTGGCAAAGCGCGAGCCGGCATTTCGTCAGATCCTGAACGAATGGAAGAGACCACAGTTATTTCGAAATACATAACACAAACTTGTGTTATTGTGTTACGAATGGAGGAACCCTTCTTGAGCATGTTTGTCTCGAATTTAACCATTTTTTTACAAATACTATTAACTAGCTGTGCCCGCGACTCCGTCCGCGTGGAACTTAGTGTAAGAAAAGAGTGAAATCATCTGAATGTATTAAGTCCATTTACTTATCTACTCTTCGCTCGTACTAAAGTCGCGTCGTCATTTAAATTCGAATAACTTTTGATAAAGTAAACCGATTTTAATGAAACCGAGACTTAATGTAGCTCGAGGATACGTTTTATGGTTTTGTTGGTGAGGTTTTATCGTGAACAATAGGTACTAGTGTTCTATTGTTTACCATTGATGCGTGTTCAAACAAACAGACAGATATTTCTAATTTTTTTTTATGTCATAGGATGCATACGAACAAGTGGGTCAACTGATGTTAAGTGATCACTTTTTTTTTTCTTTCGAACTGGCTATGCTATTGACCTAGCAAGGTCTTAACAGCTTCATGGGAATACAAAATACAGACACGTTGTTATTGTATGTATAGAAGAAGATGTATAGATAGCGCCTACCAAAAAGTTTACTGAGGATATCCTATTACTATAAATCGCAATGTATGTTTGTTACGCATTCACGTCTTACTTAGTCAACCCGTTATCATAAAATGTTGCATGGACGTTGTAAAAATAATAATAATTCTACACTGACATAAGCAAAGCCGCGAGTAACAGCTAGTGTAGAATAACGCAAGTAATTACGAACAGTGGACACAAGACACGTATTAGGATAGCTTCCATTCATGAATACAGTTCTCAATTACTCAACTGTGAGATGAGCTCCATTATCTAATTATGGTAATAGATACTTACCTATATGAAATCAACCCCGTCTCTCAAAGGCCACAACAAAGGGGAGCATTAGATGCAATTAAACTAGATTGGCATTATAGACTACACGTGTAAATGGAATGTGGAAATGCAGTGATATGAGAACAGAACAAACTCTTTCATCGGACCTGTAAAGTTTCTGACGAAGCAATAACAATTCAGTACCTTTCTTCTGTTTATAAAACTATTTCCTTTTTTTTTATGTCATAGGTGGCAAACGAACAGGTGGGTCATCTGCTGTTAAGTGATCACCACGGTCCATGGACACTAACAACACCCGAGGAGTCGCAAGTGCGTTGCCACCCTTTGGGTGAAGGGTTAGGGGAGGGAGAGGGAGAGGAGAGAGAAGAGGGGAGGGGAGGCTGGCTCTACCACCATCAGACCACTTTTGTTCAGTAAGTAATGACGAGCTGTAATATTACAAGTAAAAAAAGCCAAGGCAGTCATGACGACTGCCGACAGAAGTGAAAACTGAAAACGATGAAATAACTGTTGTCTTTTGAAATTTTAAATCAATTATAGTGTGAATGACAATATTTAATTTTTTGGCACTCGAAGCAATAATTATAAACATTTTTAGAAATTCTATAATATTAATCAACCAAACATATGATGAGCTGCAAAATATCAATATTACATGTACACAGGTACCTATACTACGCTTCATAAATCTCACGCAAGCCGAATCGAAATACGGCCTGTCACGCTTTCTAACATGTTATGACGCAAAATTATAAATTTATCTCCTGGCACAAATACCACTCAACGCGCTTAAAGAAGTTTTCAAAAAACATTGCGTGGTTTAATAAAACCACGATGCTACTGATACTTTCTCACTGACCGTAGGCATTTATGGTGACAGAAAATTTACGGAAAATCACTCGATTTAGGGTATTAAAGTCGCGTTTTTGTTCAACGCGTGAGCCGAAAATATTACTTTCCTGGAATGCGAAGATATATTACTGACTATTTGAGAAACTGTCAAGAATGTCAGCGTTATAAAATTGATAACCAAAAACCTCCTGGTTTATTACAAACTCCAATTCTCAGTCAACGTGGTGAAGTTCTCGCTGTTGATTTGTTTGGCCCGTTGCCTGAAGGTGAGAAAGGACAAAAATGGGTTTTATTAATAGAGGATACTGCTACCAGATGGGTAGACCTCTTCGCATTAGAAGATGCAAGTGCTGAGACTTGTGCTCAGATACTCATTAATGAATACTTCTTGAGATACGGTTTTCCTCGTAGAGTCATTTCCGACAATGGAGTTCAGTTTATATCTACTACCATGCAACAGAGCAAGTTCATTCTGGGCATTAAGCAAAATTTGATTTCCCTGTATCACCCGGAATCTAATCCCGCGGACGTAAAAATCGCGACTTAAAAACTCAGTTATACATATTACTGCAGAATGAGCAAGTTTTTGCCACAGGTTAGATTTGCCATGAATAGCGCCACCTGTCTTACTACTGCTTGTAGTCCAGCTTATATGACTTTCGCTCGTGAGCTACGAACGCCATTCGATGCTCAACGTGATCCTAGATCCATATTAAGTAAAGATAACTTCCACAGATCACGCCTTATCTGAAACGTTTTATTTCTTCTTTTGATAGAATTAGGAAAAGAGCAAAGCATCAGCAGGACCATCAGAAAACTTATGCTGATAGGGGCCGCCGATATACTCCTGGGTACAGGGAAGGATACCTAGTCTTGGTTACAACACACTTATTGAGTGATGCCTCAAATGTTTGTACTAGGAAGTTTATGCTGAATGCATAAGAAGGGATGGTCCATATCGTATTACTAAGGTTGTAAGTCCAACTTCCTACGAAGTTTCGCATGTGGATACCTCCGAGGTGGTAGGGAAGTTCCATAGTTCCGCTTTAACTCCTTTTAAAAAACGCATGGGGTTGAGGACGGCCGCGCTATCCAAATACGTCGCCGCTTGATTCAGTGGCCAACTCACAAACGGGACGTTCCTGTGATTGGGAGAGGGAGTATGTAACGCGAAAACACAGGGCCCCCACCGATAACCACCACGCATGCGCGAATCGTGATAACCAGCCAATGGCAGGCGCCGATTCGCCTCGCGGCGAACCCGCGTTCGATCGCCGACAGTTTCCGTTTCCGCGACGCTTAGGAAGAGTTTACGTGTGCGCCGTGTACCACAGAAACTTTGGTCATAACTTGTAATTGTTTCAAAAGTTTAAAATACCGTGTAGAAGTTATATTATATGTGTAGAAAATACCTAAGTACTAATTTGTGCGCTGGAACCTATTAAAAACCCCATTCAAATATATAAATATTATATTATTATTGTACACACTCCGTATATTATTATTTGGGTTAGGACTAAGACTAAAGCAGACCTGAGGCTTGAGTTGTTAAACTTAGGAGCACCGGAGCTTCGAGGTTTGATTATAACACAGACATTGGTATATACATTGAGTGCACAGTATTATATGTCAATAGAACCAGTTTTACCTTCACATAATGCAGTAGTTATGCATCATTATTATATTGCCGTTTCCTTTCTTTGAGCACTGTCGTACTTAATATCAGATGCTGTATAGTGAAAAGAAAAATGCGAGCAACCTAACCGAGCCAACCTAAATTTCAAAATTTGTTGCAGGTAATAAAATATGTATATACACTATACAGATATACATCATGGGACACGAGAGTGGACCAAAACTTTGTATGTAGATGATATGAATTTAGATTGGCATCGACTTCAAATGTATTATTCGGTAGCGCGAATATCAATATTTTTTATTTAATTTGGTTAATTTAATAATTCAGTTATTTTTGCTTTTTAGTGCCTTATTTGTGTTTCACATCGAAGGCGGTTTGTTTAAAAAAAAAAAAAAATTTATTTACTATTACGTTTTACACTACTTAGATACGATTATATAAGCATCTACTTAGGAATCCCCATTGCAATAATAAGTATTATCATCACTCAATCATTTTTATATCGTGCCATTTTTTAATTACGCATAACTATATTAGATTTTTTTAAATTACAATTCCTAATAATGTTTTGTACAATCACCCTATCAACAGAGGAATGATATAGACTACTCGAGATAAAATTCGACTAAAACGTTTTGGATTTAAATCCATACTTACGAACAGATAGACATAAACGGTCTTATTACAAAAACAAAAATAAACACGGGTATAACACGAGTTTTACTAAGCAGTGCCTAAAATGTAAAATATAGCCGAAGCCATGTTACAAGTCATTAAAATACTTTATTACAAAAGCGTGTCCAAGCAATCTCTAGCTAGACATCTGATTTAAGTTTTTTATGCAAGCAACTCTGAATAGCATTCGTTCAATTCGATCTCATCATTCAAAACGGTTCCATTACATACAAATATTTTGCAAACTATTTCAATTTAATAATATTTATTCAATATTAATTTTACTTCAGATCTTTATTAATAAAATTTACTTACCTATTATACGTTAAATTTGTTATCAGAACAATTTGTTGTCAGTTAATTAGAACAATAGAATCTTATTAGCTTAAATCTTAGCTGTCAACTTAGAGAATATTTAAATGAAAATAATGTCCATCTCTAAATAAGGGTAAGATACTCTTTTGTGTTCAAACTTTTTTAAATTAAAATTTTAATGCGTATTTAACTTTTTTGTAATAACACGGAAATTATTTTAAATATCATATTCTTGCTCAGTCGTACTTATAATAAACATCTTCCACAAATTTTGGGGAAAAAGTTACAACAGATAGAACCATAGATTTAATAACACTACCTTTTATCTGCATTTCCTCTTTGTTTGATATTTTAGTATATTCGAAAAGAAAAATGGTCTCTGTTTTCTTTCGTTGGGGTTTGTTAGATAAAGATAGAAGAAAAGAAACAAAAATAACTTCGAACAAGAACATAGCAGTGAACAAGAACAATACTGCTTCCCGGCAAAGAGGCAGCACAACAATAAAAATATACTAGTATACCTTATTTTGGTTTAGTCAGTTGATTAAGTATATAAAATACCATTTTACTATGTAATAATAATTATGCCCGATGTACACACATATACTGCTCAACGTACATGGACAGCGAAGTATTTTTATAAAGCAATCGAGTGTAAAGCGACGTAAACGTCCACTCGCAAAGGCGCCCGAGCGCGGACTGAATTTGTGTTCAGTATTGAACTTTCATTCAAGTCGAATTTAAATAAATAACTAAATTGTACCTTATTGCACACGAGTTAAGATCTACCTACGTAGATTAAATAATGAAGTGAAATTCTACTGAAAACTAAATGTTTTTCTCAGAAATGGTAATAACAGCTTAGATATTATGTTCTCTGTATGAAGCGTGATTATATATAACATAAGAAATTATTGCTTCTTTATTAAGAAAATTGGATATTTACTGAGAATTTCGTAACGAATTTCAGGCATTGTTGCGCGATGGAGTTACGGTGAATTGATTTTTTTATGGAAACCTAAAAATAAATTAATATTATCTCTCTATCATCGTCAAAGTTTCGATGTATTTGTAGTTAAGCATTATGTTTACCAAAGTTCAATAGCTTTGTTCTAATTCCTACTTACAAAAAGTGAAAATTGACCTTTTGTTGACAATGTGTTAATACAGTTGAAGTATTAGAAAAGAACCTGAAATATTTTCTTTGAGTATAGTTTGCAATTTTTAATATTAATAATATACTTCTTTTTTTGTAATCCTTAAATGTGTTTCGAAATTACTTATATAACTAATGAAGTTTAACGAAAAATTTATTCATGTTTAACATCATTAGCATAATTATTCGGAAATTTATGTCTGGATTAAGTTTATTACTATTTTTGGTAACTATACTGGAAAGATCGGATTCTCGTGTTCGTAATAAGAGATTGTCATAGGGAGTCGATGGTTATATGCACTAATAACAGTTTTTTTTTACTACTGACTACACTGTTAGCCTTTACAGTTTCACCGGACTATACTAATAACAGGAGAAGACATAGTTTTCTCGAACAGAAATGAAGAAGTTTGGGAATAGACTTGATCAATACCGAGTGCGCGCTATGCTCGGTTTTTTTATATACTAATTTATTATCTGTCCATCGTATTCTCAATTACTTTGTCTGGCAGGTTTTCGATACTTTAATCTACTTTTTAAATTGTAACGATAACGTTATTAACTGATGGTTTAACTTATATATATAACACGTATTTTTACTTTATGTATTTTATTATATATTTTACATTAATCTCAGAAGTTCAGAATACAGAATGTAGATTTAAAAGCAATGATTACATTCTACTTGTGCCATTTATTACATCTTTTCAAAATAAAAATATACTTTATTATATTTTGGCCCTGAAAAGGCGTTCGTCAAGCGATCGGTTCGGAAAACGACACATTTATCGAGAAGAACCGGCAAGAAACTCGATCTGGTTTATCTTTTTATGACATATATTTTTACAAACATATAGTTACATTCGTTTTTGGTGGATGCATGGACAAGGTCGTAATTTCCAGACGTCACCATCGTTCACATATTGATCCAACCTAAATATCCTTTAGAGATTAAAATCCGCTTGGCATGGTGTTTCAACTCATTATCAGGCAAATCGGTAATGTGCTTTGAGACCGTGTTATAAAATCTAACACTTTTACCTAAAAAGCTGTTACTGGTCTTAGTGAGCCTGAAACATGGATAGACCAGTTTGTTATTGTTTCTGGTATTTATATAATGCTGGTCTTTTTACTAAATCCAGCTTATCTAAATTTTTGTGTGCATGCATTAGATTATGAATAATGTATTTGGAGGGCAGAGTTAAGATACTAAATTCTTGAAACTTTTGTTGATATATCCATTATTCTCAATTACAGAGCATCCAGAGTGAAGTAATACAAAATGCACCAAAACTATTTGCGACAAACATAGCACGACGCGTGGAGGAAAGACTTGGACCTTCCGTTTGTACAAAGTATACAGGTAAATTTACGTAATTAATTCTTAACCTGACATAGTATAATTAGCCTGATATTATAAGTTCGTTGCGGTATCGTCGAGTTTGTTTGCACTGAGGCACCCGGTTTCAAATGGCGGGGTACCTGTATATACGCAATTGACTTCCGCAAATCGTTCAGTGAAAGCCTGCCATCGCTTGTTCGCAACGCCTTAAGGTAAATACTATTAGATTTAGCTATTTCCATTCAAGTGTATACAATATTTAATATATATTATATTTGTGATAATTGTTGTGACGTGTTGACAAATATTGTTTTATGTAAATTCTTATAAACCATCTACTGCTCGTGACTTCGTTCTAATGGGAATAGTTTTGTTATTTAACAGAAACTACATGTTTTCTCTGAATTAGGGTTGCCTTTTTTTTTAAAGTAATTATATCCTTAATCAAGTTGTTATCTTGAAGCTACCTTAGTTATTTTTTAAAATTACTGCTTAGCCTCTATGGATGAATTATATACAGCTTAAAGTATACTCAGAAAAATCATCCAGTAAAATTACATTAATATCGATTTGGCTGTTTCAGAGATATTATTAACGTAGAGAAATAAAATAAACATCTGAACTCAAAGTACATTTAAGATAGTATACAGAATCCAATAAAAAAATAGAAATTCTGATTAATTTATATGTCAATTCGTAAAAGTTCTACCCCTTTTTAAGAACATTGCACTATAGAAGGATTATAGAAAGATAAAATGTATGTATGTCTTAAAATATATTACAATCCTAATACCATGCAATAATAATAATACAATGTCATACATAAATTGAAATATAACATTAATTTTTTTACACATTAACATTAACATTAAAAAAAACAAAACGTGTAAGCGTGTAGGCGTGTACGTGTGTGGAGGTGATAATGTAATGTTGTTGCAGTGATGTAAGGTACTCAAGGGCTCCACACCGAGGGATCAAACCTAGGCTTGAGTCGCTGTCGAAGGGGGCCTGTTCTGGTGTGCGGGATCGAAATTTACCCCCAGTCCACGGTGGCGTGATCTGTGGTTACGCGTAGGCGTACGCGTACGCGTAGGCGTGAACACGCGCTGTTTGGAAAGACAGGCTGGTACTGATCGTTCGCTGCCGTTATTTTGTCGGGAGGGTCGGTAAAAATATGTTACGGACGTCTTTTATAGCGCGCAACGTTCGGTACGGGTTCGTCATTCGCGGCGGATACCACTAACGGACTGGGACTGTATCGGTTGCACCACGGCGCTCTTTATATACCTTTATTTAAAGGCGGATGGAAAACTCTGAAAGTTCGAGACGGGCTATTTTTTGTTCCTAAGATCGAAGAGTCATTCTTTGTTTATTTGTATCGAGATTACGTATAGTATGTAACGATATATAAATTCGGTCACCATGTACCAATGGTACACCTCTGTGTTTTTTATGCTATCCATGTACCAACGATTTTTATGAATATCGGTGTGTATAGATATTTGAACTCGAGCAATATTTACACTATATACATTTTGTGGTAAATCTAGTGCATTCTGAAAACAATAGGGTCCCATGATCAAGAGGTCTATAAGCTATTGATGGTCGCTGCTATCATACGGGCCTATAATCCTCTTAGCAGCTAGGTAGACATTTGTTGATCTAAACAAGATTCACCATGATGACGCACATATGACCACAGCGATCACGACTACTCCCGGAACAACATATCTAAGCATGCCACTCTATGTCGAGTGTTACATTTGATGTATGGTGTGACATAAAAACCAAAAAAATCGGTCGTGTCTTACGGTAATTATAAGGAATCGTAACAAATGCGTACAGAGCCGCGGGATCAACTAGTTTAGGGCGGTAGTCCGGTGAAGCTGTTAAGACCTTGCTTGGTCAATAGCGTAGTCAGTTCGAAAAAAAAAAAACTAGTTTAGGAACAGAAGTAATCAATTCTATCGGATAAGTGCCGATGTGTTTGTTTGTTTGTTACGCTTTCAGGCTCTAATTACTCAATCGAGAATTATGAAATTCTGCATAGATATTCTCAAAGGTACACAAAAAGACCTAGTCTAATAATCCAGAAAAAGGGTTGGCGCCGAGGGTTTATATATGTAAAATAATACGAGCGAAGTCACAGGAATAAACTAATATGCGAATAAAACAAAGTCCACAATTTACAGAAATCAACGGCATACGTACTGGCACTGCACTGTGAAGTCCATAAGGTTAGCTTTAATTAAGATTAACCGTCAAAGGATTCGATTTCCCCGTTCAATATAGGTCAGGCTGACAAATCGGTCAACGGGTTGACTGAAATATCTTAAATCCTTCACTCTACACACATGGCTGGGCCATTGAAATGCACACGCTCTAATAACGCTCATTATACGAGCCACGTGAATACGAGTTAATTTTTCACTTCACATGTTGCAAATATATTTTAAACTAGCAGTTCCCGCGACCACGTCCGCTTGGAGCCGTATGTAAGAAAAAACAGTGATTAATAACGTTATCTGAAATTAATTCCATTTACTTATCTACTTAAGTCGCGTCGACATTATGAGAGTAAATTTTTACGATGAGCGCACACCGTCACGAAAAACCGACACCCTGAAGTTAGCTTTAGTCAACATTTTGTTTCTTTGTATTTGTTGTTTGTATTTCTTTGTATTAAAGCTTTCAATACCTTTTTTCTATTGTCAGTGTCGTTTCTTCTACAAACGTAGAATAAGGCGAAAGATAAAATTTTTGAAAAGATTTTTATCTTGTTACGCCAACGAAGTATAACTTCTAACGCGTGCAAGTACACACACTTTTTTTATTATTTACTTTTAGACATTTGCAACAATTTTTACTTACAAAAATCTAAGAAGTACAAACACTTTACATTTACATTATTATTATACGTATATATAAAATATTTAAATAGATCAGTTTTTCTTTATTACTAATTTTAATTCCACCGAAATACCGGTAGAGGCGTTTCTGGGAGACGTTTGAAATATAACGGAATATTTATTTATATTATACCGGCAAAGATTATAAACAAGAGTTAGATTGGAGACTGGCTTACAAATATATTTGTTGGCTATCCCTTAGCTATGGATCTTCAATTACAAGTTGATAAGTATACTTTAATATATGATCGGAATAGTACCACCCCTCTCACAGAAAACCGACGTGAAGTAACAGCGCTTGCATTGTTGCGTTCCGTTCGGTCAGTGAGAGCGCCGGAGACCCATTTCCTCTTCCCCCCTCCCCCTTTCTCCGCTCCTCCCTCCCCCCAAACACAGGCTGGCAACGCACTTGCGACTGATGTGGCTAGTGTCTATGGACGGCGGTGATCACTTACCATCAGGTGACCTGTCTGTTCGTTTGCCTCCTGTAATATAAAAAAAACCCTTTTATAAGTCTTCACTCTCGCCGAACCATGTTTGAGAGGTTTTATTTTTCGAACTTGGTTAGTCTAGTTTAGTCGAGTTTTGCACATGTGTCTCACTAATTCATATACGTATGATTGGCTTAGCTAGTTTATCTTTGCAAGGTTCGCATTGATGCATCCAAGGCCACAGCCCAAGCCCAGGTTCAGCCAGTTTGGCACCCTTGAGATCGTTGCTAGGACGCTGAATGCCATAAGCGCTCGCCCCGGTGAAGCTGTGAAGACCCATCTAGCCAATAGCGTTAGACAGTTCGAAAAATAAAAGAGCTTTGTTCGAATGAACTTTCACTACGAATGTACCGTCACTATTTAAAGGGGTTTTTTAAATTTTACCTTCATTTTACACCATTACAGATGGACAAAGTTACACATCTTAAATTTTGTGGTTAGTAATCAATAATCAACTCACATAATTTATACACACGATAATTTCTCGTACAATCCATTAACCTCTCCATGACACAAAGCTGTGCACATTTTTTTTAAATAGCCATTTTATATCAAAATGTATATTGTGTAAATATTCTGCGCATCCATATATCTATACATACTAATTTTCACACCATTGAACGGTGAAGAAGACACGGTGCAGCGCCATCTAGTAGCGAGTCATTATAAATTAATAGTAACATTTTTTATGAAAAAACACAAGTATGACAAATTTCAAAACAAGCGGTAGATAGATAGGATCTGGATATATGTTTGATTTTTCCTGTAACTGGATATTTTCTGGTACATCTAGAATTAAAAATAGCTTAGAATATTTTACAGATTCCAGACTATATCTCAGACATATTTAATTTCGATCGGTTTAGCGGTGTAGGCGGGAAAATGTGTCAATCAAAAAGATTGAGTTACTTTCGCAATCTCTGCATATTATAAAACAAAGTCCTCTTCCGCGTCTGCCTGTCTGTCTGTTCGCGATACACTCTAAAATTACTGAGCAGATTTTTATGCGGGTCACATTAGTAAATAGAGTGATTCACGAGGAGGGTTTAGGTATATAATTTACTTCGATTTTGTGTAAATTGGTTGAAATATAACGATAATCGTTGGAAGTGTCGGAAGTCAAGCCGTCTGGGAGATTTCGTCGAAAATGCTGCCTAATCCCTTTAAAATATTGAGATCAGTTAGTTACAATATTAAAGTCTAGTTAATGAACGATGCGAGTTTGCTGTTTATCTGTTTGTATAATAATAGAAGAAATGTTAACTAATACATAACAACTGTTGTTATAATTAACCGCAGTAGGTTCCGAGTCACGTAACTATTTTTTTATGTGTAAATACGAAGTTGTTTATATAATAGTTATTGTAGCGCTGAAGTAGGGACTACTCTTCGTTCTGACTCGATCTGGAATTCAATTATACTAGAAATTGTCCCGTGACTTTGTGCTAATCTTCTTCTATACATACAATAAGAATGAAATATAATGTGACTATAGTTTTTCGATTTTCAGGAAAACATTTTTTACAGGTGTCTTTTTTTTTATGTTATAGGTGGCAAACGAATAGTTGGGTCACCTGCTGTTAAGTGATCACCACCATCCATACACACTAACAACCCCAGAGGAGTCGCAAGTGCGTTGCCATCTTTCGGAGGGAAAGGGAGAGGGGAGGGGAGATGGGTCTCCGGCGCTCTCACTGACCGAACGAAACGCAACAATGCAAGCACTGTTACTTCACGTCAGTTTTCTAATGAGAGGGTGGTACTACCCCGGGCGAGCCGACCCATTCATGCTGAAACCAATAATAGTTTCAGCGTGGCTCTACCACCCTTGAATAGTAATAAGTAATAAAATACATTTCAATCATTTTTAGAAATGTCTGTCTGCCTATCTGTCTGTTTGTATGAACACGTATCGCTGCTAAAGTACTGGGTTTACAATACATACATGAAGAAAATCATCAAGCATATCCTCGAGGATAACTTCGTCTTTGTTTCATTAAAATCGGTCCACTCTATCAAAAGTTATTGTAATTTGAATGACGGCTCGAGGCAAGTACGAGATAAGAGTAGCGTCGATACTATCTATACTAATATATAAACCTGAAGAGTTTGTTTGTTTGGTTGAACGTACTAATCTCAGGAACTATTGGTCCGATTTGTAAAATTCTTTCAGTGTTAGATAACTCATTTATCGATAAAGGTTATCATCACGCTAAGACCAATAGGAACGGAACTCCAATTAAGAATCGTTCGTTTTATTACGTTTAACCAAAGTAACTTAACTATAGCAGAGGAAGTCGCGGGGCAGAAGCTAGTTAACAATATAAAAGGTTATCTGTTATATACATTTTTTAGGAATTTGATATTTGTTGTTCATCAAAGTCAAAATCATCACTAGAATAAGTTGTTTTTTGTTGCTCGTAATATTAAATATGTTCTAAGATTCATTGGTAATTTAAAATTTAAATTTAAACAATATACAAAACATAAAAAAATATTAGAGGTTATTGGTAAATGCATAGTTCACCAGAGACCTTTTTTAAGGTATTTTTAAGATGCACAAACCCGTATAATATTATTTTTGTGTATCTCATAAGGCTTAATCGATCATATACGAGTATGTTTATAGATAGGTTACCACACTACATGTACACGTGATGCGTCTGATCCATTAGAATTATAGTAAAGTTTCACGTACAGATTTACTCAACAGCTTTAACGGACAAACGTGTCTATGAGAAAATTATTATGATGCATATAGAACCTTAATATCTAACTTTTCATTAACGAAGTACGTGTACAAATGTTACATCACTATTGTTATTGGTAGCATTATGTTAATTACCATTTTATATTTGGGTAAACATTTCGGATATCCACATGGTTTTATTTCATAGTGTAGAAACAAAAACTAGTTTATAAAAGATGTGAAACAAAGATTGGTCAAATGTTTCAGATGTGGCTGGCAGTGCTAGTGGCAATACTAGCGGTCTGTCTGTATCTCTACTTGGACGTAATTAAAC
Organism: Antheraea pernyi; assembly: GCA_015888305.1. Taxonomy (NCBI): domain Eukaryota; kingdom Metazoa; phylum Arthropoda; class Insecta; order Lepidoptera; family Saturniidae; genus Antheraea; species Antheraea pernyi. Next base: position 127,773 of record MU159065.1, on the reverse strand, counting down.
CCAGAGGGTTTCCACCCGGTCCAAGATGGAGACCTATAATAGGAAGCGCAGGCGAGGTGTATAAATTGCGAAAAAAAACAGGGTACCTTTATAAAGCTGTTAAAGAACTATCTATATCATACTGTAACCGAGGACCTCTGTTAGGTTTGAAAATTGGGAAGGACCGCATCGTGATGGTTAACAGCCTTGACGCGAATAAAGAAATGCTTTTCAACGAAGATTTTGATGGAAGGCCAAAAGGAATATTCTATCAAACGAGAACTTGGGGAGAAAGGCGAGGAGTTCTATTAACAGATGGAGAGTTATGGAAGGAACAAAGACGTTTCCTTATAAAACATTTAAAAGAGTTTGGCTTCGGAAGAACGGGGATGGGAGAAACGGCTAAATCCGAAGCAGGTCATATGATAAATGACGTAATTAATTCAATCGCTGGAAATGGAACAGCTGTCCTCCACATGCATAATTTTTTCAACGTTTACATCTTAAACACACTCTGGATGATGATGGCCGGCATCAGATACAACCCATGTGATTCTCATATGAAGACTCTTCAGAGTTTATTGTTCGATCTCTTCGCTACAATCCACATGGTCGGAGCGGTGTTCAGCCACTTCCCTATCTTAAGTATCATAACCCCAACTCTCTCAGGGTATAGGGGTTTCATTAGAACTCATAAAAGAATATGGAAGTTTTTAAGAGAAGAGTTGGAGAAGCATAAAGAGAGATTTGATTATGCAAAAGAAGATGCTGATTTTATGGATGTGTACATAAGAGTTTTGAAGGAGAACGGAGAAATTGACACGTATTCTGAAGGCCAACTCGTTGCGACGTGCATGGACATGTTCATGGCAGGAACTGAAACAACCAGTAAAAGCATGAGTTTCTGTTTCAGTTACCTGGTTAGGGAACGGGAGGTACAAAAGAAAGCGCAAGAAGAAATTGATAGAGTCGTTGGGAGATCACGAATGCCCTGTTTGAGTGATCGGATCAAGTACGTATTATTTTCCATTTTTGTTTTTCATGTCTGTAATTGTACTAATGATATTGGTGAGATAAATATGCCAATCTATAATAGTCCCGTTAATAGACCAAAGGAAGTTCCCTGTTTGAATGATCGGATAAAGTACGTATTATTTTCAATTTTTGTTTTTCATGTCTGTAATTGTACTAATGAGATTGGTGAGATAAATATGCCAATCTATAATAGTCCCGTTAATAGACCAAAGGAAGTTCCCTGTTTGAATGATCGGATCAAGTACGTATTATTTTCCATTTTTGTTTTTCATGTCTGTAATTGTACTAATGAGATTGGTGAGATAAATATGCCAATCTATAATAGTCCCGTTAATAGACCAAAGGAAGTTCCCTGTTTGAATGATCGAATCAAGTACGTATTATTTTCCATTTTTGTTTTTCATGTCTGTAATTGTACTAATGAGATTGGTGAGATAAATATGCCAATCTATAATAGTCCCGTTAATAGACCAAAGGAAGTTCCCTATTTGAATGATCGGATCAAGTACGTATTATTTTCCATTTTTGTTTTTCATGTCTGTAATTGTACTAATGAGATTGGTGAGATAAATATGCCAATCTATAATAGTCCCGTTAATAGACCAAAGGAAGTTCCCTGTTTGAATGATCGAATCAAGTACGTATTATTTTCCATTTTTGTTTTTCATGTCTGTAATTGTACTAATGAGATTGGTGAGATAAATATGCCAATCTATAATAGTCCCGTTAATAGACCAAAGATAGTTCTTGGGTAAAGCCACAGGGATATTCGCTAGATAAAACCATGGTTTTGGTGATTTTAAGCAGCGAAAAATCTACAGTCCCGTGGTTTATCTACAACAATGGTACTTCAAAAAACAATTATGAGACTAATGTTTCCTCACGATGTTTCTTCATTGTGTCATGTGAGCAATGTTACTAATTTAGATTAGTACATCTTCTTCTTCTTCTTACCCTTATCCCATATAAGTAGGGTCGGTACAACGTGTTTATCATGTCGTGGTATATGATTTGGCTTAATTTTTACGATCGGGCGCCTGCCTGACATAAACCCTGCTTGGAATAATTTTCTTGTATCACTGTATAAATAAAAAATGAATACACTGTAGTAAATGAAATTTAAAAATCTGCGGACATTGGTTACACATTCTGCTTGTCAAATCAGTCGGTCTACCTTGAGTTTTACCAACTTTATAATGTCACGTCTCTTTAATACTTCAGCCAGACTGGATAAAGCTGTAGTTCTACCGATCAGCCATAAATTTAGATTAAGCTGCGAGACCTGTGTCAATGCTCGTAATTTTTTTTAGAACACTTACAGTTTACTTCTGGGTTTTAAGCCATGATAATTTTGATCATCTGGACTGCGATCACAAAACACCTGATGTTATATAAATCTAACATCAACCTTACAAAAGTTACATCCTTTAGGTTGGTCACGTTTCACGATTACCTAGTATTTATCCACTTGCTGGCCAATGGCGATGAACTGTAAATGTTCCGGTGATTGCCATTGTTATTGCACTGTGCTTATTATCAGGTACAGCACAACCACGTCGTGTCTAAGTAAAAAATATCACTTTTGCTTAGTCTAAGTGTAAAGTTACTGTCAAATTTCAGTAATAATTATTTTTTGACAGTGATAAATACTTCATCATTTCGAACGTAAAACTTTCTTTGAGTAAAATAGATGATAATTTTTAAATAAGAATTGGTATTAAAAAGCATATCCTTTATTATAAAGCATATCCTTTATTATAAAATTATGACACAAAATAAACTAAATCTGCTACAATTATCGGTAGACGGCGGTAGATGGATTCTGTTGAAAAGTTCTAATAGAATTCTTCTATATTTTTTCCTCTGTCGCACATTACTAAAGCAAAGAAACATCTTTCTGTGATGAGACATCGTATATTTTGTAACGTCCCTTTCCCCCGTTCGATTCATTGTCTGAAACAGACATTCAATGCAGTTAATTGTATACATTCCAGGATGCCATACAACGAAGCGATCGTCCACGAGAGTATTCGACACTTCATGGGAAGAACTTTCGGGGTGCCACATCGAGCGCTGAGGAACACCACGCTGGCTGGCTACCATATTCCTCAGGTAAAATCTTCTTTTATAAAGACATTCATCGCAATCATGGCTGTTTATATTTATATTTACGATATTTGTTTATACTAAAATTAATAGGGTTCCGATAAAAGCGCAGAATAAACGTCTCTACGTTTGTGTCATTTCAATAACTGGAAATTAACGTCCGCTAAACTCCTTTATGTGCGTAAAATCTACCCACTCAGTTGTCGTGCTGCTACTATCATTATGCAGCCTAATTGTTCGTAACGCATAGTGATAATGTCTTCCAACGTACGTTTATTGCGATCATAGACTAAACTTCGTGGTCATAGGTTCACGCAGACATGGATGTACAAAGATATCTTAATTTTGTTTCTTGTACTTGCTCAGTTGCCCAAAATCGACAAGTCCGTGAACCGCGGTTAGTTTATATATTAAAAACGAGGGATAGCAATTTATAGACAGCAATGAAAATTATATTTGTGTTTGAAGCAATGATGGCTTAATTGACAGCGTGTTCGGATACAGCGTCGATAGACGTATATTCGAATTCTTGCAACGGAGCTGAGGCTTTCGATGAAAGTAAAACATTGTGATGAAACAATATCAGGGTGAATAGCTAGACAACACCCCTAAGATAAAAATATGTCTCTATGCAGTTGTTGATGTGTTCCTGCAGCTGCAGTTGAGAGCATGTTCCCCTCCGAGTTTAGCGTGTTTACCATCTTAGACTATGTCGTCATTTAACATCCCATGAGATTGTGGGCCAACGCTTAAATCTATAAAGTATTAACAAAAGATTATTGAAGACGTATGCTACTTTTTAAAATTTGTTAATCTGTTTATATTACTTTATAGAAGTGATTCCCGAAGTCGACTGAGACATACCCTACAAAAACTTCTAAATACGGGACTTATCTATTAATTTTCATGAACCAAAAAGGTATTGACTATAAGCATGAAAGTCTGAAAAAGAGAAAAACAAGAAAAAGCATTCAGTTCCTATAGAAAAAATTTTTTTTTGTTTTTTTATATATCATAGGAGGCAAACGAACAGGTGGGTCACCTAATGTTAAGTGATCATCACCGTCCATAGACACCAGCAACACCAGTGGAGTCACAAGTGCGTTGCCAGCCTGTGTTGGGGGAAGGGAGGGGGATGAAGAGAAAGAGGAGAGAGGGGGAGGAAGAGGAAGGGGAGAGAAGGAAGGTGGGCCTCCGGCGCTCTCACTGACCGAACGAAACGCAACAATGCAAGCACTGTTACTTCACGTCGGTTTTCTGTGAGAGGGTGGTACTACCCCGGGCGAGCCGACCCATTCATGCTGAAACTATTAATAGCTTCAGAATATATCCCCACCAGAACTGCCTCATAATCTCGGGCTTGTTGCCCCTATATCGTCGGACGAGGTACTACGTTGTCTCCGCAGCATGAAAACTCGAAAAGCCGTGGGTCCTGATGACTTACCGATTGAAGCGTGGAAATCGATGGGGCCTTATGGTGTGACTATACTCACTGACCTTTTTAACCGCATACTCACTAGTCGCAGTATGCCTGACTTTTGGAGATCTAGCATCATCACTCCAATCTACAAAGGTAAAGGCAGTGTACAGGATTATCGTAACTACTGAGGGATTAAAATCATGTGTCATACCATTAAGCTCTTCGAACGCGTAATCGATGCCAGGCTCCGGCAAGAGTGCTTCGTCTCGGAGAGTCAGTACGGGTTTCGTCCAGGCTATGGCACCATAGATCCTATCTTTGCTCTTAGAATGCTGGCCGAAGCATACAGGGAGAGAAATAAGCCATTGCACATGGCTTTTCTCGACCTGCAAAAGGCCTTCGACTGCGTACCTACCCCCGGGCGAGCCGACCCATTCATCCTGAAACCAGTAATAGCTTCAGCGTGGCTCTACCCCCTACCAAAACCTATGTATAGAATAACTTAGTTATAACTCTAGCTTAGCGCAACACTGGCTGTATAATAAAGATAGCCATAATTGTGGAAGAGCCTGGTTAACAAAATGAAATACGTTCTTTGCAAGGGACCAACTTTAAAGAACCAACTTTTCTCAAATTCTCGTTCTTCCAACGTTGCTGGTTCTTATACTAAGGTGTCGCAAAAAAGTCTAGTTACATTAACTAATTTCTTTTCTTTCGTTATCCTGGAGAACCCCTTGCGTTTTATGGGTCAAAAAGTATCCTAAATGTAACCTTGTAATGTACAGATTTGGCTTTGTTACAGTTTTATTATAGTATAGATAAATAAATAAATCTTGTCACCTTTGTTTAGCAAACATTTTTTTATACAATGAAATAAATGTAACAATATAAGTGACAGTTTCGTCTACATAAATGTTTCATACGTGGTCGATAATTACGTACAGAAATGTCATGTAGGCGTAGCTTAGTTGTAACGTACGGGGCTTTAAATGTTTCAACGGGGCCGGCGGTTCGAATCACGGTGGTCGTTTTTTTTTGTTTTTTTTTTTTTAAGTAGCATATGGAAATATAGCTTAATTTTTTTGCTAAACTTTCTGCTATATATAGCACAAAGAAAATTTACAAAAATTCGTCAAGAATATCATGATATTTGATATGAACTACATTTTTTTTACTTTCGTTCGTTATCCTGGAGAATCCCTTGTGTTTTATGAAACAAAAAGTATCCTAGATGTAATCTCGTAACATTAGTTATCACTGTGCCAAGTTTCGTCAAAATCGGTTCAGTACTTTCCGAGTGATGCGCGTTCACAGGGACAGACAGACAGAGACAGACAAAAATTTTAAAAGGGTTATTTTTGGCTTCTATATCGACAACAAAGCCTACCCCCATCAAAATTTTCAAAAAATATTTAATGTACAGATTTGACCCTGCTACAGTTTTATTATAATATAGATATTTGTTTATACTCAAATTAATAGGGTTCCGATGAAAGCGCAGAATAAACGTCTCTACGTTTGTGTCATTTCAATAACTGGAAATTAACGTCCGCTAAACTCCTTTATGTGCGTAAAATCTACCCACTCAGTTGTCGTGCTGCTACTATCATTATGCAGCCTAATTGTTCGTAACGCATAGTGATAATGTCTTCCAACGTACGTTTATTGCGATCATAGACTAAACTTCGTGGTCATAGGTTCACGCAGACATGGATGTACAAAGATATCTTAATTTTGTTTCTTGTACTTGCTCAGTTGCCCAAAATCGACAAGTCCGTGAACCGCGGTTAGTTTATATATTAAAAACGAGGGATAGCAATTTATAGACAGCAATGAAAATTATATTTGTGTTTGAAGCAATGATGGCTTAATTGACAGCGTGTTCGGATACAGCGTCGATAGACGTATATTCGAATTCTTGCAACGGAGCTGAGGCTTTCGATGAAAGTAAAACATTGTGATGAAACAATATCAGGGTGAATAGCTAGACAACACCCCTAAGATAAAAATATGTCTCTATGCAGTTGTTGATGTGTTCCTGCAGCTGCAGTTGAGAGCATGTTCCCCTCCGAGTTTAGCGTGTTTACCATCTTAGACTATGTCGTCATTTAACATCCCATGAGATTGTGGGCCAACGCTTAAATCTATAAAGTATTAACAAAAGATTATTGAAGACGTATGCTACTTTTTAAAATTTGTTAATCTGTTTATATTACTTTATAGAAGTGATTCCCGAAGTCGACTGAGACACACTTGATAAAATCTTCTAAATACGAGACTTATCTCTTAATTTTCATGAACCAAAAAGGTATTGACTATACGCATGAAAGTCTGAATAAGAGAAAAACAAGAAAAAAGCATTCAGTTCCTATTGAACATTATAATTTTTTTGTTTTTTTTTATATATCATGGGAGGCAAACGAACAGGTGGGTCACCTGATATTAAGTGATCATCACCGTCCATAGACACCAGCAACACCAGTGGAGTCGCAAGTGCGTTGCCAGCCTGTGTTGGGGGAAGGGAGGGGGAGGAAGAGGAAGGGGAGAGAGGGGAGGTGGGCAAGCACTGTTACTTCACGTCGGGGTATTCGATGCCGGTGGTAAATAAAATACTATTTTGTATCGAAAGATGTTTATTTGTACTTACAAAAACAAAAATAAAAACATACTCACTGTTACACCGTTACACTATGGTCGTCTTACTCCTAATACAACTCCGTGGTTCTGGTCAATTTGTTAATTTCCTCCTGTCGTTTCTCTTTGTATTTGTTTCGATGTCCTGAATATAACTGTACTTAGTTGCGCAGTAGCGTGTTTATTCGAGTCGAGTCGAGTTAGTTGTCAAAATTAAATTAGCTGAGCGCCTAAAGCGCTCGCCTTAGTAGACCGGTGAAACTGTTAAAGCCTTTCTAGCGATTAGCGATAGCGCTGACCGATAGCGCTTTAGAAGAAGGGTAAAGTTTTGAAAATCAGTATATTTTGAACCCTATGGTTTGCTTAAATTTCTAAAAATTTCTTCCTGATATCTGATTCGCTAAAATATTAAAGAGAACGCATATTGAGTACTTAAATGGTAATATATTTTATTTGAGGAATAAACAAACAATATATGTATAAACAAGATATTAGTAATTCTTCATAACCCCAATTCCCGTCCCTACCTACAATATAAATTTGAGATGTTAGGTTGTAGAGATCCTTCATCACGCCAGCTATGCTCACAACATTTACTCAAATTCCCTACCTGTCACACTAAATTTTATAGTAAATCATTTGCGGTCCAAGCTGTACGCCGATTTGAAAAAATGTTTTGGTGTTAAATATCTCATTTATCGACATCGGTAGGCCTACCATAGGCTATATATCATCACGCTCAGACCAATAGAAGGGGAGCAACAATGTAGATTTTTTCAAAATCATTTTGTTTTTACTTTCCAGAGCTTCCGCTGCGTGTTAGCGATAGCCGAAAGTAACTTTGTCACGCGGACGAGGTCGCGTGCAGCAGCTAGTATCATAATAAAGTGTTGCTTTTGATGTCTAAAAATTTGGTACTTAATATAAAAAATGGAATAAGGTGTTACTCAGGGTTTGACACTAGACCTAACTCAGAATCTAACTAATATCAATGATATAACCAATATATTCAGCAATAGATCGGCATACCAGTTTGGCGATTCATCTGTTTGTGGACAGATCGCAGAGACATTGAGATGGTAAACAAAAATGCAGCGTAAATTAGTATCACTATCTAAATTGAACCACAATATTGATCTAATTATTAGTTCCGTGCAAAGGTCATTCATTAGTAATACAGTCATTGGTTTTTTTTTTGTTTTCTAACTGACTACGCTATTGACCCAGCAAGGTCTTAACAGTTTCACCGGACTACGGGCTCTGTCTGTACTTCACCGCATGTAGCATGTTCGCAAGAACTTTTTGATATGGTGTTTTTACCGTCGTTCCAAATCCGCAAATGTTACCGCTGGCTGGTTGCTTAGGAACATATTCTAAAACCTAACAAAATGGTGACAACCACAAGGTTCTCCAGAATCTTCATTTTGTGTATGCTATCGCTGTGGAATGGGTTACGTAGTGCGGTATTTTGAGTTCATCAAAAAGCGATCAAAGCTCGCTTTTCAAGGCTGGCAACGGCAACGCCGCATGTTGTCCATAAGTGACACTAACCACCATCAGATAGCCTGCCTGCCTGTTTGCTACCTTTTGGCATTAGAAAATATTTTTAAAAACAAAACATAAGTAAAAATTTAAGCTCCTTAGTTTATTTGCACAGTCTGGCGAGGGGAAGATCGTACCTCTGTGCCTCCTCCCTAGATCCACCCTTGTAAGGGTGATTATTTCTCTGTCTGTCCGTCTGTTGATATATCATTTCGAGAAAGGCTTATTAGATTTATATTTTAAATCTCATACATACTTGCAGGTAAAATGTTGTGGTTATGTGACTTAGAAAGCAGGTATTAACAATAATAATCAAAGCATTCATGTTTCGTTACTCGTACTTATCCTGGACTACTAAAATATATTGTTACGCTCGTTGGTAAATATTTTTTCCACTTTTATTTATTTTAACGAGCCTTCAGTGAGTCCTTAGTCATTGGCATAGTCATGCCAGCCACACAGAGTAAATCAATTAGATTTATGTACGATTAAACTTGATTATCACATTAAGAGATTCAGCAAACAATTTTTAAGTTATTTTTGCCACATTCGATGCCGGTGGTAAATAAAATACTATTTTGTATCGAAAGACGTTTATTTGTACTTACAAAAACAAAAATAAAAACATACTCACTGTTACACCGTTACACTATGGTCGTCTTACTCCTAATACAACTCCGTGGTTCTGGTCAATTTGTTAATTTCCTCCTGTCGTTTCTCTTTGTATTTGTTTCGATGTCCTGAATAGAACTGTACTTAGTTGCGCAGTAGCGTGTTTATTCGAGTCGAGTCGAGTTAGTTGTCAAAATTAAATCAGCTGAGCGCCTAAAGCGCTCGCCTTAGTAGACCGGTGAAACTGTTAAAGCCTTTCTAGCGATTAGCGATAGCGCTGACCGATAGCGCTTTAGAAGAAGGGTAAAGTTTTGAAAATTAGTATATTTAGAACCCTATGGTTTGCTTAAATTTCTAAAAATTTCTTCCTGATATCTGATTCGCTAAAATATTAAAGAGAACGCATATTGAGTACTTAAATGGTAATATATTTTATTTGAGGAATAAACAAACAATATATGTATAAACAAGATCGGTAAATCTATACTAATATATAAAGCTGAAGAGTTTGTTTGTTTGTATGGTTAAACGCGCTAATCTCAGGAACTACCGGTCCGATTTGAAGCCAAATGAGGTTTGTCATCCGCAACATATTTGGAACCGTAACCCACAATATAACTACCTCAGTACTCACTTACACTGCATCAGGAACTAAATAAATAATAACTTAAAATATTATTATAAGGATTTACATTTACATTACATTGAATAAAGATTCGTCATAAAATCATTTTGTTTTTACTTTCCAGAGCTTCCGCTGCGTGTTAGCGATAGCCGAAAGTAACTTTGTCACGCGGACGAGGTCGCGTGCAGCAGCTAGTATCATAATAAAGTGTTGCTTTTGATGTCTAAAAATTTGGTACTTAATATAAAAAATGGAATAAGGTGTTACTCAGGGTTTGACACTAGACCTAACTCAGAATCTAACTAATATCAATGATATAACCAATATATTCAGCAATAGATCGGCATACCAGTTTGGCGATTCATCTGTTTGTGGACAGATCGCAGAGACATTGAGATGGTAAACAAAAATGCAGCGTAAATTAGTATCACTATCTAAATTGAACCACAATATTGATCTAATTATTAGTTCCGTGCAAAGGTCATTCATTAGTAATACAGTCATTGGTTTTTTTTTTGTTTTCTAACTGACTACGCTATTGACCCAGCAAGGTCTTAACAGTTTCACCGGACTACGGGCTCTGTCTGTACTTCACCGCATGTAGCATGTTCGCAAGAACTTTTTGATATGGTGTTTTTACCGTCGTTCCAAATCCGCAACTGTTACCGCTGGCTGGTTGCTTAGGAACATATTCTAAAATCTAACAAAATGGTGACAACCACAAGGTTCTCCAGAATCTTCATTTTGTGTATGCTATCGCTGTGGAATGGGTTACCTAGTGCGGTATTTGGAGTTCATAAAAAAGCGATCAAAGCTCGCTTTTCAAGGCTGGCAACGGCAACGCCGCATGTTGTCCATAAGTGACACTAACCACCATCAGATAGCCTGCCTGCCTGTTTGCTACCTTTTGGCATTAGAAAATATTTTTAAAAACAAAACATAAGTAAAGTCTAGTTTTTTTTTTATATTTTCCATGTACAGATTTCATCACTATATTCTTTATGTAAAGATTTAAAGATTAACAGTATTTTTGACGCGTTAGATTAACATTCTTCCCCCACGGTCCGCCCGGCGGAAGGTGACCGCCGGGTTCCTACCTATAAAGGGACAGACCGGGTACACACCGGCTGCCCCCCTGCCTGCCTGTTTGCTACGTTTTGGCATTAGAAAATATCTTTAAAAACAAAACATAAGTCAAGTCTAGTTTTTTTTTTATTTTCCATGTACAGATTTCATCACTACATTCTATATGTAAAGATTTAAAGATTAACAGTATTTTTGACGCGTTAGATTAACTTTCTTATTATATGTATAGAAAAAGATAGACAGAATAAGTTTTGATAGACTGACCTGATTTTAATGAAACAAAAATTAAATGTTACTCGACGATATGCTTTATGACTTTATTACTGATATTTTATTATGAACTTAGTATTTTAGTAGTGATACCTGTACAAACATACCCAAACACAGGCACACAGGTTGCCAAAAATGATTGAAATATATTACTTATACGTAGACACCTGCAACGGTTTTAGACAAAAATCGAAAAAGGATAGAAACGCAATATTTATATTCTTATTACGAGCTGACCCGTGGAACTTCCTCTGCATCAAATCGGTTATTACCTTTTTCAATTGTATTTTTAAACGCGAAAAAATTTAATAAACCTAAAACCCGATTGCAGCCATACCCACCGTTTTCAATTGTAAATTCAAACTACCAAGGACTCAAACATATACCCGGATGGTATGTGAGGAATCTTTTAAAATAAGCCTACAACCCGTTCGTAGCATCATCTACCGGGTTCTAGACTACTTCTTCTTACCCTTATCCCACATAAGTAGGGTCGGTACAACATGTTTGTTATGTTGTGGTATATGATTTGACTTAATTTTAACGATCGGCCTGACATCAACCCTCTTTGGGATTATTTTGGTGTACCATTGTATTTATGATTATTATTATTTAGTTACGAAGACTGATGGGATCTTCAGAGTGGTCAAAAAGATGCGCATCTATATTGAGATAATACAGATAATATTCAGAGCGATCAAAAATATCGTCGAGGACTGAATTTCGTATTTGATGTAATTAATAATAAATATAGTAATATGAGCAAAACATTTCTCAAAATAATAAATAGGTACTAACTAAGAAATCAAACATGTTATACTTATCAAAGGTAATTATTAATAGAAGTAATTCGGATTAAAATTATTTATTACTATAATTAAAAAAAAATCATTTATAGCAAAAGTAAATATGTAAAAAATTAAGGTAATGTGGACTTCTAAAAAACGTTCCTTATATTTACATGTTTATGGTACAAAATATTTCACAAAAATTCAATTAAAAAAAAATCATTTATAGCAAAAGTAAATATGTAAAAAATTAAGGTAATGTGGACTTCTAAAAAACGTTCCTTATATTTACATGTTTATGGTACAAAATATTTCACAAAAATTCAAAAATATTTCAAATATTTAGACAAAAAACTAAAAAGGATAGAAACGCAATATTTATATTCTTATTACTAGCTGACCCGTGGAACTTCGTCTGCATCAAATCGGTTATCACCGGTTTCAATTGTATTTTTAAACGCGAAAAAATTTAATAAACCTAAAACCCGATTGCAGCCATCCCCACCGTTTTCAATTGTAAATTCAAACTACCAGGGACTCACTCAAACATATACCCGGATGGTATGTGAGAAATCTTTTAAAATAAACCTACAACCCGATCGTAGCATCATCTACCGGGTTCTATTAAAATATAAACTAACCTACATATATTGGTAATGTAAAAAAAAAGCTTGAGAGGTCTATGGACCCCCAGTTGGAACGAAGTTCCTATCCCTTTTTGTGGAAGTTTACTATACAGTCAATATAGTTTACATTATAAAATATCAAGTTGATAGAGTTAAATTGTAAATTAAACGATAAAATATATTCATAAAAGAAATAATGATAAATTGAACATGGAATGATATCATAACTATTTTCAACTTGTATTAAAACTTTTTCACGCTCCATTGTATTCAAGAAAAATATAAATATTAAAAAGATATGAGCACGACGCGCCAACTGTCACTTGCCTGTAACTATTCTTCTAAGAGCTAACGATGGTTTCGATAACGAATTTCAATAAGCCAGTCTTTTATATATCTTTATGTTCTTCGGAACAGCGTGCGGGCTACCTGGCTGCCGGTAAAGGTGGCGTTTATTAGTGCATATCGCACCTTTACAGGCAAAAACATTGATTTTAATATCATTTTAGAATATTTTGTTTTTCACTAACTTTGAAACGCTACTAAATCATGAAATTATTATTGCCAAACATTTATGTTATTAACAATAACGTGCCCGATGCTATTTTTTGTAAATAAAAAAAGTATGTTCAAACCATGTTAAAATGTTAAGCTGTAATTTTAATATTATTTTATTTACACATAAAAGAGGGTAAATTAAAAATAATATGTATAGAATAACTTAGTTATAGCTATAGTTTAGCGCAACACTGGCTGTATAATACAGATAGCGGTAATTGTGGAAGCGCCTGTTATAGACGCATATATTCAAGATGGCGTCAGTCTCAAGTCATGTCTACGTTTATCGTTGTTTTTCATTGTTTACGGTGAAAACTCCATATCATAATAGTTAATAAAGTGAAATATGTTCTTTGCAATGGAAAAAATAAAATGGTTTGAAGGGAATTATTTTATTTATAAAGAATATCATCGGGCACATTATTGTCAATAACAAAGTTGTCTGGTAGTGATAAATTCATGTTTTTAATATCGTTTAGAAGTTACTGAAAAAAAATGTTCCTAAAATTATTTATAAATCAATATTTTGACCTGTAAATGTAAATGTGTGATGCGCATTAAAAACACAACGTGAATCGTGAATCCTGTTTTGGAAGGGCATAATATATCTTCATATTAAAGAACCAGCTTTTCTAAAATTCTCGTTCTTCCAACGTTGCTGGCTCTTGTACTAAGGTGTCGCAAATAAGTCTAGTTACATTAACTAATTTCTTTTCTTTCGTTATTCTGGAGAACTGCTTGCGTTTTATGGGACAAAAAGTATCCTAGATGTAATCTTGTAATACTAGTTTTCACTGTGTCAAGTTTCGTCAAAATTGGTTCATTAATTCCAGCGTGATGCGTGTTCTCAGGGACCGACAGACAGACAGACAGATAGACAAAAATTGTAAAAGGTTTATTTTTGGCTTCTTATATCGATAGCAATGTCTACCCCGATCAAAATTTTCAAAAAATATTTAATGTACAGATTTGGCTTTGTTACAGTTTTATTATAGTTTGGTATAGATGGTATTTATATATGGTATAGATGTTTAAAGTTAGACTTAACAGCATGTATGGTTGCCCGTAGTTATGATTATGTGTAGACGTTTAATTTACCCTCGAGGTGTTGAGGGTTATTAGTTAGGATCGGATTTCTAAGGACTTCGCGCTTTTGTGCGCTTCGTGAGCTCACATCTATTGCAGAAAATTAATTACCTTGGAGAGTTTCTGGGCATTCAATTATTCGTACTTTTTATATAGAATATCACGATTATGATTCAACCTCACTAATGCTACAATATTTATTTACTAGGTTTAGTAAAATACCAACATAATTTAAATACTAGAAACTTTAACAAATTGGTAATTCCATGTTTCAGGCTCACTAAGACCAGTAAGTTTTTTTGGGTAATAGTGTTTTATAACAAACTCTCAAAGCACATTACCAATTTGCCGGTTAGTGAGTACAAGCACCTAGTAATTTACTTCATTTTATCAACGGTTTTGTCTTACGTTTCCTACAGGGATAAATATAATGTTCCATATAATTTCTTGAGCATGTCGGGACTACCTCTTATTGTTGTCTATGATAAACTAAAGTCGAAGGTAACAATGACGATACGGTCACAAATTGGTTGTGTATATCGTCTCGACTGTTTAATTCTGAGAAGAATAAGGAGTAAGTCGCGATGCGATAATATACCGTGCGATTTTTAAACGCAATTATATAATACGTGAAATTATTACTATATATGAACAACGAAATCTATGGTTAGATACAAAATTGAATATATCTAGCCGAATATTTTTGTGCAATACCAAATTATATGTTAATTATATACTATAGTATAAAATTATAGTATCTATGAAATAGATAGTGTTTTATAACAAACTCTCAAAGCACATTACCAATTTGCCGGTTAGTGAGTACAAGCACCTAGTAATTTACTTCATTTTATCAACGGTTTTGTCTTACGTTTCCTACAGGGATAAATATAATGTTCCATATAATTTCTTGAGCATGTCGGGACTACCTCTTATTGTTGTCTATGATAAACTAAAGTCGAAGGTAACAATGACGATACGGTCACAAATTGGTTGTGTATATCGTCTCGACTGTTTAATTCTGAGAAGAATAAGGACTAAGTCGCAGTGCGATAAAATACCGTGCGATTTTTAACTGCGATTATATAACACGTGAAATTATAACTATATATGAACATCTATATGACATGGCGATTTAAAATTCGCGTGGTAAAACGAAATCTATGGTTAGATACAAAATTTAATATTCCCAGCCGAATATTTTTGTGCAATACGAAATTATATGTTAGTCTCCATGAAATAGATTCATTCTCGTGAGTATTAAATAATGAATTAATTCGACTAAGTGGTCTTAAATAAGGTATTTATTTTAAATTATTTTGTTATTATGTTTGATTAAATAATGAATTAATTCGACTAAGTGGTCGTAAATAAAGTATTTATTTTAAATTATTATGTTTGGTATACGATATTTTATGTGTGAAAAGCTTTCATATGTCTAAAAGTGTGAGTGGATGAATGCAGTGTTCATAACATTTGTCGAGTATCTCATGCTACAATAAAAGTTAGATCAAGATGTCGACTGTGTTGTCTATTTAAAATATGTAACTGAGCCGAATTTTGCTTCCAGAAACTTCGTACGCTCAGCGGTTTAGGTGATATTTAGTACACGGGATATAAACAGTTGACTTAAAATCGCGCGGCATATTTTCGCAGTGCGGCCTTAGCATTAACTTTTCACTAGATTCCGATAGAGAATAGACTATAATGTATGATAGCAGATTTATTGAATAGTTATGTACGACAGTTGTATATTATATTATATCGCGATCAGCATACATCAATAATTGATATATTTAACCGTTTTGCATTCCGAGATCTTCAAATTCAATATTCAAGCAGGGTAGTAGAGTGTCCGTTGTACACACAATAATAATCCGGCATAGTGACTCTCCATTGGTTAAAAAAATTCAGTACACTTTCGGTCGATCGACGAAAGTTCGAATGTGCTCGGGACTGTCGGTGAAGGAAAACATTATTATGAAACAATTATATGGTGGTAGGGTTTTTTAAGTCACCTGGCTACTAGATATCCTCATCACCCGCACCTTGAAAATCTATCACCACCATGTTCACCATCTTAGACACATTGTTATTTAACATTAGATCTGGTTGTAATTTAAAGGCAAAACCTATACCGTATTATTAAAAAAAAATACAGACGTGTTGAATACTTGCTTTAAAAGTTTGATTACAAAAGAGTGTCTTGTCTAAGTTGACAGTTTTTATTTTATTGTTGTGGTTTATTGTATTTCTATTTACCGGCGAAAGACGTTCCATAATACATTATGAATATCCTAGGTATAATTGATATGGAAGAAATAAAGAATTATACAATTTTAGAGATTCACAAGTAAATCATAACTACTACTATATGACACTATTGGCATTTATTAATGTATTTGACAACTTATTAATTTGACATTATACTATTATTCTACCTCACACTCTTTGACCTAATATATAAATCGTATATTGCTTATTTTAACAATTACACCATTTTCTTTTAATTTAACTGTCACAATAATAATAATACCCAATTTAACTTAAAATAAGTACGTTTTTTTAATGAAGATCTGAACAAAAATATTATTCATGAATTGAAATTGTTCGCAAAATATCTGTATGTAATGGAACGTTTTTGAATGATGAGATTGAATTGAATGAATGCTATTCAGAGTTGCTAGCATAAAATACTTACACCATATGTTTAGCTAGAGACCGCTTAATCACGCTTTTGAAATAAAATATTTTAAATATGTGTTATTTTTTATATCATAGGAGACAAACGAACAGGTGGGTCACCTGATCTTAAGTGATCACCACCGTCCATAGACACTTGCAACACCAGAGGAGTCGCAAGTGCTTTGCCAGTCTTTGTATGGGGGCAGGGGGAGTGGGGAAGAGGGGAGGGAGAGGGGAGTTTGGTATCCGGCGCTCTCACTGACCGAACGAAACGCAACAACGCAAGCACTGGTTCTTCATGTTGGTTTTCTGTGAGAGAGTTGTATCACGGTAACCTACCCATTCATGCTGAAAACAGTAATAGCTTCAGCGTGGCTCTACCACCTACGAGTAGATACCACCTACCTGGTGTTCAACTACGTTTCAGATTTTAGGCTGTGTTTAGCAAAATTCGTGTTAAACCCGTGTTGATTTTCTTTTTGTAATAAGGCCGAAAAAGTCTATTAAAAAATTGTTAGCTGATACAGAGTACATTTCTTAGTGATCGCTATTGTCTTTGAATGAAACTGTACGTAACAATAGGAACAGGAGTAATTAAACATAAATAAAATTAATTTCATATTAATGAAACATAACCATTTATTTCGCTAATAGTCATTACAAGAATGTTAGTAATAGTATTATAAATATGATTAAAGATTAGTTAATGATTATTTTAAATAGCATTAATATGAAATAAACCACACACTTTATGAGATTACTTTCAAAGTATTTTAAGTAACTCTTATTATTAAATAGTATTATTATGGTAATTGACTAATAATCGTTTATATGCATTTTAATCTTTTGATTACTAGCTACTATTTTACAAGGTGATAGGCGTTTCAAAGATGTTTAAAAAATATTTAACCTAACTGCGTAGACTGCCCGTTTTGCGTTCTAAACGGGCATTACTAATCGTTTATTAAAGTAATCATAGCACTTGCCCGTAGACTCAACAGTTTACCAAATAAGAAATGAGTGAGTCTTTGCGTTTCAGATATCAACGAATACATAAAGCTTTTTATAATAGCATTATACATGCTCAATATCGCGCAACGAAAATAAAAATGTAAGAAAAATATTTGTATATTTAATTTATTAAGTTGTTAAATTTGAACACTATCTTTTCATATTAAAAGTAAGAAGAAATTCTTAAAAAATGATTGGAAATGCTTATAAATAAACTTAAATAGAATAAACGCATTTGAATGTGTTACTTCCTCTAAAAAAGATTTACCCATAAAACTAATGCCAAAAACCACTAAGATAACCATAATTTCAAATGATATAACCTATATGCATAACTGACAGAGATAACAGTGAGTTCATTAGCTAGCAATAATCCTGGTTTTTTAATATAGTAAATAAAGGTTTTTTTAGCAGTCGGGGGTTCATTTTTGTTTTTCTAATAATCCTACTTATTATGGTATTAGTTATTAAATTATAATTACAGTTATATACGTCGCATCGCATTAATGATCCAAATTATACTTCATTCCAGTTTGGTGAACCTTATAGGCAAAACCGCGACCGGCTCAGATGTGCTCGGCTTGTCAATGTAGATGCTCCAGGTGCGTTTGACCAAG
The DNA here is from genome assembly GCA_015888305.1 of Antheraea pernyi. Taxonomy (NCBI): domain Eukaryota; kingdom Metazoa; phylum Arthropoda; class Insecta; order Lepidoptera; family Saturniidae; genus Antheraea; species Antheraea pernyi. The sequence goes on along the minus strand of MU159065.1, from coordinate 109,093 downwards.
TCGAAGATACCTATAAATATATAGAAAAATTATGCGTCTACATAAAAGTGTTTATTTCAATTAATTGCAGTACCTAAACAGTTGAACGAATTTTCATGACACTTTCTATGTAATAATTTGTGAAACTGTTTTGAATATTAGGGATTTTTCGAGTATTAAGCAAGCATAGTACTGACACCATTTCTCATTGGCTGATTTAAAACAAAAATATTAATAACATTTTGTTTGGCAAACAATCTTTTTGTAGATTATTACTGCCATTGTTGCCAATGATATTACAAGTTTCTTGCAATCATTTCAATGCCCTAACAAGATAGTGGCCATCCCATTCACCACACTTGTGCAGAATAATTAAACTATATTTCGTCAAACACTACCAATCAATACCTATTACAAAATATACAGTCAAATAACACAAGATTATGAATAAATATATAAAAGCTATTACATCAATCAAAGCATATGAAAACATGTATATCAGTACTCAATTTACTGTATATACAGAGATAATATATATCATTGTTTATAATCACTTATATGCTATGGTATGTAAATTGTAACATGTTCATAATATTTGTAACTGTCTCCTACAACACAGTATACACTGACGTAGTAGGGACCCATTTATTTATAGAAATGTAACAAAATACCTAATAAAGATTATTATTATTATAACATACTAAGATCCCACATATATTTAAAAAAAATAAGAAAAAGCCAACCAGATTCCTTTTTATCACATTGTTCTCACTACCGAATGTTAAAGCTCTTTGAACAATTGAACAGATAACGAATTTAATAAGGAATGTCTATCATTGGTATGATTATTATATCACTAGGTGAGAGTTTTTAATAGGATCTTAGACAATCATGTAATGGATTTTATTCAAAATCTTGTTATATTTGACTTTTTTTTTTAGTGGTGGTGGTATTACGTAATATAGTTCGGCTATTGTGCACAAGGGAAGTGGATGGAAAATAATACCACGGAGCATGAATTCTGAGATACCACAAAAACTTTATGGAAAGTTTTATACTAGACAATGGCAGTAATAATGTAGAAGATTGGTTGTCAAAAATTATAATAAAAAATCTCACCAGCTGAAATAGTTTTGATGAAATCATTATCGTTCGTTGCGAAGACCTGGAAATCTTTTCCGCTTGTGTCTGATATGATAGAGGCGACGTCTCCCCTGTTCTTCGGCGCCGGGTGCGAGTGGATAGCTTTTAGCCTAGCCTTACTGCTGGCCATGATATGGCCGCCGGCTTCTGTTACATTCAACCGTTGGTATCTGGAAATTAATAATTTAATTACTTTGTTGATAATCATCATAATCAGCCCGTAAGAGACACACTACAGGGCCATAGGCCTCTTCTCGAAGGAAGGTATGGACAGTCATCACGCCAGCCCACGACGGATTGGCGATTTCAATCTCGGAGAAATCCACAGTTTTATTCTTTTTCACATACATTTGTCCTACAAGTACATTTCTCAGGTTCAGGTTTCCTCACGATGTTTTCTTTCACCATCAGCCGATGGTGTTACCAACAGAAATAAGTAAATGTATGCGAATTTCGAAGAATTCGTAGATACATGCCGAGGTTCAAACCTGCGGACATCAAATTATTTTCCACCGCCGAACCACTTGACCACCACGACTTCTTTGTTATTTGTTGATAATTATTTGTTATGTTGTGTGATTGTGTGATAAATAATTAATTGTTGATAAAAATTCTGTAACTTAATGTACACAATGTGTATGGTATATCAATAATAATAAATTTGCCTGTAACAACAAACTAGCGCCATCTTTTGAAAACACGTTACGACAGTTCTTACCACGTCATTCCACTTCGTAAAGAAGAGGTTTATAGTATCGCGTACTATTTAGTTCATGGATTATTTACTAGATGGTGGTGTGTTTAATTTGTACACTTTAAATACAGACAGTAATATATTTGTTTGAATACAAAAGATGAACTGTGTTGTTATTTAAAATTACCAAATTTTCTTTATTCATGTAAATATTGATTTATTGGAAATTTTTATATTATTAATTTTTAGGAGTCAAATTATTAAAACAAGAAGCACCGAATCGTTTTAAACTAAAGGCTGTTCAATTTAGTGTTGTGTTAAAAAACTAGATGTCATAATAAAATAATTTTGTGTTTATTCATTACTTCAAAAATTAAAATTATAATGTATACTTCTATACTAATATAATATTATAAAGAGGTAAATAGAGGTTTGTGACGTTGTGGCGTTGTAAGGGGTAATCTCAGGAACTACTGGTCCGATTTGAATAATTCTTTCAGTGTTATATAACTCATTCATCGAGAATGGTTATAAGCTATATATCATCACGCTAAAGCCAGTAGGAGCGGAGCACAGATGAAAAATGTTTCAAAATCAAAATGTACGTTGTAGGGGGTAATCTCAGGAACTACTAAACCGATTTTACCAATATAAAGCCACGTTATTTATGAGTGTCATAGGCTACATATCATCACGCTAAGACTAATAGGAGAGGAGCAACAATGAAAAATGTTTTAAAATCGGAGTATTTTTTCCTTTTGAGAAGCTATTAACTAATTATATTATCTATAATGTATACTAATATTATAAAGAGGTAAATTTGTGAGGTTGTAGGGTGTAATATCTGGGGAGTCGGAGAAAAATGGTCGAACGAGAACGTTTCTTACGAACGCTGCCTTAATTATGAGATATATATGATTGAGTTCTAGAGAAAAGTTGTAGCTTGATAATACCTATTACTGACCAACGAAGTGGGCACGGGTCGGCTAGTAATTTAATATTTTCACCGAAGACATAATTAATAATGTCATGGATCTTTCTAATACATTACAAAATATAATAATTAGTTAGTAAATAGCCACGGAAATAATATAACATGCCCATTATCAGTATATAATTTAGGTTTGAGATTCAGAATTCACAGCGCTTTTAGTGCTTATATTATAATTTGTTTACACTAACTAGTTCTAAACAAAACGACGCGCGTCGTTGAAATGTTTTGAGCCATGACTAATGTGACCATCTACTATTGGAGTCAGAGCGAGACGTCTCGGGAAATTTTGTTAATAAAGTAAACTTATCTTATCTACTATTTATAAAAATACTAAGAAGTAACAACAATGTATTAATAATTAACTTTTGCCCGCGGCTTCGCTTGTGTTAATATAGACTTTAGCTAGCAGTACTTTTTCTGCATGATAGGTATCCTTTTGTGTAAAAACAAACAAATAATGGTGGCTTAGTTGATAGCGTGGTTGAACACTGTACTGTGATTAAAAAACTGTATATTATAAAAAAAACTAATTTTTTTTTTATATATTAATCTTTTCCAAAAGTTTTTATTTTACTTTTACCAGAACACTTTTATTTTACTCTTTCTGGGAATAATGGGACAGATGACCTGAAAGCGGGATTGTCCACTAAAAGTTGAACGTATGGTTAGTACGTAGTATGGTACGTTAGTCTTGACGTATTTTATTTGTTTATAATTCTTTTATGACACTTCAATTTTACTTTATATAATATTGAGCACATAAAACTATAAGAAAACCTATTATGTTGTATGGACCTGAATGTTGAACTACGGAAGAGACGCTCGAAAGAAGATTACATGTCACAGAGATGCTGCGTATGTTACGATAGATATATGGTGTAACAAGAACGTATGAATGAATGAGTATCTCAGAGGAAGTTTCAAAATAGCACCAATTAACTCCAGGCGTTAAGGAACATTGTTTTAAAAAAGGGCTGCTTTCATACTGTTCTGGTATACAATGAAGTGGATAAGATCAAAAGGTTCAACGTCTGATATGTTAATTAAAAACAAACCTACATGTTACAATGCACGAGCGGTTCCTTGTCATATTTCTGAACGTTGATCAGAGACTTGTCTCCTCTGAGATCGGGCGCCACCTCGATGTTGTACATCTGGGTACCTCCCCAGGGATCTGACCAGATCATGTTCACGGAAAACCCGTTCGCAATACCAAGGCCATCATCGCGGAGTATTCTCTCGGCTTCACCGTAGTTTCTCGCTGTTAATAGCTTCCTGGTGATGAAAGTACGAGCTGGAAGAATAATTAATCTAGTTATTAACTTTGCAAATATATGTGTTGTAAAAAGAAATCCATTATTTTTCCAATAGACGGCCGCTATTATCTGTATCTCGCGTTGTATAAGTCCGTCCGGGTTTCACTAGATGGAGTTAGAAAGATGAGAATTCGTACTAGGAAAACTTTTTGACACTTTTGCGATTAGTTGACTCAGTTTTGTTTGAGCGACATAAAGAGAAATATTATACGAGTATATCTCAGTAATAACTGCCATTAATGATAAGCTATGTGTATTTTCAATTGACGTCGAAAACGATGAGGTTTTCAATTAGATTGCTTATATATTTTTTAATGTCTCAGAACTTCACCTATAAATCAATTTGGAAAAATCTTTTTATTATTGAAAGGGAGATATTTTAATGTCATTTACATTGGATCTCGAATTTCAAAATGATTGAGGTTTTGCTAGATCTATCACAGTCCAATTCAATGTAGTTATCCGGCTATGGTCAAGGACGTTCTGGTAATATTTGAAGTCGGTGTAATTTATTATGTAATAAAATAATTATATAAATAACTATAAATAGTAGCTTACATTAGAAACATTGCTTCTAAGTTACGCCTATAATGTCTGAATGTCAATTATCATATTTCTCTCATAAATTTACTTCCATTGTTCATTATTATAAAGCATAAATATTCCGCTCCTATGACTCCTCGTTACGATACGCTCATTAGGTTACGTTACATCACAAGGAAAACGTATTATCGAAAATATTCTATTTCTTAAATTCAATTATTTTCATTTATTATCTTCTTATAATTAATTTAAAAATTCAAAACAGAGCACAGTATTGTTTTGAGTTTCCACTTCTGTCGGCAGTCCTTGTGACTGCCTAGAGTCTTTTTTGATATATCTAAACGTATATAGTCATATTATAATATAGATGCAGAATGTATAGTCATAGTATTTTTATCAAAATTGTTACCATAAACAAGACTTGAACTGAGAAATTAATTCGCAACGCTCAATTTTAATAATAGACTTTAAAATTACCGGTTCTCCACTGATAAACGTCTGTGAAGGTTACAATGTTTAATTGGTTACTATTTATATAATACCATGTTTTTTTTAATAATTTACCATAGGTGGTACAGGAAATTTGAATTCTTTTACAATTATACGAAATATACTCACGTGTGTGTCCAGGTTTCAAAGTTAGCGGGCTGAGGGTGTTTATTGAAAACACCAGCCCATTCTCGTTATAACCCATCGTATAGCCGGGTAACTGGCCGGCGTAGCACAGTGAAGCAAAGCGTTCTTCAACGGCCTGCCAAATACAGAGCAATATATTTAGTACCCTGTTTAGTACTGATATATGCGATTTTGTTTACATTATATATTCTCTTAAAAATATATTTTATACATAGAAAAGAAAATTGGAAGGAAAAAGAAACTCTGCTTAGAATATATCTTCGTATACAATATTATCCAATTATTTCCTCTTTCCTGCGTATATTTACCACATCGCTTGTCTCACTTCGCCACGGAAAAAAAGGCGCATCGCTGCACGCGTAGTCCTTATAACAATCGTAAACTATAATGGGCTATATATTAAATCGACAGACATTGACCCTTTTTTCTTATCGTCATAGACGTTATCTACGATAATGTTCTACGAGACCTTATTAGTTATGTAGCATTCTCTACTAAACACAAACAAGGATACTATAATCGACCTATAGATACCTATGACAGTCTATGTAGAGCACTCTTTAAAACTCTACGATTGTCTGTCGTTCTCTGTCATTCTCTACTAAACCCAAACAGGTATACTATAATCAGCCTAGAGGTATCTGTGAGAGTTTATGTAAAGCACTCCGTAACGCTCTTCGATAATACTCTTGAGACGTTATTGGTTCTCTATAATACTCTACTAAGCACAAACAAGGACACCATAACCGACCTAGAGACACCTATGGGAGTTTATGTAGACCACTATGAAATGCTTTATAATAATATTCTATGAGAAGGTTCTCTATCATACTGTACTAAACGCAAACACTCCCTTTTATATAGAGAAAAAGTAATATACGCAAGGGACAGAGGGGTCATTTAAGTATTACGTATTTTTTTTCCTTTTTTTTTATTGTAGCACGGCAAAATGACTGCACTGTGCCTGATGGTAAGAACAGTACAATCCAAAAACAATGGCGACCACCGAGTGACACACTATCCATCGCCGGTCACCACTGTCATGCCGGCCTGCGAAAAGCTGGATATGCACAGGCTGATCCCGAAACGCGACTCGCAGAAGCGAATCACTATGACGGGCTTTTTCGCCATATACATGGTGGTTGCGACCCAGTCGGGCTGTAGAACCCTACCACCCCGCTATCGCTATTGCCACGTTCGTTATTCAGCAGGGTGCACCACGTCTCAAGTCTTAGATGTTATTCGACACCCCTTACACCCCCCAAGCACGTAAGCACTAAAGGGGAGCGGGGGGGTCGTTGATTTTATTATTTTTGATGACACAGGGGTGGGAGTCTCTGGCTCTGGATCAAATAAGCATTAACGCGAGCGATGTTGTGAACAAAAGCTAGTACTATTATGTAAATCAAGTTTTTTTGTTAGTAAATCAAATTATATGTTCTCTAGTTGTAGCCGTGGCTTCGCTCGAGTAAGTATTGTTTAAGTGTTTTATTTGAATAAAAAATAGCTTTTCCTCGCGGCCTCTGTCGCGGTAATTTAGTTGTGAACTATCTCTCGGGAACAGTACTTCTTTTTTAGACCTAGAGTTACTCTATGTCGTTTTATATACTACTAATAGAGCGTAGCCAAAATTTAATGTAGAAGAGTGGGGTAGTTAAGGCTTGAAAGCGTAACAAACAAACCGACTCACTAAAAACGATTACTCTGCTTTAAATGTAAAATGTTGGTTTTAATGAAATCAAATAAAAACACTTTATCCAATTTAGGCCCTAAGAAGGCCCTAAGAAGGAAGGGAGAATGATAATGGTAGAGTGTATTAAACTATTATAAGGTCAGTCATGATATACGTATCTGAGTACTGGGACGTTAAGAACAGAGACGGATGAGAGAAAATTACATGTGGTAGAGATGCGAATGTTAAGGTAAACGTGTGGTGTAACTATAATGGATAAGATTAAGAATGGGTATATCAGAGGAAGTTTGAAAATAACACCAGTTACAGAGAAGTTTAAGAGTAATAGGTTATCCTTAGGAATGGGCATGTCGCGTAGAGAGATGAAAACCATTGAACTAGAAAAGTTTTCAGTACGATGGTGGACGAATATAAAAATATAGGAAGACTGTAAAAGGTACAGACGTATTGTGTAAAAAACGATATGTGTATAAAAGGTGTTAGTACGTAGACGACATCTGACAGGTGAGACTGGATAAAGGAACACATGTTGTGCCGACTCTACTAAGGTGGGATAAGGGTAAAAAGTTGATGATGGAATTGATGATTTTTTAAGTAATTTCTTGTCTGAATTGTTTACGCCACTACATTGTTTGGTGAATATAGAGACTATGATTTAAAAAATAAGACTGTAAATTGATTCAGTAGTGTCTGAATTACAATCACATAAATAGACAAACATGCAAAAATACGTTACCTTTTGTGATTATGTAACAATCAATAATGCCAAATCACAACCAGTAGTAGCTGTCATTAAAGAAAAATAATACTCACTCCGAGTTCAACGTCTTCAGGAGATGGTGTAATATGAACGGACAAGATGTAGAAGTTGTTCAAAGTATCCGAGGCAGCGTCTTCCGTGTGTCCAAGTATAGTCTGTCGGTAAACACATCAATTAAATTGATATGTAACAAAAGACTTATATTATCTTTAAACATTAAGTTCTTTTAAATTCATACAGACGATTAAACACATTTAATATCTTTTACGATTTAAACAACATTTAGTAAGTTGCACTATTTTAATATTCTTTATTATATTTGCCATCTTGTTTTCTTTTCCATGGGTTAATTTTAGTTTTTATAAATAATTACAATTTCACTGTTTATTAATATTTACTGTTATCATTTTTATTTTGCATTATTATTAATAGTGTAAGTTGTATCGATGTGATACGGCGTTGTAGGCTTTCAGTCTAGTTTACTCCTTCTTATTATTGTTGTTATATTATTCATCGGACTGTTAACTGTTGCATTTGTAAATAAATCAATGAATAAACAGTTACTGATGACTCGATTACATGATCGGTTTCGAATTGTTAAAATAAAATCCCAATATAAAGTTAATGTGAAGGCCGCAATTAATAAAACGCCTGTCATTCAATATAATTCGATAAATCGATGATATAATAACAATTAAATGGTTTACGTAATTTGAATTTATTTTTTCTTAAATAATCATCTACTTTATTTAACGTATGATGGCGTAGTTTTTCAAAATGGGTCCATTTTCGGTGAAGGAATTCATCGTCATGAGACAATATCGCGATGTAATATCATTTTCCAATACTTGCGTGGCTAGTCACAGGCTTCAAGATGGTAATATGTCTTCAAGCACATATAAGAGCTCCAGTATCTGTACTCGAAAGCCAGTATATTTCAAGACTTCAGTCCTATTTTAGATTTATCGTGTTATGTATCAATTTATGTTAGATCGTTTCTCAGCATCAGATGACAATGTTTATCAAACGAATCCTATATCTTCTATTGTGATAAAAATGTAAACTAACGTGTCTGTACTTTTTAGATTTTTGTAGGAATAAGTAATAAAATACATTTCAATCATTTTTACAAATATCTGTCTGTCTGCCTGTTTGTTGCACGCATTTTTTGTGCAGCAACTAATTATTTTGGATGCGTTATTTTATTATAATATGAGTATAATTTAATTTAATAATGTTTTACTTCAGCTATTGACAGAAGTTAGTTATTTTTTATAACCTGTTAATTTGAGTATGATATAAATTTCCCGTTTAATATATTCTATCAAAACCGATTGATATGATTTGAAATTTTTTGGTCCGTATACCTATTTCTAAAAATAATACTAATCACTCGTATGCTCAATAAATATAGGATTAGCGTATACTTCCTATCAAATACTGATGAGAATTAAATAAAGCTTTAATCTTTTGTAGTTATTTCTATAAGTCATCCATTTCCAAAACGATAGTGAATTTAAAAAATATATATTTCGATTTGTAAATGTATTTGAAGTGAAAACTTTTTTATGCGCGTCGAGCGGTATTTTTTTGGCAGGAGATAAATTTGTAATTTCGCGTCATGACATGCTAGCAAGCTGACCGATCGTAGTGCGCTTGCGCAGCTTGCGTCAGACTACCGACACGGCCTGTGAAGTACATCTTATATCATCATATGTTTAATGAATTAATAAACTGTATAGAAAATGTATATAATTATTCTTCGGAGTGCCAATACATGTGATAGAGAGACTGATATTAATAATTTCAATTTACAAATTATGAAATTTAAATAAACCAGACTATAATTCATTTAAAAATTCAAAAAGAACACACTTTCAATTCCATTGTTTTTAGTTTGCACTTCTGTCGGCGGTCCTTATGACTGCCTCTACATTTTTTTGGATAATTATAGTACCATATGATTGAGTAATTATATAATCTGCTTGTGTACAACATTTTATATAAATCTGTCGACCAATTATTGAGTTGAATTCAGACATACAAACAGGCTGATAGATATTTTTAACATGATATTTATGGTCAGTCTCTTTGATATTAGACGTTTGAAAAAATTTGACACAAAATAAAGGTACAGACAAATTACATATTTATTATCATATATAGATAATAATATAGAAACACAGAAACAATATATATAAAAAAATATGTCTAAATGTAAATTTATATATTAATTTCAATTTTGGTTAACCACAAATATCTGCCTGTGGTCACCATAATTTTCTCTATGTAGGAACCAACACCATTTGCTACAATAGTGTGCAGGCAAAAAGATTGTCCACATAATAATTAATTTTAGAATACATAAGCAGTATGTGTTTGATATTTTCATAATTTGATTGCATTTTAAATCAATGGTTTTAATACCGTTTTGGCTTAAATAGAAAACCAAAATATATTGACAGCATCGCCGGATCGAGTACATAAAAGTTATTGTTCAAAATTTGAAATCACTGTTTGTTTTTTCTGTTTCTCAAAGGTTTAATCACTGTTCATAAGGTGACGAGTGCTATCGATACTTTTTCCAAAATTTTGGTATAAAATCTTACGTGATCGGAATTCTTCACAGCAATGGAACTACAACCGCCGGTATCATCTCTAAAGACGTGGTTAGTATTGACTGTCTCCATGATATCGTCCATTTGAAGCAGGAACAACTGTTAAAAAAAATGAATTAATATGCCATGTATTCTAGAACTTCCAGGAAAACTCGTGTCCATCAAATCAATTCAAATCAAAAATACTCTATTCCGTTTAGGCCATAATAAGATATTTATGAACGTCAAAACTACCACCAGTTCGGAAAACAACTCAGTCATCTAGAAGAACCGGCAAGAAACTCGACCAGGTACATCTTTCTAACGTATATGTTTCCAATACATCATACAATCGTTTTTAGCGGATGCACAGAGAGGGTTCAATTCCAGGCATCAACATCTTTCACATATTGATTCACTCTATAATAGCCTTTTGACACCACAACCCTTGACCACAACCCCGCTTGACGTGGCGCTTAAACTTACAGTCCGGCAAATCGGTAACATGCTTTGGGACTTTATTGTAAAATCTAACACTATTACCTAAAAAACTATTATTGGTTTTGCTAAGTCTGAAACATGGGACCACCAGTTTGTTACAGTTTCTATTATTTAGTATCAATGTGTATTACCACTGTCCGAGACAAAACTAAGTTCTGCATTACATTTAGTTTAATTAATCACAAAAGGTTTAGTTTTTTGTTCAGAGATACCGCAGTACTCGCTCGCGCTTCCATGTGGTCGACATCTTTTAATGACGTGCTGCTGTCGATCCGATGTAATTATCGATGACTCCATTGTCATGTCGCGAGGACATTCCACTTGAGTTCCGCGAGTAAGCGCTTGTCCTCCGCGACGATGCGCAGCACTAGCGCTGCCTCTTCCCGACCGGCGACGGTTACGAGGAGATCGAAAAAAGGCCCTGCCAAGGGCCAACCAGATGCCACGTCTTCACGACGACCGACCACCAGCTTGCCCAAGGACTCCGATGACCCCTGCACAACGACGACATCCGCCACGACCACTGGACTCTGCTCTACAGAGCTTTCGCCCGAGGAGACGCCACAGAGGCCATCCGGCTCAGAGTCAGCCTCGATGTAGGTGTACAAAAGCGACTTAGCCGCTATGCTCAGTTGATTTCAACCAGGGCCCTGTCGGAGACGAAGAAACGCTACCTTTACCTATTCACGCATCCAGAAGGACGAAGACGAGAGCTATCGGCCTTAAAGCTCGGACATGACGGCGTTGACACCCAGACAGTTCCGTCGTCTGAACGTACGAGGACGTGTTAGTGAGTGCCCCGATACCGCTTGTCCTACGTCACGGTGCGTTCCACCGCCGCCGCCGCGCTTCGGCCGGTCCCGTGCACACGACCCACCAAAAAAGGCCCTTTTCAGGGCCAAACAGAATGCCAATCGACAACCACAGTTCCGCCTACGGTACCTGCCGCCACCTCAACGACGACCACCGCTTCTCGCACTGGACACCGCATACCCGTGCCCGCTTCTCGTACGCAGCCCTTGGGGGCGCGACAGAGGTCGCCCAGTGGGGGGTCCTCATCGGCAGACGTGTACGAGAGTGATATCGTCACTTTCGCCGAGCTAATTTTAGTTCGGACGCTGTCGGTGGGGATGACCCGCGGGATGGCGCTGTATTTGCGCCTCCAGGAAGCTGCGGAAGAGGACAAGATGCCTTCCATCCAGGACTCCGTGGCGCTCGAAAGCGCCGCCAAAGGGACTCTCAAGCCACCAAAAATACCCGACAGCCAAATCGGACCGATCGGAA
>MU159065.1:85137-96903 GCA_015888305.1 Antheraea pernyi | reverse complement strand
TCGAAGACTCCTGACAAACCAGACCCGAAGAGGACGAAGCTACAAACGAAGCCAATTACAACGCCGCGCGGAAAACCAGCGGCGCAGGCGGTCGCACCCACGCCAGCGCCCGCTACGTCGCGAGGGGTTGCCCGCGAGCAGCCCCCACCCATATCGCATACGGAACCCGCGATGGCTATACCGTGCGCGAATAAGACCACCGACCGATAGGTGGCGCCATCCGCGCATGCGCAGAAGTCGTACGCCGCGATTACAGCGCCGCCGCTGGAACTATCGAGCCTAGCAAGACCACCACAGCAAGAAGAAGGTATAGCCGCCATCGAAAAATCAGATTGCCGACAACGCTACCCGCCGATCGTGGTAGAGAGCCTCCCCGGTTGGGCGGAGCACCTCAAGCGGTTGGCGGGGTTGCTGGGACATGCCCCTAACGTTCGCGCATACGGGGACGAACTGCGGTTCATCCCGGATGATGCTACAGACTACAAAATAGTACATGATTATCTTGAAAAACAAGAGGGGGCGAGATGGTTTATCTACTCGCCCTCGAAGTGCCAAGGACTGAAGGTCGCGATTCGCGGCCTCCCAGTAGGGACTTCTAAGGGCTTTGAAGTAGATCAATGGACGTAGAGGTGCCAGGTGCCAGGTGGACAGGTGCCAGCAATTCAGGCACTCGTCGCATCAGCGCCATAAAGATATCGCATGCGTGCGATGCGGGGGGCCGCACTACGCAAAATACGGTCCAAGAGACTGCAGCATCGAGCCTAATGGCTCCCGTTACCAACCTTCCCCCCTCCTTCGTTCCCGAAGAAATGCCAACCAGAAACCTCCGAGCACAAGGAAAAGGAGGAATTAAAGGCAATCCTCTTTCTCCAGTTCAAAGAATTCAAGAAACGCCTAGCCTTACGAGACCCTGACCTACGACACTAAGACACCAAGGCGATGCTGCCAGAGATACACCGAGATGACCACAAAGAGACCATAAGGTTCTCCTTCGCCTCTATGGTTTCTACCATAGAGGCGAAATGCTATTTAAGTATAGGATCTAGCCTCGAACATGAGAATTGGACGCTCCGCGGCCAGAGAAGAGCTTCCGTCAGAGGGGCAACCCTGACACGGATCCCCCATCGCGCCCCTTACGGGGCGCGAGAGAAGAAACCAACCGAGTCAGAGTTGACATCCCCCGTGTTCGGAAGACTGAGACTTCCAGAAATCCCTGCATCGCAACTTGACCAGATAACCAGGGCACCGCGCCGCAAGCGTGACGATATCGACCCCAGCACGAGTCACATCGTGCATAATCTCCACTAACCTCACCAGATGCAAGAGAATTAAAACCCTCTCGCATATTCAGACTACGCAACCACAAGAAATTCTTGTTATTCCCGTCGAGAGCCACGGGGCGCAACAAGCGCCTACAGTCGTGCACTTGACAGTACAACCTACGGAACCACGAATACCTGCTATACCCGCTGAGAGCCGCGAGGCGCCACCAGCGCCTACCACTACGCACCTGCCGACACTGCCTGCGGAACCCCAAATAAAGAAAGCTATACCCACCGAGATCCCCGGGGCGCCACCAGCGCCTGCACCAGCGCGCCCAAAGATATCATACGCATACGGAAACTGCATTTTCCACGAAAGCACCGCGACATCCAACGTGACATCTTGGCAACGCTGTCCGCCGATCGTGGTAGAGAGCCTGCGCCATTGGATAGAGCATCTCCCACGGCGATGTGAGAACTGCGATCGCCCGAAGGAGGAATCGGCATTCTGCGCAAACTGCGGGGGGCCACACCCCTCAAACAGTGCCCGCATTCCGCCGCCCGGACTGGTGACGCGGGGCGCAACAAGAAGGAGTGCGCAAGCTTAGCGCCTACAATGGTCGAAACGTCGGCGGCAGGGAACATGATGGCCCCCACCCACGATCCCGGCCATAGAAGACCAAGGAAAAACAGATCCCTCAAACAAATTGGAGGAACCAGCAAAGCGTTGGAGGCTACCCAACAGCCTGATCCGACAGAGAGCACCTCCCCCAAGATCATCCGCGATGCTTTCCTGAAAGTGCCCGCATTCCGCCGCCCGGACTGGTGACGCGGGGCGCAACAAGAAGGAGTGCGCAAGCTTAGCGCCTACAATGGTCGAAACGTCGGCGGCAGGGAACATGATGGCCCCCACCCACGATCCCGGCCATAGAAGACCAAGGAAAAACAGATCCCTCAAACAAATTGGAGGAACCAGCAAAGCGTTGGAGGCTACCCAACAGCCTGATCCGACAGAGAGCACCTCCCCCAAGATCATCCGCGATGCTTTCCTGAAGATGTTTGCCACTGTAGAGACCACTGAAGCGATCGAGAAATATCTGAAGGCCCAGCAAACTTTGCACAAAATTGATGGCCAGACCTCTCAATCGAATAACACGGAGAACCGGTAACAAAAAGTCCCTTGTCACCGAAACTGCCGCCAGATGGCTCTCGAAGAAGCCACGATCGCCCATCGGAATGAGGGGTTATAAACAAATAACCGACACTCCCGTTGAGGCGGGAAGCGAAAGAAGCCACCGTCAAAGGGGCGATCCTGGTACGGACTCCCCGCTCGCCGTACAGCGCCGTACAGAAGATCGCGACGCCACGACGTAATTAGTAATCGGCTGAATCCCTTAATCGCTCGCCTGTGTAGTCCGGTGAAGCTGTTAAGGCCTTGCTAGGCCAATAGTGTAGTCAGTTTGAAGAAAAACGACATAATTAGCCTGGTGTACCAAATAATTAATTGATTTCATGTCTGTTCATTGTCTTTCTATCGTTTCGTTTTCTTGGTCGTAATTATGAAAACAAATTGTCGAGTCGACAAATTTCCGCAATTAACAACGTCATAAGGAAATGTATGTATGTACCTGACCGAGGTGTTGATTAGTACATAGCTCATGATTTTGTCAAAAACGTCGGTCACAGTCGTAAGGAGTTTTAACTTCAAAAAGCCCAAATATGCAACCCCATCCAAGAGAAATAATATAATTCATAAAAAAAAGTATTACTTTTAGCCAAAGTCACTCGATTTTTATTTATTGTTGATGTATATAGGTATTTGCAATGAATAAAATGCAAAGTCATTTAGAAAGATTACCAGTAAGATTGCCAAATTTCGTTTTCATACTATTTATTTTTTATTTTATCCGTTTTTATTGCGCAAAACTGTACTTTATTGTTTTAAAATTTAATGCGGGTGAAGTCGCGGCCGATTACTAGTAGCCTCTAAAACGGTCGTTTCTATGTAATAACAATTAAGATAATCTATAATATTATAGTATCGCTGTGTGAAATAATTATAAATACTAATACAACAGAAGTAATTAAAATTCTTTGAATTTTATACAACACAGTCTCAATAACACTGCAGATGGATCACTTAATTTAATTATAATTGTAGAATAGTCACAAGTTTCAGAACACTTTAGTGTGGACCGTAAGTGACGGTTATAGTCTTCCACACAAATCATATCAAACTGTATGTGCATAGTACATGAATAAAAACAATACATTGTGTGGTTTTATGAGACCATGGTGCAAGCGAACCTTTTTTTCGCATAATAGACATTGAACTAGAAATCTTCGGAAATTATTCGATTTAGGGTACTAATATCGCGTTTTTATTCTTAAGTTTATGATTGGTAAATTTTAATAATAATATGGAGTCCGGTGAAGCTGTTAGACTTTGCTAGGTCAATAGCATAGTCAATTCGAAAAAAAAGGTATAATAATAAGAAATCAGTAGTAGATAAGATATCCAATTATACATTTTAATTTTAATCTATGTACGGAATCCATAATAAATACAATCATTGAGATGATACATTGGGCTTGGCGGCTCTGCCGAGCGCCTTTCACCTTACCCATATGCCGCAGTTGTAATGCGACATGCGATAGATGGACGAAAAAATTTGAGACGATGGAAAAAAAAATGAAAAATGAACACTCTCGTTTCACTGGACTGTGGTCATTTATTATCAATTAATATTGTATCATGTTAAACATAATTAAATTTAGATGATGCGATTGTGTCAACTTGTATGTAATTGTATCCTTTGTTCTTTGTGTCCGGAGTCCGGACATTGTATCGAACTAAAGTTAGTGTTGTTCATTGGTATGTTTTTTTTAATTATTATAATAAATCTTGTCGGCCTTCAATGTCCTTGGCCACGATGTCGAAATGTCAATAGGCCTATTCATTATTGCGTATGTAGGTTAATATAGTAATAATCGTTGCTTCCGTCTGTAAGTCAAGGTTTGAATAATGTCCTGTTGGATTAGTGTTTGAACAAGAAACCTTCATTTTTATAACTGTGTCGTGATTTTTCTTGGCAGGGTTGACAGTTTAGTATCAGTGTTTAATTGTCAAGAGATACTTAGAAATATAGAAAAAAATTAAATGTTCATCATAATACAAACACATTGTAACATTTATATAGATTTTATTTAATTATTACGATTTTTTTTTTTGTTTCTTCTATTCTCTTAACTTTAACTTTCTTGTAATTTAATTTTCTCCAAATGTTAAGTTACTACGTACCACCATCAATAAAATCAACTTGTAATCAGGTATTAAGGCTTCTATTAGACAGACATTGTGTAGTTTGGGGCCATATTTAAGGCTAATATTTCGTAATTATATTAAAAATAAAGATATTTGTATCTGTATAAATAATATAATACAAAGTCGATATCCAATTCTGACACTGATCCTGATTATGTGTATATAAATAATATTCAAATAATATGTAAATAATATTCAAGAAATGTATTGTAATGAAGTTGTAAAAACATATGTAGAATAATTATATTGTAATGTTGGTTAAAAATGATGTGACACATTAAAGTAAACTACTATTAGAATGTATATCTCGATGAGGCCTACAGATAAGTATTAGCCTATGTCCTATGGATAGCCCATAGTAATAATATTATTTTTTTCACATATTCATAAAAGATAATAGATTATTTGGTAAACTAACGTAAGCAACATAATGTTCATACTTATGTCATTTAATTTATTAATAATGTTAGGCATTTAATGTCAATTAATTTGCCCTTTACAGTGCATAATTCTAATGGATATTAATTCTATTCGAATGTGTGTAAAATATTGTGCAATAATAGAAAAAAGTTGTTTATTTGATGAGATTCATACCACTTTGAATTTGTTGAACTATAATGTCAAAGCGTCAAAAAGTGTTAAATACCTCCTTATATTCCCCGTCCTACTAACCTTACGTGTCTCTTATCTTTAGTGGATAATAACCCTTTAATTGAACATCTCCTTATTTATTAAAATTAACAACATTAAATTTTAACCAGATTGTATTTCTTAATCAATATGTACTAATTTTGGCTGTATGTATAATTGTGTCAAACATACAATAACTCGGTTTGGACACAAATTAATTATTTTCTTGTTCGTATTACAATTTATAATCGTTCTCCTTCGTTTACGACACTATCTGCCATAGACAACGCACACGCTGTATCTACATGACATTGGCGGAATTGTGTATTGCTTACACACGGCGCCGTAAATTAAAGAAGTAGAAGTAGTATATGTCATGTACATCTGTTGAATACTTTTGATACCATATAATTACTTTCCAGTGAAACTGGAGTGTAGTTGTTAGTGAAAGTGAATTGTTAGTAATATAGAAGGATAAAAAATGACGCACCTGTTGAAATGTAACATTGGCGCCATCAGCAATTCCCTGTATCTCTTTCACATAGTAAGGGAATCGTATCTTCATGTTGGTGAGGGTTTTATCGTAGGCGCGATGGCCTGCTTCAGTTTTGTACTCCCTTTCTAAATCCCGAAGGGTCCCGTAATTCGCAACGAAGTTTCTGATGATCGAGCCGTAGATCCGACCCTGGATTATAGGGGAAAAAAATTCTATGAAATAGCAAAATTAAGTTGAATTATAAAAAAAGGAATAATGTTGAATATTAGGCACTTTTATACACGTATATATAAAATAGATTAATCGTATATTCAAAAAGATTTCCCATTTGTAACAATATTTTAGGAATATTCTTATTTTTACGAAATTAATTCCCAAAAATATTATCTTAATGCTTGCTCACTCTTGTCACATAAAGGACTTGGGTTAAATTTCATGCTCCTAGGCTTACATAGCTTTAATTGTGCGCTATCTATTAATAAATCTTAAAATTATGTTAATTATATAAACTCTACTAGCGGGCCACGTGGACGTTACCCCGCCCTATTCTTCTTCTTCTTACCCTTATCCCACATAAGTAGGGTCGGTACAACATGTTTGTCATGTTGTGGTATATGATTTGGCTTAATTTTTACGATCGGCCGCCTGCCTGACATCAACCCTCCTTGGGATTATTTTGTTGTACCACTGTATTTATGATTATTATTATATAGTTACGAAGTCTGATGAGACCCCTGTTATAAAAAAAAAATTGACAGATTATATACCTAAACCTTCCCCAGGAATCACTTTATTTATTGGTGAAAACAGCATGAAAATCCTTTCAGTATTTTTTTAGTTTATCGTGAATGGACAGACAGACAGATGGCGGAGGACTTGTTTTTTAATATGTAGTGATTATACGCTTACTGTGTCAAATCCAATTTCATAATGATTTCCTTGTAGGTGTAATACTGGGACAGCTTTTCTTCTATTCAGTGGCTTCTCACTTACTATTCCTGTAAAAAAGTATTTACTCATTATTATTATATAATTTAAATTACTCTCATGCTACATATATGCATGTAGCTCAATTTTTTAATTAATATTAGCGTCCAAATTCCTTCTGGTTTCCTTTCCTCCCGATAAAATAACGGCAGAGAACGATCAGTACCAGCCTGTCTCTCCAGACAAAATTTCTAATTTTGTTTCTAAATATTCAAAAGTTAATCTTTCTTTTGGGGCCTTTTTGAAATTAATCAAACTTTTTTCTATTGCACTTTTAATATCTTTTTGAGCTTTAATTAGGCCTTCCATTTTGTGATACAATAAAACTATAACTTAATTGGTCGTAAAAAAAAAACACAAAGTTGTACATTAAACTCCACTTGCAAAATTTTTCATAGTTGCCAATATAGTTTTGAAATTATTTAGCACACGATTTAAGTTCTTAACAGTTGTACTCTTAAAAATAAAATTGTACTCACGATGTGCACTGCCCTAACACTGTTAATGTTGCACTGGATCTTGTATGTTACGGCACCTTGCCGCTCTCCTCTAGACTGCTCTGATGTACTGCCACCTCCGATTGGCTGCACTGCTCACCCACTCAGCTGTACTGCTACCACCGCTTGGCTGCACTGCTCACTCGCTCAGCTCAGCTGTCCTGCTACCACCGCTTGGCTGCACTTTACTGGGTATCCATCCGCCTCAGTCGCTTCAGACCGCGCCGTTTCACACGACGAAGTCTGTCGCAGACTACGCTCGAGTCCTTGCTGCAGCGATCCACTGCGGGCTCGAGGGGCAATGTCCTAGTCTGGTCTCTAGATTGGGCTAGAGATCCGGACCGATAGGACCAAAAATATAATGTAGAACACCAAATCAAAATAAAATCGGCTGAGTGCCTTAAGCGCTCGCCTTAGTAGTCCGGTGAAGCTGTTAAGACCTTGCTAGGTCAATATCGTAGTCAGATCGAAAAAAAAAACTCTGGTTTCCCTTTCAAAGACCCTGATTAAAACTCACAAAGAAATGGACAGTATTTACAACTAGCTGTGCCCATGTCTCCGCCCGCGTGGTACCTAAAGTAAAAAAACAGTAGCTAATAAAATCATTTGAATGTATTTAGTACATTTATTTATTTACTTTCTCTCGTACTTAAGTCGCGTCGTCATTAAAATTATAATAACTTTTGATAGAGTGAACCGATTTAAATGAAACCAAGAATAAATGTTACCCAAGAATATGCTTTATGATTTTCATGTTTTTTTCATTCATTCATTCATTCATTCATTTCATGATTTTAAGGTTTTATCATGAACGCAGTACTTTCCTCAGTGATGGGTGTTCAAAGAGCAGACAGACAGACACTTCTAAGAATGATTGAAAAGTATTTTATAACTTATTCCAAGATTTTTTTAACAAAAATGTATATTAATTTTTACGATCGGCCGCCTGCCTGACATCAACCCTCCTTGGGATTATTTTGTTGTACCACTGTATTTATGATTATTATTATATAGTTACGAAGTCTGATGAGACCCCTGTTATAAAAAAAAAATTGACAGATTATATACCTAAACCTTCCCCAGGAATCACTTTATTTATTGGTGAAAACAGCATGAAAATCCTTTCAGTATTTTTTTAGTTTATCGTGAATGGACAGACAGACAGATGGCGGAGGACTTGTTTTTTAATATGTAGTGATTATACGCTTACTGTATCAAATCCAATTTCATAATGATTTCCTTGTAGGTGTAATACTGGGACAGCTTTTCTTCTATTCAGTGGCTTCTCACTTACTATTCCTGTAAAAAAAGTATTTACTCATTATTATTATATAATTTAAATTACTCTCATGCTACATATATGCATGTAGCTCAATTTTTTAATTAATATTAGCGTCCAAATTCCTTCTGGTTTCCTTTCCTCCCGATAAAATAACGGCAGAGAACGATCAGTACCAGCCTGTCTCTCCAGACAGAGCATGTTCACGCCCATGACCGCGTACCACAGATCACGCCGCCGTGGTCTGGGGGTAAATTTCGCTCCCGCACACCAGATTAGGCCCCCCCCTCGGCAGCGCCTTAAGCCTAGGTCCGATCCCTCGGCGTGAAGCCCTTGAGTGCGCTGCTCGCGCAATACAGTGACACAAAATCTGACATTACTGCGACAACATTACACATATCACCTCCACACACGTGCACGCATACACGCTTACACATGAAAGTGGAATGGTTTAATTTTGTTCCCTTATTAAACTGAAGTATTTTAGAAAATTATCCGATACGAAATATATATAAGAGTTGTTGAGGTGAATATGCTTGGTACATGTATATGTTTCAACAACTCATATATGTATGAATAGTTAGCTTAACTTAGGTTAGCTCTTAGCTCAGATAGGTCGCGAATTGCATGTATCGGGCAACAACTCAAGCCGAGGTATGCCGTGCACCCTTGAGCTAGCTGTCAAATAAAATCGGCTGAGTGTCTTAAGCGTTCGCCTTAGTAGTCCGGTGAAGCTGTTAAGACCTTGCTAGGTCAATATCGTAGTCAGATCGAAAAAAAAAACTCTGGTTTCCCTTTCAAAGACCCTGATTAAAACTCACAAAGAAATGGACAGTATTTACAACTAGCTGTGCCCATGTCTCCGCCCGCGTGGTACCTAAAGTAAAAAAACAGTAGCTAATAAAATCATTTGAATGTATTTAGTACATTTATTTATTTACTTTCTCTCGTACTTAAGTCGCGTCGTCATTAAAATTATAATAACTTTTGATAGAGTGAACCGATTTAAATGAAACCAAGAATAAATGTTACCCAAGAATATGCTTTATGATTTTCATGTTTTTTTCATTCATTCATTCATTCATTCATTTCATGATTTTAAGGTTTTATCATGAACGCAGTACTTTCCTCAGTGATGGGTGTTCAAAGAGCAGACAGACAGACATTTACTAAGAATGATTGAAAAGTATTTTATAACTTATTCCAAGATTTTTTGTAACAAAAATGTATAATTACAAACACTTTAGATTTAAATTCTTATTATATGTATAGACAGCTAAATCACTTTCCTTGAGGCTAAATTTAAGCTGACTTGAAGTAAATAAGAATAAGCATTTTTTCAATGTTATGTCTGTAGTTAACATGTGTAAGGTTCACGTAATCTTTCATGTAACATCTATAAATTAGCTTAAAGTGATCGCTATCTGAGGTCACTCACATATAGGTAACTCGATAACCCCGAGAATTGATTTATTACTTCAGCGTTCTCAGTACTATCGTTTGGTGGTAGAATTAGGTTCTCTAGACTTCTATCGTATATAATAAATATAATTAATATTTATTTGGCGATAATCAAGATGTGTTTTAAAGTTACTGGTAGGGTTTTTTTATAATATGCACGTGTTTTACCACCACACGAAAGTTGAAAATCGTTCTCCAAGTATCTATACGTGTATTTCGTATTACATAATTATTGTTACGTTAGTGTGTTACCATCTGAGACCACAACATCTTCTTACCCTTGTCCCACCTAAGTAAGGTCGGCATAACATGGTTTCCTTTTCCACTCTCGCCTAACAGACGTCTTCTCAGTATTCCCACCTTTCAGTCCATCTCTACCGTTTTCAGTCTTCCTCTACTCCTATATCCGTCCACGATCATACTGAAAACTTTTCTAGTTACATATCCTTTTTTTTCTCTTGGTTTTCATCTCTCCTCATGACGTGCCCATACGATGCTCACCTATTACTCCTCTACATCTCTGACACTGGTGCTATTTTCAAACTTCCTCTGATATAGTCATTCCCTAATCTTATCCATTCTATTTACACTACACATTAACATTCGCATCTCTGTCACATGTCGTTTTTTCATCCGTCTTTTTTGTAGCCGAGCACTCAGATGCATACAAAATGACTGGTCTTACAATAGTTGATTAGATATCATCTAAACATTAGACGAAATAGTGGTCAAACGTTAAAGCCTTCGAAGTATATACAAGTAAGTCAGGGTGTACCCAGTGATTAAAAATAATAGAGGTTGCAAATCCTAACTAATATTATAAATACGAATGTTAGTCTTAATTTTATGCTTTCACATTGAAACTACACAAACGATTATAGTGAAATTTTGCAAACACCATTGGTACAGACAAGGGCATAGAAAGAAGAGAGAAAATCCATAAGGAGAAAACGACACTGTCGCCGGGGTATATGTTAAATCTACATTAAGCGAGCGAGGCTGCGAGCAAAAGCTAGTCTGTGATACTATTGCGTTCATTGCTAAGTACTCTGGATAGGTTATAGAGTAGTAGGCTTCTACTAGAATCGTGAATAGTCACGCTTGACGTAATTATTTCCATTCACCCGATCTAGTGACCCGCGGATCATATAACACTACATTATCTACTATTGAACTAATAATACAGTATATAGTAATATTATAAAAAGATAAAGTTTGTGAGGTTAGAGGGTGTAATATCTGGATCTACTAAACCGATTTTGACAATTCTTTTACTAATAAAAAGCCACGTTATTTGTGACTATAAGTTTTAGTTAATATTTGATAATCTTATTGATATTTGTGAGAGTGTATTTGTTACTCTCTTGTGTAAATATTACTGAACGTATTTTGATAAATGTTTACAGCTAAATAGCACTTATTTATAGATAGATTATATATATATATATATCTATCTAGATATATATATGTTATAGTATTTAACTGTTAGAGTTACATGACCATAAATCATGCATGGTGTCATTATAACTAATATTATGGCCCTAATTATTAGCCTAAATAATAGAAATAGCCTAATATATTAACCCTTTTATGGTATCCAGTTTGATCCCAATGTTTAAGTGAATAAATATTGTGTACAAATAGTGATATATATACTAAACATATCATGTATTGTTATCTAATAAACTTTATAAACCACAAGTAGAAACATTGAGCGAAATGTGTTCTGTTTTGAATTTTCACATATTAATTATAGTTTGAATGACAATATTTAAATTTCAAAACTTGTTTCTGGAAATGTTAATAACATTAGTGCGGGGGGGGGGTTC
>MU159065.1:71098-84873 GCA_015888305.1 Antheraea pernyi | reverse complement strand
CCGAGCACTCAGATGCATACAAAATGACTGGTCTTACAATAGTTGATTAGATATCATCTAAACATTAGACGAAATAGTGGTCAAACGTTAAAGCCTTCGAAGTATATACAAGTAAGTCAGGGTGTACCCAGTGATTAAAAATAATAGAGGTTGCAAATCCTAACTAATATTATAAATACGAATGTTAGTCTTAATTTTATGCTTTCACATTGAAACTACACAAACGATTATAGTGAAATTTTGCAAACACCATTGGTACAGACAAGGGCATAGAAAGAAGAGAGAAAATCCATAAGGAGAAAACGACACTGTCGCCGGGGTATATGTTAAATCTACATTAAGCGAGCGAGGCTGCGAGCAAAAGCTAGTCTGTGATACTATTGCGTTCATTGCTAAGTACTCTGGATAGGTTATAGAGTAGTAGGCTTCTACTAGAATCGTGAATAGTCACGCTTGACGTAATTATTTCCATTCACCCGATCTAGTGACCCGCGGATCATATAACACTACATTATCTACTATTGAACTAATAATACAGTATATAGTAATATTATAAAAAGATAAAGTTTGTGAGGTTAGAGGGTGTAATATCTGGATCTACTAAACAGATTTTGAAAATTCTTTTACTAATAAAAAGCCACGTTATTTGTGACTATAAGTTTTAGTTAATATTTGATAATCTTATTGATATTTGTGAGAGTGTATTTGTTACTCTCTTGTGTAAATATTACTGAACGTATTTTGATAAATGTTTACAGCTAAATAGCACTTATTTATAGATAGATTATATATATATATATATCTATCTAGATATATATATGTTATAGTATTTAACTGTTAGAGTTACATGACCATAAATCATGCATGGTGTCATTATAACTAATATTATGGCCCTAATTATTAGCCTAAATAATAGAAATAGCCTAATATATTAACCCTTTTATGGCATCTAGTTTGATCCCAATGTTTAAGTGAATAAATATTGTGTACAATATAGTGATATATATACTTATATACTAAACATATCATGTATTGTTATCTAATAAACTTTATAAACCACAAGTAGAAACATTGAGCGAAATGTGTTCTGTTTTGAATTTTCACATATTAATTATAGTTTGAATGACAATATTTAAATTTCAAAACTTGTTTCTGGAAATGTTAATAACATTAGTGCGGGGGGGGGGGTTCATATCTATTGGCACTCGGAGCAATAAATATATACATTTTTATTAATCAATCAAACGAGATGATAAAGTGCAAAAAAGCAATACCAATCAAATAAAAAAAAATCAAATGTCGTGACGTGAAATTACAAATTTATCTCCTGCCAAAAATACCGTTCAACACCTTTATAACAATTAGAGTTCTTAATATAAAGTAAAAGCCTAAATATGTCAGATCTTCAATAACAAGTAATTTCTTTTTTCTCAGTAATATCGATGTACATATAATTTATACGACTACACAATTTTTTTTTCTGTGAGTATATTTGAGAGTAATCTTCGGAGAAAGCAATAATGAACTTAATACTAACAATAAAATATGTGAAATGCGAGATCTCAGGGAAAGATAATAAGCTTCTGCTTTGTAAATAAATACTTCGTCCTTCGTACAAACAAACAATAAAATCTTTGAGATAAACTATATCTTCTACACATATAATAAAAATGCATTAAAGTTATGTAATATCAAATTTTTTATATCTTCTACACATATAATAAAAATGCATTAAAGTATGCAACTTACTGATAACAAAAAAGCAATTTTTAAAATTTTTATCGGTCTGTCTGTCTGTTTGTTCTAGGTAATCTCCGAAACAG
Organism: Antheraea pernyi; assembly: GCA_015888305.1. Taxonomy (NCBI): domain Eukaryota; kingdom Metazoa; phylum Arthropoda; class Insecta; order Lepidoptera; family Saturniidae; genus Antheraea; species Antheraea pernyi. The sequence continues at coordinate 83,050 of MU159065.1, read as the reverse complement.
CTAGACCGATTTTGACAGGAATTTCATTGGCAGATAGCTGAAATTACAGCGGGTTACTTAGGCTACTCTAAATTAGACTAGCTGTTAACCGCGGCTTCATCTGAAATAGTATCTCCAAAACGGTTGGACCCATTTTCACGGAACTTTCATTGACAAATAGCAGACATTATAAAAAATAATCTAGTCTATTTCAATTTTTACTAGCTATTAACCGTGGCTTCGCCCGCAGTGCTATCTCTTAAACGGTAGGACCGATTTTCACGCGACTTTCACTGGCAGATAGGATAGCTGACCTTATATAAAGTAATTTAGGTTATTCCATTTTAGACTAGCTGTTACCCACGACTTCGTTTGCATCAAATTTAGCAAAAATGTGTTGTTCATTGTAAACATGTGTGTAAGACGTGCGTTGTACTGCACTTTAAGAATAAAAGAAGAAAAAAAGAAGAAAGAAGAAAAAAAAATTGAAATTCATATATCTCTCTATCTGTGTATGTAATTTGAATTATATTGTCATTTTGGTGATTTTGGCGACCATTTTGTTTTATTTACCGCGTTTTAATCTAACATAACTCAGTAACCATAATAACATATAAGAATATTGTATCGAGTTAAATGACCATTATTTAAATTACCAAATATTAAAAATTGCTTAGACAGATATAAAGAAAGATATATATAAATTTTATTAATCTTACTTTATATTTATACAAGATTTCAAGACGTCAGCTCATTAATTATTTACAATTCAACATTATAATTATTATTAATAATTTTGGATATACAAGGGGTCTTTCTAATAAGATATTAGACCATAAATCTATTACTTATTGAAAATATGGGCATATTATATCATAATAATAACATCTTTAAGTCATTGTTTCATTAATTCCTTATAAAGTGTAAGTGAGGTATGAGGTATGGTGGGTTAAGGTTCCAAATATGACTACTACTCATTTGACACACTGTTAGTATTTATATATCTAATGTATACGTTACATGTTATTGTATGTGCCGTGCGTGTTGTACTTACAATTGTTTCTAAAGAGCATTTCTATAATTGTACATGGTCTCAAAATTTTATATTTCTTTAATACAATTTTAAAAAACGCGTGCGGAGCAGCTGGTGCAATTAGTATTGGTTATAAGGTTGCAATTATTAGAAACATTGTGTAGGAGTAATAATTAATAGTTACACATAATGAAAGTATGGTAAATGAAATACTAAAAGTAATAAGAATTTTTTAGGCAAGTAATTTTATGAAGTGTATGGAGTCGCCTCTTAATACAACCGAGGCAGCATTGACGCGTAAATTATAAAACACACAGTTTTGCCAAAATGTTTTATGAGTCCCAGCACGTTACCTAAAACATCCCAAAAACTAGCAGATTTATCGTAGGAAAACAGAACAGTTGGCGACCCTATTAAAAGTACTAGCTGTGCCCGCGACTACGTCCGCGTGAAATTTCAATTGTAAAGACAGTGATTAATAAAATCATAGGATTGTATTGTGCATTAAAACTTGACATCAACGATTTAATTTGCCTCACCCTTTGTGCACGATTTTGTTCTTTGAGACGCAGCCTGGCACTACAGTATCTAGTTGTACATCGTGTATATTTGAAAAACATTAAAGCTACGTTCATTTTGATGGATGCACATGTAAGTTCCAGACATCAAAATTGTTCATATATTGAACCACCCTATAATAAGCCTTCTCTTTTGTGTTTTCATATAAATAAGATGTACATATATACGAATGTGTTATATATGTAAAACATAGATGTATAAACTATTATCATACTAAATTTCGTCAAAATCCTTACAGTAGTTTTTGCGTGATTGCCGTACAAACGACACGCAGACAACATTTTTAAAAATTATGGAACTTTTCTGTCATTGATGCTAAGCCCTACCAGTATAATTTTTCTTTAAAATATTTAATGTACAGATTTCGTTTACTTGTGACTTTTATTGTATACATAGAAGATGTCATGTAAAAATGGTGAAACTGGTTTATATATAAATTAAATGTAACCTTGGAAAACACACAAACGAATTTATCTTTTATTTTATATTTTATCCCATATCGACCGTGCGAACGAAATACAATGGAGTTCTAAAAATAGTTTATCTAGAACTTTATTTAATAATTCGAGTAATGACGTTAGCCATCCAGATTATCCACCCTCCTTTATTAAAAGGTGTATAAAACGCGCTGTGGTACGTTTATTCAGAATAGGAAGAGAAACTAATGGAACAATACTCAAGCGGACTGCAACTATAGCACTATAAGGTGTAGTAATTGTAGTGTAATTGTGTGATAGTGAGTCTAATTGTTTTTCATCTTCTTCTAACACAAACGTCTTTAATTGATCTATGGTTGTTAACAATATATATCTGATATATTGATAAACTCCAATTTGAGCATTATTTCAGTATCATAAAAGTTATGAACATCATTATGAAAGTTCACACGTTTAAGTGTTTTTACATGGTGTTTATTATTGTACCCATTTTATTATATCTCGTCAATTGATGGTATTGTATTATATCAACTTCCGTACCGTTCAGCCAAATATCATAGAAATAGATATGCGTAGATATGAACACAAAGAATGTTTACAGTGCCCTGTTTTTTATTATTAAACTATTTATTATAGCAAATTAACTGCAGCTCTCGACTTCGCGTAGTTGTTGTAACCAAGAAAGTAAGTCCAATTCGTTGCTTTTAATTCTTTTTGGCAACCAACCTTCTAGTGCATTATTACTGCCACTGTCGAGTAGGTATATTATAAGTTTATTTTGATCATTTCAATGAACTAACAAGATGGTGGCGATCTTGTTACAACTTTCCAGGGAGTTTTTGTGGCACATCTCAATCCATGCTCCGTGCTATTATTTCACATCCACTTCGCTTCTTCACAATAACCAAAGTATATTACGTAAAACATCACCAATATTACAAAATATGGAATTAAATAATAGAAGATTATGAATAAAATATAAAATCCACTACATGATATTCTAGAATGCCGCCAAAAACTTCAAATCTTTCCTTTATAGTATGACTATATAGTGAAATAAACGTGAATTCTGGCAATATGTTTGAAGAATCTCGATATTGTCGTTTGTTTCAGTCACTCAGTCACTTTGTATATAGAGATTTTGAAACCAACATTTACTCTCATACAAACTTTATACTGACAGTTACACACAAAACAAAATAGATCTAGCCAAATAGATACAACATGACTATATAGTGAAATAAACGTGAATTCTGGCAATATATTTGAAGATCTCGATATTGTCGTTTGTTTTAGTCACTCAGTCACTTTGTATATAGAGATTTTGGAACCAAAATTTACTCTCATCCAGACCTTGTACTGACAGTTACACACAAATAAAAAATAGGTCTAGCCAAATAAATACAATCGTTCTAAAGAAATACGCCGACATACATTCGCTACCCCAAGACAGGTTGGCAACGCACTTGCGACTCCCCTGGTGTTGCAAGTGTCTATGGACGGTGATGATCACTTAACATCAGGTGACCCACCTGTCCGTTTGCCGCCTATATATATATATATACCAAAAAAAAAGAGAAATGCTTGTGGAGCAACGGCAGAATTAGTATAGTATATAACCGAAATATTTGAGACATTACTAAAATATGGGTATCTATTACTAAAAAACTTTAATAATATTGTAGGTAAAAATACGTGACTTCCCTGATCGTGACCATCATAAGATGGAACTAGAAGATGTAAATAATATGAGAAATTATATTGGCGTTCTTTTTGGTTTTTTTTTCTTATCTTTGTTTATATATCTAGGCACTAGCAGCACTAACAAATTTAATAAATCAAATGTCTGCTTTCACGTTTTTACTATAAATTACGAAAAGAGAATGTCTTATCTTATAAATTTATTTTTCAAGATTTCACAAACTTATATTTTCATATGATAACAATTCTTTGCCTTTATTTGTATTTGATTTTTTTTATATATAACTTTTAAATATAATGTAGGGTATCTTCTTTATAATACATTTTAATATTATTACTTGTGACCCCTTAGTTGATCTTAACAAGTTATTATAGTTTGAGAATATTTAGATGTACAATTCTGTACTGCATGATTTTTGTACATCTCACAAGGGTTAGTCAGCGTTGTCAATGAAAGCGCTCAAAAATTCCATCTTACGACTACATTGGAATAAGTTGACTTTACTATACTTTACATTTATTACACCAATGAACCTTCCGGGAGCATCTCTCTATAAAATATTAAAAAACCGTATGAAAACTGTCGCATGTTTTAATTGAATTAAGGAATAACACACAAACATAACTGGATGAAATGTTTTTTTTTTTTCTCGAACTGACTACGCTATTGACCTAGCAAGGTCTTAACAGCTTCACCGGACTACTTCAAGATGAAATGTTTTATTTAGGTAATACTTTATAATCCAAGTTTTCAGTTTACATACGTCATCCCAGACACATTTCAAATTACGCGCAACAAAAAAACGTTGTTTTTATAAAGAGTCTTACGTAACTTATATGATTGTGATGAACTGTTAATATCAAATCGTTAAATAATAGATTTAAATCATTTGGACGCTTGCGACGTCATGTTAATATTGTATCTAGGTGATAGCGATATAACTTCGTTTTAACGAATGTTAACACGATGAGTATTATTGTTGCTAAATCTACATATATAAATAAAATTGTAGTGTCTTTTGTTCCGGTTAATCATAAGAGATGTACCGATCTAACGATATTTCTACAGCTTTATTGAAGAATATTATCTAGATTAATATAAAATATAGTACCTATTAAACAAGAAAAGAGGTTAGGGGTGAACAAAATATTTTTGAAGTGAAAACTTCTTTAGGCGCGTTAAGCGGTTTATTGGCCAGGAAAGTTATGATTTCGCGTCATGTAAAGCGTCACCGGGCGTAGTATCGCAGCTTGTGTCCAACTAGCGACGCGTAGTATAACGGCCTGTTTACGTCTAATATTGATGTTTTGTACTGAGATTGTGCAGCCCATCATATATTTGATGAATTAATAAACTGTATAAAAATGTATATCATTATTGTTCAGAGTGCCAATAGATGTGAAAACCAGTCTAATAATAATAATTTCATTATATAATGAAATTTCAATTATTCATTTCAACATTCAAAAGAGTACACAGTTATTTCTTTGTCTTTTTTCACTTCTGTCGGAAGTGTAAGGACTGCTTTCACTTTTTTTGAAATACTTTATAGGTTTTAGCATTTGGCCAGAATCTCAGCTGACATTAAATGATCATGTGGTCAAGATGGTGAACACGCTAAACCTAAATGGGGCTCTCAAGGGCAGCTGCCGGAACACACCAACAGGTGCTTGGCGACAGATTTTCAACTCGACTGTGGTAGCTAGCGGGCGGCGGGCTTAGAAAAAGCCCTACCACCATACTATCATGCTTATCATCATCACGATCTTCTTCTTCACCGAAAGCACCGACCGATGTTTTAGTAGGAGGTAGAGCCACGCTGAAGCTATTACTGGTATCAGCATTAATGGATCGGCTCGCCCGGGGTACTACCACCCTCTCATAGAAAACCGATGTGAAGTAACAGTGCTTGCATTACAGTGCTAGGACCACCTCCCCTCCTCTCCCCTCCCTCACTTTCCTTCCCCTTCCCTTGGTGTTGTTAGTGTCTATGGACGGTGGTGATCACTTAACATCAGGTGACCCACCAATTCGTTTGCCTGCAATGACATTAAGATAAAAAAGTTACTACAATTCGAAATTACGTCCACCGATGCGATGTTCGAATTTGCTATCAACTAAGCCACTATAATTAGATTCAGACTATGGTGTCATTGTTTATAAAGTTATAAATTTAGACATTAGACATCGCTGTGAACCTGTAAGAAACCCACTGCGGTGTTGTAGGCCTCTTCCCCTGATTGCGAACGCTGAGAAATCCAAAATTCTGTTTTCCCACATACAGTGGTACTAAAAGCACATTTCTCAGGTTCATGTTTCCCCAAGATGTTTTCTTTCACTATCAGTCGATAGTGTTGCCAATTAAAATTAATAAATGTACGCGAATTCCGAAAAATTCGTTGGTACATGACGGGGTTCGAACCTGCGGACATCGGGTTGATATTTCACCGGTCAAGCCACGACGACTTTTTAAATGTACAATATGTATATAAGCTCATTTAATAGTGTCTCTTTCCTATTAATAATTATATCCAAAGTTTTTTTATCATATATATGTTATTCATAATCAAACTATACTCTTCAAAAAAAAAATTTATGATGTTCATAAAAAATATGATTTATAAATATTTACATTTTCGAACAATGACGTCGAGCCGACGGTCGTATAATGCAAATTCAAATTCCGATTTGAGACAAGGTGACTATTTCGAAAATCTAAGCAATTACGGCCAAAAGATCCTTGATGCAATAGCCTCTAGGGAATCAAAAATATCATTATCTTATATCTCGACCTTTGTTTCGAAATGATTCTATTTAAATATTACAAGAGATTTGTTATACCTATTGCAGCTTTTATTACGCCAGCGTAAGGCATTTTCTTCTACCTCACCAGCAGTATTGTGAAGAAAGCATAATTGAAGATAGTGCAAATGTAAAAAGAAAACAAGAAAAAATTAAATAATAAAATCTATACATATAATAAAAATGAAGTGTCTCTATGTAATAATATCAAAATATATTTTTTTTTACTTATTGGGTATGAAACTATACACGCTACTGATAACAAAAATGCAATTATTAAATTTTTTGTCGGTCTGTCTGATTGTTCCGGGTAATCTCCGAAACGGCTGAACCAATTTTGACAGGAATTTAACTGACAGATAGTCAAAATTACAGCGGGTTACTTAGGTTACTCTAAATTAGACTAGCTGTTAACCAAGACTTCGTCAGCAATGCTATCTTCAAAACAATTGGACCGATTTTCATGGGACTTTCACTGGCAGATAGCGGACATCATAACAAGTAATTTAGTATATTTTAATTTAAGACTAACTATTAAGCGAGGCTTTGCCCGCAGCGCTATCTCCAAAATGGTTAGACAGATTGTCACGGGACTATCACTGACAGTTAACGGACCTTATAAAAAAATAATTTTGTCTATTTTAGTTTAGATTAGCTGTTCGCGCTTCGGTTTTTTAGCAAAAATATGTTGTTCACTGTAAACATGTGCGTAAGACGTGAGTTGTACTGGACTCTAAGAATAAATATAATTGAAATTCATATATCTGTATCTATGTATGTAATTTGAATTATATTATCTTTTTGGTTATTTTGGCGGCCATTTTGATTTATTTACCACGCTTTCGTCTACATAACTCAGTAACCACAGTAATATACAAGAATATTGTATCGAGTTCAATGAGCACTATTTAATTTTCAAATATTAAAAACTAATACTTAGTTAGATTTCATCAGATTTGCTTAAATTTCAAGACGTTAGCTCATTAATTGTTTACAATTCAACATTATAATTATTAATAGTAATTTTGAAGGTACAAGGGGTTTTTCTAATAAAATATTAGACCATAAACGTATTACCTATTGACAATATGGGGATATTATATCATTATAACATCTTTCAGTCATTGTTTCATTAGTTCCTTATACAGTGTAAGTGAGCACTGAGGTAGTTATATGGTGGCTTAAGGTTCCAAATATGTTACTGATGACTACTACTCATTTGACACACTGTGAGTATTTATATATTTAATGTATACGTTACATGTTACTGTACGTGGCGTGCGTGTCGTACTTACAATTATTTTTAAAGAGCATTTCTGTAATTGTATATGGTCTCAGCTACGTAGCGTACAGCTAGTTTATAATAAAAACAGTTTAACATATTGAAGTGTAGTTGGAATGCTAATACGCAAATAGTGTATACGAGTATATCACTCCATATTATAAAACAAAATTCTCTGCGACATCTGTTTGTCTGTTAGCTATAAACTCAAAAACTACGGAACGGATTTTAATGCAACTTTGTTTTTGCACCAGTAATTAAAGTGATTCATGAGGAAGGTTTAGGTGTATCATTTGTCAAGGTTTTTTTTATTATCAGTACGGGACAATTTCCACCGGACTAGCTAGTATATTATATAATAACTACATACACAACGTAAACATACTCATATATATATATACAATATAATAATATTGATAATAATAAATACATATGTACAACAAAACATAACTGTATTGTAAAATCATGATCATGATCATTTCATTAGTTTCTGCCCACAGCTAATGATGGTGTAGATTTGACTTATATCTTAAAAACAGTCCGCTTTACTGGCTCAAAAGTAGCCTATGTCCTCTTCCGCACCCATAACAATTTGTAGGTAAAATTTTATGCAAATCGGTTGAGTAATAAAGTTGTTAAAGTGTAACGAACTCACATTCGCATTTGTAATATTAGTTAGGATTTGAAAAAGTAATTATGACGTCGAAATTTAATAATAATGTGTATTTTTTTTAATCTATTCACAAGGCAAACATTACGGATAATACGTTAAAATATTTACAATTACAATTAATAGTTTTTTGTTGTCTGCTGTTCTATCCAGATTTATATGGATGAACATCTATACTTAATAAACCTAATAATACAATCTTATACAAGTATATCAGCTTAAATATAGGGTATTAAAGAGAAAACCCGTGTTCTAATACATGTATTGAGTTTTAATTAAAGAATAATAAATTTAATAAATGTGTCGCACATTTCAAAAAGAGTTAAATCCAATTTTAGCCGTTTTCTAATATTTAACATTATATTTCTAGATCTTAAAATTTTGTATATTTAAAATATGAAGATCATAAAAAAAACTAAAATCCTTATGAACGGTAAAATTTGAACTTCGTTCTCGGTGTATAAAAAGTAGAAATCTTAAAAAAAATATTAAACCTGTTTATATGAAGGATTAAAATTGAATATACCTAATTTTGAAATATAACGACACATATAATCAAAACATTGGTTGTATGTAAGGGTGAAAGTAAAACAAAATCGGATTATTCAGTAAATGAATTAATAACTCGATGTACTAATGGTACGAAAACACTTATAATATATCAGTTATTAACTTTTAAACAATTTTATAATTTCATGGTAACTACACGTTTTATTTAGATTGTCTACTGTGTTTTTATTTTTTACATCTATTAAATATTATCGTTTCTGCTTAGCCCTCATGCAAAACCGTTATATTTGCTTTTATTTATATTCTAAAAAATCCTATATCACCTAACAAAAATGTTGTCAAAACTTAATTAGTAGTTTCAAAACTAAATTAGTATTTTCAAAAATTAGCTCAAACAAACAAGATATAGATGTTATAGACATACTATATTACCGAAAGTTGGGGTTATAATACTCCGCGTACATAGCCTCTCAAGTGACAGTAGCTTAATGTTAGTGCCCTCAAAATTTGAATCGATTCATACGAATTCTCTATTCTTACAAATAGTTCTTGTCTTTTGCTAAAGAAAAACACCGTTATAATTTGCTCCAGGGTTATTATGTAAAGTTGAAAAATTCGCATCAAGTAAACATATTTCAGCACATCCCACCGATTTTGATCGTAAAGATATAAAAGAAAATGGTTGTTAATGAATAAAAACAACACTTACCATTCAATTCCCTCATATTGTTGTAGTCGTCTGGTTAATTAAAAATGCAATTAAAATAATTCCTACTGAGATCGGCGGTAACGTTTAGTCGCCGGTCGCGAGTTATGAACTGTGCACATTTAAAATATAGCCTGACTATATAGACTAAGTTAGTTCACCCACCAACCACTACTATCAAGGATACTATGCAATTTTACATTATATAACTTGTAATAAAGCTAATATATTATTGACATTAATTATACACACAAATGGACTATGAATTAACACAAATTCAAATACGTAAAACCGTCTCTATTGATAATAGCGTTATACAATATTCTTTTCATATGTTTCAATTAGTAAAAATAAATTCTTTTAATCACGAAAATTGTTGGCGACGCACACGATGAGTAGTCTGATTGTATATAGCATCATAGTAACATTGAGTAGTCTAATTCAAGAAGGCATCAAGTAACATAAAGTAGTCTGATTGCATATAGCGTCATAATAACATCGAATAGTTTGATTGCACAAGGCAGTATAGTAACATCGAATAGTTCAACTGTACAAGTCAAGCAGTAATATCGAGTACTCTGCTTGTATAATCTCATTGAGATAATATCGAATAATAATATCGAGAAGTCTTCATCGTGAGTAGTGGTGCTCTGTTGGCTCGGGGACGCGGTCATTATACGAGAACCACGGTGTTTTCTGGCGACCACCCCGACCTCCGCTTCAAAACCACCACCTTCATCGGCTAACTCGTGCATTATTGCACATCATAGTCGAGGCCCCTTCAAGACATCCACCGGCATCCGACTGTCGCCACCGAGACGGGCTACCGGCACTCTCGCTACCAGTCTCCTTATTTTGTTAAATTCTGCCAGAACCAGGGCATCTGCTCTTCCATATGACCGTCGCAGCGCCTCCATAATCTTCTCGGGTGTGCTCTCCGAGAACAGCAGGCTGCGAACTCCCTCTCGTGCCTCTCCCTTCAGTGCTCTTCTCAATCGTGCCATGTTCTGCACGTCTGAGAAGAGCGGAGCGGTGTCATGGTAGACGGCCTTGAAAGCCATCCACTCTCTGCAGTCGCCTTCGAATGGTGGTAGCTGATGCACATAATCAGGTTGTGGCATCATTCCCTGGTGTGCAGTCTTCATCGCCTCAGCTATGGCTTGGGCTAGGCTTCTATGTTCTTGACTCCTTCTATATTGACCATCAGCTTCGGTGGTGGAGGCTGGAGTATTCTGTGTACACCGAACGTCCTCTATGTGTTCGGTATCTCCCTTGCTCTTGGCCTCCGTGCGTCTCGCCGAATACCGGGCCCAGTCCCTGATCTGGTTCTCCCGGTCTGTTGGCTCCTCGATAACGGAGTCATCATCTTTCTCCTCGATGTCTGCTTGGATTATTTCCAAGCGTAGCCTTGCTGCAACTGTCGCCGCTTGTGCCTCCCGAAGCTCCTTCTCAGCCAATACTGCACGGGCCTGTGTCTCCTCAATGCGGATTCTTCAGGAGACACCGAACACATAGAGGACGTTCGGTGTACACAGAATACTCCAGCCTCCTCCACCGAAGCTGATGGCCAACATGGAAGAAGTCATGAATATAGAAGCCTAGCCCAAGCTATAGCTGAGGCGATGAAGACTGCACACCAGGGAATGATGCCACAACCTGCTTATGTGCATCAGCTACCACCATTTGAAGGCGACTGCAGAGAGTGGGTGGCTTTCAAGGCTGTATACGACGACACCGCTTCACTCTTCTCAGACGTGCAGAACATGGCGCGACTGAGAAGAGCACTGAAAGGAGAGGCACGAGAGGGAGTTCGCAGCCTGCTGTACTCAGACAGCACACCCGAAGAGATCATGGAGGCGCTGCGACGGTCATATGGAAAAGCGGACGCCCTGGTTCTGGCAGAATTGAACAAAATAAGGAGACTGCCAGTAATCAGCGATTCCGCATATGACATATGCATGCTAGCAAGCTGCATCAATAACACCGTCGTCCTGGCAGTGTGGGCATGCCAGCTTCTCTCTCCATGTCTTCTGCTCAGCTTGCCTCTCTGGTCTGGTGTCCATTGCTGCATTTGTGGCCTGTCTTCTAGGTGGCAGCTTCCGTATGGTGGCTTCCTCTGGTATGGCGTGCGGTCCACATCGATCCGCCATTCTATTCAGGAATTTCGCCATCGTGTTGAGATCAGGATCCTCTCCATCCATCTTATCCGCGGTGTAGTCGTACCAGCGGAACTTCAATATAGTTGGCATCTT
>MU159065.1:50124-70588 GCA_015888305.1 Antheraea pernyi | reverse complement strand
GTCTGCACTGTCTACTAGAGACAATGGAATTGAGAATAGGTTACCACATCGCGCTACCCGCCACAAGAGATCTGCAGTTTGGGGACACGATTCTCAGTATGTACCCCACGCTGCCGCGCAACACCTGGTCACGAAGGGATGTGTTAAAACTCACCCTAAACCTGACGGTCGCAAACGAATACTGGAGGTGCGCACCGTGGGCAGATTGCTGAGAAGACCGAGCTCCAAGGTGGTGCTGCGGGTTCCAGTGTCGGCGAGCAACGAGCGACGAGCTACCGACGAGCCTGCGGTGACACCATCAGAGCGTAGAGATGCAGCGGCGTCGCCAGGACATGGAGTTGGTGCTGCGCACGAGGGGGAGGATGTTGGCGACGCACACGATGAGTAGTCTGATTGTATATAGCATCATAGTAACATTGAGTAGTCTTATTCAAGAAGGCATCAAGTAACATAGAGTAGTCTGATTGCATATAGCGTCATAATAACATCGAATAGTTTGATTGCACAAGGCAGCATAGTAACATCGAATAGTTCAACTGTACAAGTCAAGCAGTAATATCGAGTAGTCTGCTTGTATAATCTCATTGAGATAATATCGAATAATAATATCGAGAAGTCTTCATCGTGAGTAGTGGTGCTCTGTTGGTTCGGGGACGCGGTCATTATACGAGAACCACGGTGTTTTCTTGCGACCACCCCGACCTCCGCTTCAAAACCACCACCTTCATCGGCATTATTGCACATCATAGTCGAGGCCCCTTCAAGACATCCACCGGCATTCGACTGTCGCCACCGAGACGGGCTACCGGCGCTCTCGCTACCACGTTCGAGAGTTCTACGCCCGCCCACCGCCGGGGAACGTCGCCTCACCTCACGTCTCATCTCATTTCCACCTCACCCCGCCTAACCGCGGGCCGGTGACGTACGAGGGCGAGAGGTGTCACCATAACGCCAGACGGCGGCCCCAATAAAAATATTTTAAATGTACGCTGTTACGTTTGTTCAGCTGAATACAAAGGAGTGAGTAATATACGATATTATTATTTTATGTACACGTATGTTACTGGTAAACTTGGATTTATGACTAAACTAGTTTTATCTGGCTAAATGTATGTGAATTAAATATTATTTAATACAAGGAAATAGCTCGACTCGGAAATGTCTAGTTTTTCTATTTGTTCATGAGACAAAAATTAAATATATATATATATGTAATTATTGTATGTCCTACCTAAACTATAATATAAAATGTGAATGTAAGTTTGTTTTTTTATTACGCTTCCACGCCTTAACCAATCATTATGAAATTTTGCATACACGTAGTCAGATTTACAAAACAGGACATATTGTAAGGTAGTAAAAATATAGTTCCCGACGTATAGAATAAATATCTAGCTGCCAGGTGGCGTTGCGTTAACTTTTGTACAGCTCAAAAGATCATTATGATAATTTGGTAAGCTTAGAATATTCGAACATAGATAATATTTACATAATATCTATTGCTCGATATAAGTCTGTCTGTCTGTTCGCGATAAACTAAAAAAATAACTAAACGTATTTTTATGCGGTTTTCGTTAGTAGATAGAGTGATTAGCTAGCAAGGCTTAGGTATATAATTTGTCAAGATTTTGTGTAAATATAAGAATATATATTGATGGTATATATATGAATATAACGATAATTGCTGGATGTGTCGGTAAAAATCAAACTGCCAGGATGCTTTCGTCCAAAACGTCTAATTACTTTGAGATATAAGAAAGTAATTAATATAATAAACGACGCAGACGAATTTGCGGGTATCAGCCAGTTTATTGTAATCTAGACTAAAAAATGTCAGAGGTATGCCCTTGTCAATGACATTATAAGTAAAAAACTGTAGATTGGTTACCTACATGATATTTTAACAAAACAAATGGCACAATAACGCACACATATGTTAAGTTATATTGTAATGTCACACTATGTTAGACATAACGTGGAAGTAAAACGGAATATATTTTATATCTGTGGCGAAAAATATATAAGTATATATATCTTCCTGTGTAGAATAGTTAAACAGAATTTCAGAAGAATCAATATTAATATTATAAAGATAAAAAGTTTGTTTGCTTAAACGCGCTAATCTCAGGAACTACTCATTAAAATTTAAAAAAAATAAAATAAAGCCCTTTAAAACTAAATAACGCTTTTAGATCATAATAGGATATATATATATAATTTATTTAAGGATATATTGCTTTGAACGCGCATTTTCGGATAAGTCTAGGTTGACAAGGTCGTTTATTTGAAAAGAGGTAAGTGAAAATGTAATGAACTTTATAACAAAAAAATTTTATATTTCTATTTAAATTTATTCTATTTTTTCCAATAACGCATTTCCTTTATTTCAACGACAGTTACACAATAACGATTGATGTACATTGTCATAAAACTTAATCAGGGTAATACTATTATTATTATAGGCTCTCACGTACATCTGCCAGAACACATCTGGTGGTATTTACAGACCGGCTAGGCCTATCATCATATTATGGTTTCATATTTTCCTTCACTGAAAGCTCAGACTCTTTGTAGAGATTCGAACCTACATCGACCATCGCGGTGTCTGAATGCTAACCACTGTGCCATGTTGAAATTATGACTGTATTTGTCGAATTCTGCACAGGCTCTGCACTACCGTTCTTAATCTACTATGTATTTCCATTGATTTTTTACTCTGCCTTAACTAATTGGGCCTGGACAAAATTATCTTCACCTGAAATCCAACTGTGCTGCTAACATAATATTTTACATATGTTCAAACAACAGGTTGTCGATACGCTTCTTCAAGGATGTTTCAAGATGATTAGAAACAAAAAACAGTTCATTTACAAGTTTAAATGATGTCTTATGAGTTTTGAAAATCAGCTTAATAGTGTAATAATAGTGTATTGATATAGTGAATGGTGCAAGTTTTATATAACTTACAATATACTGAACTTTATATATACTATATTAGTATAATATATTTTACTATAAATGCTATATTAAAAGATTAATAACAAAAAAGTACTCGCTTATAAGTACATATTTCATTATTAGATGTGCCCGCGACTCTATCCGCGTGGAAAACAATGTAAAAATACAGTGATTAATCAGGTCATCTGAATGTATTAACTCCATTTCCATTATCTACATTTCTCTCGCACTAAGTCGCGTCGTCATTAAAATTTCAATAACTTTTGATAGAGTTAATAGATTTTAATGAACCCAAGAGTAAATATTACTCGAGGATATGCTTTATGATTTTCTTGATGAGGTTTTATCGTAAACAAAGTACTTTAGCGGTGATGCGTGTTTAAACCAACAGACTGACAGTCATTTCTGGAAATGACTGAAATGTATTTTATTAATTATTCCAAGACACATGCAACAATTTTTTTTTCGTAACAAATCAAATAGTACAAACAAGTTAGATTTACATTCTTATTGTATGTATTACTAATGAAAAACATTTAAAAAAAACCACAATGTTGAGAATAGTTTATTGTGTTGTTACTTATAATTTCTCAACTGAGTTATCACGTGTTATGCCACTGCATGTTTTATTTATTTATTTCATTCAAATTCAAAATTCACCGTTACTTTATGGCAGTGATGTTACCGCAGTCGAAAGTTGCAAAGATTACAACACCCCTATACTGCTTTGTATTTTTACATATTCATTCCAATATAATTTCTATTTATCTTCTATTAATAATGCTAGAAACAAGTTCTCTATTCGACGACGCGGTTAGTAGGTTCATCCATCGGGCCGTGGACGCTCCGGCGTGGGCCATTGTGGATTATAACCTAAGAATGGCTATATCGCATTAAAATGCAACCTCAATAAAGATAATATATAATAATAAATAATCTCATTAAAACCATCGTCCTAAAGTAGCTAATGTTTAAGTAAAATAATAATAAATTTTTAAAAATCCTAATTGATTTTGATTGATTGATCCCATGTATGATTTTTGACGTATATAATAAATTAAACGAAAGCAAAAAAGATGCGGACCAAGAGTCTGTAGAATAAAAAAAAACAGTTCTCTATATATACAACATAATATAACAGCACACAAACAACATTTTTACAAACTTTCCTTTCGTTTGCAATTTTTAAAGGTTCTTTCTCCCTAAGTAAATTACACAATTCTTTGCTTCAATAATTTCGAGTTAACTTTAATATTATTTTTATTATTCAAACCATGTTGTCTTGTAAAAGTATTTATAAATACAGATTGTCAATTTTCTCATAACATTGTTGGAAGTGTTAGCATATTTATTAAAGTCGTGCTGTAAACTGGTTAATGCGGTGGCGAGATAAAATTCAAATAATATAGAACCTTTGTTTTATTATTGTATCGGTCACGAAAACTGTCGCTTATTCACTCACAGACGTGTCTTACTTTAATTCAAGTATTTGGAGCAGACAGTGCCCACGTAATAATATGGTCGCTGGCATCCGTACCTCGTTTGTCAGTATAACATATTTGAAACAAGATTTATGGTTAACAAACTGATTAATTGAGTTTATTTCGGTGTCATGTGTTGAAGCTCCAAGAACTCATAAATCAGTAGAGGAAGTATTAATCCGTAAATAAATGTAAACAAGTTACTTATTCAACATTTTTTTTAATATCATTGGAGGCAAACGAACAGTTTGGTCACCTGATGTTAAGTGATCACCACCGTCCATAGACACTTGCAACACCAAGGGAGTCGCATATTCTGTGAGAACATGGAAATAACAATATTTTACTAGCACTACTTGTTTAATTGTATTTGAATATATCAGTCTCTGACAACTACATTCCTAGCGTAAAATAATCTCTTGCAATTATTATTTGCGAAGAGCGATTGTTATAAACTAAAGAATACTAAATATTATATTAATTGTTCTCATTAAGGACATAATATATAATATATATACATTATATAATAATATCATTACATAAAATAAAACAAAGTCCTCTGCCGCGTCTGTCTGTCTGTCTGTTCGCGTAACTCAAAATCTACGAAACGGATATTCATGCGGCTTTCACCAGAAAAGGTATTAGATAGTGACTCACGAGGAAGGATTAGGTTCCTAATTTGTCTATATTTTTTTAATTATCAGGGCAGGACAACGTCCGCCAGGTCCACTAGTATATTAATAATTATATATAATACTAGCTGAGCCCGTGACTTCGTCCGCGTGGAACCTTACGTAAAGAACAGTGATTAATAAAGTCATCTGAATGTATTTAATTCATTTTCTTATTTACTTTTCTCTCGTACTTACGCCGCGCCGTCACCAAAATTACAATAACTTTTGATAAAGTAGACCGATCTTAATGGAACAATGACTAAGTTATTCTCGAAGATATGCTTTATGATTTTCTTGGTGTATGATTTTATTGTGAATGTGAACCCAGTACTCTAGCAGTGATGCGTGTTCATACAAACAGACATACAGAAAGACATTTCTAAAAATGATTTAAATGTATTTTATTGCTTATTCCTAGGCACCTGCAATAATTTTTTTCACATGACAATCGAAAGAGTACAGACATGAACAATGAAGTCTGAAAGCAAAGGCCTATATACATAACATATTTAATCGAGTGTATTATGCATTATTCGTATGATAAATAATTATGTTGAAGGAAAATGCAAATGAGAATTGGTGAATCTCATGCTATTATGTATTACCACCTGACCTTACCTGATAGGCGTTTAAATATTGCCTATTATTTCATCAGAATTAATATAAATAAACGGAATGTGTTGTTTTTTTGTTACCTAATATATCTTCCTAATATAATTCTTCCTACAAACGTTTGTTATAACAAATACTTGAATGATACTTTTATTTAGATATCGACACAGACAAGTTTTGATAGCTATTGGTCGGACGGTATAGGAGTTGATGAACTGCAGCGTTACCTCCAGACGAGTTACGTTCAATCTTAGAATTATATATCCTTGTATAATACAATGTCTATAGATATAATAAGAAATGTTGCAGGTGTTTGGAATTAGTAAAAATAAATCATTTTTAGAAATGTCTGTCTGTCTTTTTATTTGAACACGCACCACTGCTAAAATAATATGTTCACAATAAAAACAAGAATCACAAATCATATCTTCGAGTAACATTTACACCCATATTCTAAAACGTTTCCTCGAACGTTCCTCCACTCCACTCAACCTCAGTCAAGGAAATTGGTATTCTTAGTTGCAAAAAATCTCCTCCACTTGACGTTCCTCGAAATTTTTCCTCATTCAAGGTGAGGAAGCAACTGTCAAACTCAAGGTACGTCGGGACCTACCTTAAGGAATACTCGTGGAAGATTTACGCCATTGTTTACTGTATTCATACGTCCACGATTGAAATTAAAAG
The DNA here is from genome assembly GCA_015888305.1 of Antheraea pernyi. NCBI lineage: Eukaryota > Metazoa > Arthropoda > Insecta > Lepidoptera > Saturniidae > Antheraea > Antheraea pernyi. Next base: position 64,179 of record MU159065.1, on the reverse strand, counting down.
TTGATTATTATATTATGATAGTTTTTACGTGTGGGTTTCTAATTATATTTGAATTATGTCTATGATAGTCCATGCGATTATCCTGAACGGAGATTTTTATGAGATACACAAAACCCTATTGAATTTACGACTACGAAGGATTCCAAAGAAGCTATCGTCTTCGGAAAGAAACTATCTTGAATATATTGTTGCCGCTTGTATCAACAGCAGAATTGAAAACAGTAAAAGAGGTATCGCCCGATTAGCCTGTTAGATACATTAGGTAAATTATACGAGCGGCTCCTTCTGAACCGTCTCCAGGTCTCGATTACAGATTTAAAATTAATACCACCTGAGCAGTTCGGATTTCGTGCCGAACACTCTTGCACGAATCAAGTACACCGCTTCACGGAGTACATTTTCTCTAATTTTAATGCCGACCAAAAAACGTAAACCGAAACGCACAATTGCAGTCTTCTTCGATGTCGCCAAAGCCTTCGATAAGGTCTGGCATGGAGGGCTCATCCATAAATTATGTAAATCTCACGTACCCGATAAGTTAATTCATATTATCCACTATTTGATAGAAAAAAATGTTTCTAACATAAACTTGTCTAGTAATTGTACCGTAATTTCTATCTTATTGACATATAATACAAAATAAAACGTATTTTGCAAGTTAGTAAAAATACCGTTTTGTGAATTACAAACACATTACTCAAGTTTAAACAACACACGACCCTTTTTATTGATAAATATAATTCATATAGACTCATATAAAATGTTCTTATAAGTTGTAAGTTTGTGGGGGGTACAAACTTTTTGTTAAACGTAATTCACAGAAATTGTTAAAAATTTCTTGTAAATCTTGTAAGCTCGTACTTGTAACGTTTGATAAACATGGCAGGTCTATACTAAATTTTGCTAAGATGAGTTTAGAAGTCTACTTGTAGCAACAAAAATATAGACGAAGTATTGTTCTCATTTCTAATACTGCTGAAAATATCTTAACTTTGGGCATAATATGAAAAATGTTATTATTAATCACTACAAACATTACATTTTTTAAATTTATTTATTAGGTTTACGAAACTGTGTTCAATTTTACAACTTGTTATTATAAATTCTATAAACATATTTTTTTTTTTTTTTTCGAACTGACTACGCTATTGACCAAGCAAGGTCTTAATAGCTTCACCGGACTACTAAGGCGAGCGCTTAAGGCACTCAGCCGATTTTGTTTTGACAACTAGCTCAAGGGTGCGCGGCACACCTCGGCTTTGGCTGTTGCTTGATACATGCAATTCGCGACCTATGTAAGCTAACCTAAGCTAACTATTCATACATATATGAGTTGTTGAAACATATATGTGTACCAAGCATACATACCTCAACAACTATTTCAGTTTGATAAGGGAAAAAATATAACCCTTCCACTTGCATGTGTTAGCGTGTATGCGTGCACGTATGTGGAGGTGATATGTGTAATGTTGTCGCAGTGATGTAAGATTTTGTGTCACTGTATCGCGCGAGCAGCGTACTCAAGGGCCCACGCCGAGGGAACGGACCTAGGCTTGAGCTGCTGCCGAGGGGGGCCTAGTCTGGTTAGAATATTATCCCATACGAAATATATATAGGATTTGTTGAGGTATGTATGCTTGGTACACATTTATGTTTCAACAACTCGTATATGTATGAATAGTTAGCTTAGCTTATGTTAGCTCAGATAGGTCGCGAATTGCTTGTATCAGGCAACAGCCAAAGCCGAGGTGTGCCGCGCACCCTTGAGCTAGTTGTCAAAGTAAAATCGGCTGAGTGCCTTAAGCGCTCGCCTTAGTAGTCCGGTGAAGCTGTTAAGACCTTGCTTGGTCAATAGTGTAGTCAGTTCGAAAAAAAAAGTAAAAGAGGTCTACCTATTTCATCTTTAATTCAGTTGTTAATCTCGTCGAGATTTTATGCAATCGGATATTATCAAGCAAGTGAAACCATATTTATATGTAAATCTTTAGAAAAATATGATTTCTTTGTTCAAAAATAAATATATATCGTTTGCTTTTACTTTGCAGAATGCATGTGGAGATTTATATCAAATTAGTCAATCCGTAACATTAGAATTTGTTGCTAAAATGTTGGAGGTCTGTGGAGTTCTCCACATATCTTTATTAACCAATTTATATTATTACTGAGCCTATCAGATACCTGCAAGAGGTACCAGTGACAAATGTAAATATCATTGAACGAGGTAGCCTAGTGAGAGCTGCATTTATTAAAAGAGATTTTGAACATTGATTGTGATACTTTTATTTAAATCAAAATGACACATTCATCCTTTAATATCAATATTTTGTGATGATAAGATATTAATATAAATTTATTACTGCATTTGATCATATACTTGTACATATTGCACTACTATCTAATCCTTAGGTAAAGAAAACAAGCTTTATGTTATGGTATACTCTATAATTAAGTACCTATATGATATCATTGTCTGATGAAATTTCAAATCATACTGTCGCAATGTAGAGTATCTCTTAAAACAAAGTATGAACACTACTTTTACTTAGTTAATTAATTTTATTTACTTCCGGTAAATCGTTAATGTAATAAATATAGTATTCGATATTTACATTGAGAGGTGTCTTCTGGTAAATTGTCACTATCAATGACATGCTTTATTTCTGTCTGTTGGTTTTAATAAAGCCTCATCCACCAGCATAGGATCTTCTTTTCTTTATAGTAGATCAACCGGCACATATGCCATTGATTTTGACTTTTATTTACTTATTGTAGACAACTTTACCGACTCACTAAATATTTGTCTTCAAGATATATTTTGTAATAGAGATAAGTATTAACATATAAAACAAAAACATACTTTCAATTTGTCACAACACCACAACAAACCTTAAACATAAACAAAAGGTCGCAGGCGACGTAACGCAAATAAAAAAAAAGAACAGATAATTGCCAAGTTTCGAGTAACAATAGACGAAAAGATTAAAAAATACACAGTAATCTATGATTTAATGACGTATACAATGACGTTTTACCTCGAGTCAACCTCATTCGAGGATCCCCGAGCGTACCTCAACACTAAGTCGAGTCGCAACTAAGAATACCGATTTCGAGGATTCCTTGGGGTAACCCTGAGGTAACCTCGAATGAGTCAAGGTTGAGGAAGGTTTGAGGTAACGTCTTGGAATATGGGTGTAAGTCTTAGTTTCATTAAAATTGGTTCACTCTATCAAAAGTTATTGAAATTTTGACGACTACGCGACTTAAGTACGAGAGAAAAGTATTTGAGTAAATGGACTTAATACATTGTGATGATTTTATTACCCACTGTTTTTTTTCCATTAGGTTCCACGCGGACGGAATCGCGGTGACAGCTAGTTATGAATAATATTTGTGAAGGTGGATTGATGTTTGTAAGTCTTTCACGGGAAACATACTGAGAAGATTTTGATAAAACTTTATACTTTTGAAGCGATGATGGGTTACTTGATAGTTTTTTCGGAGAACGCGTCGATGGACGTAGGTTCGAATTCTTGGACGCTGAGTCGCTACTTTCGGTGAAAAAAAAACGTCGTGACGAAACCATGGTCATAGGACTTTTTTGTGTTTACCATTTTAGACCACATCGGATGAGATCTTGATCAACAGAATGACACATAGGCTGCAATTTCTAAATCGACATTTTTTTTTATATAATAGGACACAAACGAACTAGTAGGTCACTTGATGTTAAGTGATCACCACTGTCCATAGACACTTGCAAGACCAAAAGCGTCACAAGTGCGTTACCACCCAGTGTTTGGGGGAGGGGAGTGGGGAAGGGAGGGGGGTAGGTGTGTTATCCGGCGCTCACACTGACCGAACGAAACGCAACAATGTAAGCACTGTTACTTCACATCGGTTACCTGGGAGAACCCTCTCGGTAGTACCCCGGACGAGCCAACGCATTCATGCTGAAACCAGTAAAAGCTTCAGCGTGGCTCTACCACCTCTAATTCCACATGTGACATTTCATATTTACTATAATGTCAAATAAAGGGAAAGCCCTGCGATCTAGAGCTATCTCGGCGTGTTATACATAAACCCGACTTACATGAATATGGTGTCATCACTACATACGATAAAACAAAGTCCTTTGTTAAGTCTGTCTATCCGTCTAATTTTCATTTGGCTTTCACCAGTAAATAAAGCGGTTCATGAGGAAGATTTAGGAATATAATTTGTCAAGTTTTATTATCAGGGCGGGACAACGTAAGCCGCACCCTCGGGTGATTTATAAAAAAACAAAGGATGCGGTAGGATTGGTATATGCCCAAGAATACAAGATGTAGAAAAATTGGGCTTGTCTTGGTCAGGAAATGTTGCATAGTAATTCTTACTTATATAATTATATATATCAGGGCGTTTAAAAAAAAATGTCCTCGGAACCATGCTCAAAAGTTTCGTTTTAACGCCAAAATAGGCCTCTGAAAATTTGAGCCCTTAATATTAATATTTAGTTTGTCCGCATCGCAGTTAAACTTTATATATATATACATACACATATTTGAGGATGCTTATAAAATATATATTCTCTACTAAGTCACTTAGTATAAATATTTAACTATATATTTACACATTTTGATGTACTACTAGATCCAAATAGATAATTATATACACACACATGCACACAAACACATATCTACATTACGTTTAACGCGTAACGGAAAATTTTCCCTACCGTGTCATAAGAAGCTTCAAAAAGGTAATGCTTCTAGGCATAGAGCGATTCTACTTTAACTGCATGCGTAGTCGCGAGTAGAAGATAGTCGATTATAAAATTAAATATTGTGTACTTGAGTTAATATTAAGCAAGTATTTGGGGGCGTAACGTACTCTTTATGAGTAATGGCTTACCACTATCAATCCCTTTGAAGGTCTGTAACAATTAATCATTTATTTACTTACTAATTGTTACTTCCTACATGTTTATTTCATACTAGCTGTCCCCGCGGCTTCATCCACGTGAAACTTAATGCAAGAACCAGTATTTCGTTTAATGTGTAGATATTATTTATATACTTTATAATATACTGTTTTTGTAAGATAATGAATAGCATTTACTTACCTACTCTTTTACCCGTATTTAACTAGAGTCGTCATTCAAATTGCAATAGAATCACTTTTGATAGAGTGGACAAAGTGGAGAGTGAAATAATTTTAAAATCGGATCAGTACCAAGGATTCCTCGAAAACAAAACTTTACCTCTCTTTATAATATTGGTATAAATACAACATAGTATGGTAACTGTAAACACCTCAACTGATTATTTTAATCGTATATTCACAAACATGAACTCAACTACTTCAAGACTCAACAATATTTAGAAAACTAATTTTGTTAAATATCGAAACAACACACGTACTGATAGAACTCTAATTGAGATTCATCTTCTACAATGCAATGTAATTATTATCTAGGTTTATGTCTTAGGAAAAAATCTTGTCATCTTTGTTAATAAACATTTTTTATATAATTAAATAAATGTAACAACATATAAGTGACAGTTTTGTTTACACAAATTTTTCATATGTGGTTGATAATTACGCATAGAAATGTCATGTAGCTGTAGCTCAGTTATAACGTACTGGACATTATATGATCCGACGGAGTCGACGGTACGGAACACAGCGATAATTTTTTTTTGGTATTTTTTTGTTAAAGTAGCATAGGGAAACAGATTAAATTTTTAGCTAATCTGTCTGCTATATATATAGTACAAAGAAAATTTACCAAGATCCGTAAAGAATTTCATTATCTACAAATTTTTGACTTTTGTCCGTTATCCTGGAGAATCACTTGCGTTTTATGAGATAAAAAGTATCCTAGATGTAACTTTGTAATATTAGTTATCACTGTGGCATGTTTCGACAAAATTGGTTCAGTATACAGGGACAGACAGACAAAAATCGTAAAAGGATTATTTTTGGTTTCTATATCGATAACAAAGTCTACCCCAATCAAAATTTTCAAAAATTAATATTTATTGTACAGATTTGGCTTTGTTACAATTTTATTATAGTATAGATAGATATACTTGTATATATAAACTTGCCATTCATTTGTCAAAATGATTTCGTATCTAATATATTTTCGCACAATTTTTTTTATGAATAGCTCAAATTTAAAGACTGCTTGTAATCCACATTGCTAAAACAAAGTGTCATTGAGAATATAATAATACAGTGGAAGAATACTTACAAGTGATTTTGGAATTTTAATTATGTTGTAATTGTGTAGTGGGAGGTACGGCCTCTATATTTTTTGTATAATTTAAAATTTACTGTTACATACCCAATGTTTATTATTAGATAAATAAATATTTTTCCTACAATGTTTAACGATACTTTTTGAAATGATGACGTCTTTAGGCGTGTTTTGCTGTGTTTTTGACAGGAGATACATTTATAATTTCGTGTCATGGCATGCTATTTAGCAGGATCTAATTCAAGGAAATTCGAACTAGCCAAGGCAAAACTCAGACTACAATATTATCCCGTGTTATAAGCAGAAATGATATTTTAAGTTGTTATAACATATTTTATGTTGCTATAAATAAATTTCAGGACTGAGCATTGAACTTGGCACCCATTTAGATCTTCTTTTGTCGTCGAAGTCAACAGTCAAGGCATATATCATAATATTGAACTTGGCTCTCATTTCACGTTTTTGATGGGATATCATTACTTTTTCTACAGAAATTATTAGTAGTTACTTATTAATAATAAAATTAATAGCAAATTGTTTTGTACATCTCCAATATTAAAACCCAGTTAATAAAGAAATAAATACGAAAGTATTTATATAAGCTTGAACCATACTCTTACCTTGATAATTAATATATAATCTTAGTTATAAATAGGACTAAAACTGATGTCTCGATAAAAAAAATATTAAGGGTGGTATTCCACTCGTTATATATTCACGTAAAGACCTTAAAATTCACATAAAGACCAACTGCCATCAATTTTGATTGCTATTCTTACATTATAGAGCGCTATAAGTAAGTGTTTGTTCCTAATAGAATCAATTAAATGAAAAATGATAAAAAATGACTAGTTTCCTTTGTAATTCACCAAACTACCTATCTGGATGCCAAATTTGAAATTTCTTGGTCATCTGAAACTGTGTTAGAATATTGATGTATAGGTCAGTCAGTGATAAAAATGACGATTTTTGGACCTTCATATGTAAATAACTGTTTGATGTGGGTTTATGAAATTTGGAGCGCATATATGTCTCGAAAGTCTCAATAAATGAGCCAAATTTGACATGTTTATGTGAAATAGTTTTTGAGATATGAATAGGTGAAAAGTGGCTCCAAGTGGTTCGTGTAATATGACAGACGGGTGCGTGCGTTCGCCATTCTGTTAGCTTGAAATTGGTTCGAAACGCTACGCGTAATATTGATTTTTGTATTGAGATTGTGCAACCTATCATATATTGAGTTTTCATTTCTGTCGGCAGTCCTTATGATTGTCTCGATTGTTTTATTTCATTCCTTACTTTGCGTTATTTGAATGGAAAAACGATAGATTTGGAGGTGTAAGGGATGTCGAATAACATCTTAAGACTTGAAACAGTCAAGCCAATTTCACCTGCACGTGGTGCACCCTGCTGAGTAACGGACGAGGCAATGGTGATAACGGGGCTGGGGTTTTACAGCCCGAATGGGCGCGATCACTATAATTATACATGGCGAAAAAATTCTGTCATAGTGTTAAATTTCAAATATGATCAAAGTAAATTTCCATTTCGAATTACATTCAGAGTTAAGGAAAAGCGTAAGGAAATTCGTTCTTTACAGGGGTATCCTGATCGCATTTTTTAATTATATTTTAATATAACATTTTATCACTTTATCTAATACATTATGAAATAAGCTACCAGCATGTAACATCTAAGAATAACCATAAACGTCTACAATACTCATAAATCTAACAACCATAATCATAGTTTTTATGTTAATAGAGACTATAATCTCTTATAATTTGACAAAAAAACCTAATGTACATTTTGTGTAAATAATATACTAATACCAGTATTGTAGTTCACGCGAGTGGAACAACGAACACAGGTAAAAAGTAAAACATGAATTATTACAAAGATACGAGTAAATGACGGCTCAGAGAGGTGGCTGCTATTCTATAGTAGTTAGAATGGTACTTACTTCAAGAATACTGATGAGGTAATTGTTGTATTGTAGTTTTTGCGACTACTCAGCTGAATCCTTAAGCATAGAAACTACTAGTATTCAATATTGAAGGTAAGTTAGAAATAAATTTATTTTAATGTCATTAAGGACTCTCTACTAACTATGAACCGCACGTCATCGCGTATCGTTTTCATAAAATTTTGATGGAATGTCAACAGTACTTAACAAAAACCTATATAAAACACGGCTATTGTCTAGTGTATAGTATCTAACTCACATAGGTATTTACAGTTCGGTCGTTGTCAGTAATGCCCGTTTCAGTCCGAAAGACCAGGACCACACCCTCGATTACTACATATTCACTTAGTGTATTTTTGTGTGTATTTTGGCAAAGTAATTGTTCAGATCGAAGGGTATGGATGTATTCAAACAAGCCTTTCGTAAAAAGTAAGTTATAAAATTCGTAATATTTTTTCATATCGTAGTGGTGAATTCAGATATAAACCCGTTAAAAAATGAATATATCTTCTCTATATATAAAGATCTAGTGTCCAGATGTTTGTCCACAATGAACTGCGAAACTACTCAATGTAAATGGCCTCAATATTTTTTTATTACAAATTAAATAATTGTCATTTCATCAGCCTCGAACAGATGGCGCTTTAAGTTAGTTTATTCACAGAAAACTGTAGGATTGTAGGACCGACAGTTATAGATATTTCATAAATGGCGGCATATTTTATTTTTGAGTTTGTTATCGGATTTAAATATAATTTTTCGTTCTATACGCCGACAGTTTTTAGGCAGATTCGTTACCCCATAATACCAAATAGTGTTATCATAATTTTAATTCAACATATAATAACTAAGCCACAGCAACGCGTGGCCTCGTCAGTTAGTAGTATATATAAAATTTTATCATTCATTCATAAATTATATTTTCACGATGCCATATAATTTACCACATTAATGTGTTTGTCATATCTTTTGTCTTTTGTTTTGTGAGAATATTCGTATGTTAAACTATATAATACAACTAAATGACCCGGTGTACTTCGTATCACCTATTTAATGACATGAAAACTCTCTCTCGGCTAAAATGGGTGAAATTATGATCGGTAATGTCAGGCATTGCTATTTTCATACAACATTAAATGTCATGTCGTCATAAAAAAACGACATCAAATGTCTTTGAAAAATTAACGAAGTCTAATAGTTATTTGAAAAAAAAAACAAAATAGTTTTATGATTATTAAATAGCTATGCATAGCCCGACTGCAAATTGTTTCAAATTTTGTGTAAAATGTGGTCAATGCTTAAGCCGAGAAAAACCTATTTATAGGGATAAACTAGACAACAATCAATTCAAGCACATATTTACATCAAATAAAAAATTAGACACTGGAGGACAAAATGGAGAATTTCCAGATTTAAATATAATCCCCGAAGAGCTAAAAGAAGTGGATATGATTAAAGGAAGCCAAGAGCAAAACATGACCGCTGCTCTGGTACACCCAGACTTATCAGAGCCACCAGGCCACGCTTTACAATATTGTCATTTCCTCTAGTATCACTGATTTGTCAGCACAATAATCTACTTCCAGATTGTAGTGGAATGCTACTCGTCCCAGGTTGACAGATGCACTTCTTCTGAGGTATCGCTCGATTTCATTGCGTCGTGCTCCTTGTTGTTGTGTTTGGTGTTCCCATTCTCGTTTCATTCTAAGTCTGTCTACCTAATTATTATTCACTTTAGAACGTAATTCTGCCATACCAATACGAATGTTATCATTATTTGTCTCTCACTGGTCATCAGTGCGGTTTTCACGTGAGGTAGCTCGTTGCACATTTTATTGGCTTCGACGATCTATGTCAGCTCGTCTTTGTCTTGGCATTTTTCAAACAATAACTGTAAATCAATTTCTCACGAACTTACAAACTGATGATCGAAGATTATAATAACGGTATAATTGTGACAGAATTATAGGTAACTTAATGACCTTTCGTCTGATGTTCGATAGACGAGTGAAATATAAACATTCGACAATCAACTGACATCATCGAAAATATTTTTTTACGCGTTTCACAAAACAGATATTGTGTGTGTGACATGCCACAATAATGTTTTTTTTTTAATTTGCCTTCCAAACAATGACAACCATCAAAATATTAAAATTTAAATACGCGATAATCTGAGAACCAATTAAGTCTATCGCACGGAAGGGACGAACGTCAAAAGTTTGACAGGAAAGTACGTTGAACAGTTTATATGGGAAAATGGAATTGTTATTTTTACTATTTTCCTCGCAATTTTTTCATATTCTCTTTTAACCGTCCCTGGACTACGACAAACAATTCAAAACCAAAATCAGCTAAATCAACCCAGCCGTTCTCGAGTTTTAGCGAGACTAACGAACAGCAATTGATTTTTTTATATATAGATATCTCATTTACATATTACAATTATTCCGAAGGCCTTCCAGTTAATTTCGAATTAATATGTAGAAAAAAAAAACAAAAAGTAAACGCGTTGAATACTATTAATTCCAAAATATTAGATAACAATTCATTTTAATTAGTTAGTAATTAGGATGAAAGTATTAGCGTTATTTTCGGGTATATAATGCACTTTATTATTTCTTGACATGCGTTTTAGAAATTATAGTTCGTACATACTGGCAATAGCGAATTCTTAACACAATATTTTTTTTGTGATGTGGTACATACATGATAATTGTTTATACAGTTTGAGACTTTTTTATGATATTCATTAATTCGCTACTGAGTAGTTTTAAGTTACGATTTATTAAGTTTTATATTTTTATTTTGCGAAGACGGAATTTCGGCTGGTTTGATGTTGCGTCACATATTGATATGATTACAGTATTCAAAAACATATCTAAACTTGCCATCATTGAAACGTATGGATGTTTTAACAATTGTTATTTAAGGCTTTATTATAGTTGTTTAAAGTCTGTAGTAAAAATATTTCAAATTACTGAATGTAGCATTAATAATAGGTATTTACCTATGAAATTGCCGTTCTGCAGTACTGGCCATTTCAAATCAAAATAATTTTTCTTTGGCTAAGAATTCTAATTTCAAATTAATGTTATTTTAAAAACATGGAATTCTTTTTCCAGAAGCAGTCATTTGCTTATTGATTAGTGTTACATTTTCATCGCATTTCAATCTTTTTTGTTATCATGTGTACGTTAAAAATTCGAGTAATTATGGAATACGAGTACCGTCGTGACAACAACGCGGCACAAGCGGCACGCAACATCAACGACGTTTACGGAGCTAACACTACAAACCAACGCACCGCCTGTTATTGGTTTGCTCGCTTCCGTTCTGGGAATTTCGACCTGAAAAATGAACCTCGCGGTCATCCGAAGACTTTGGTCGACAATGACGAATTAAAGGCGATTGTGGAAGCTGATGATACACAATCTACGGCTGAATTAGCAGCAGCTTTCGACGTTAGCGTCAAAACAATATTGGTCCATTTGCGTCAAATTGGCAAGGTAAAAAAGCTTGACAAATGGGTGCCCCACGAACTCAATGATCGCCAGCGCGAAGTACGCGTCGAGACGTGCCTTGCACTGCTCAACAGACACACAAATGAAGGAATTTTGAACCGCATTGTTACCTGCGATGAAAAATGGATTCTGTTTGATAACCGCAAGCGCTCAGCAAGTTGGTTGGATCCTGGTTCAGCACCTAAACAATGCCCTAAACGAAAACTTACCCCTAGAAAAGTGATGGTCACTGTTTGGTGGTCTAGCGCCGGTGTGATTCATCACAGCTTCTTACCAAACGGGGTGAGCATTACTGCAGATGTGTACTGTGAAGAACTGAACACAATGATGGAGAAGCTGGCACATCTCCAACCAGCATTGGTCAATCGCTCGTCTCCGCTGCTCCTGCACGACAACGCGCGACCTCATACTGCACAGCAGACGGTCTCCAAGTTGCAAGAACTGGGGTTGGAAGTTCTCCGTCATCCGCCCTACTCACCAGACCTTGCGCCTACAGACTACTACTTTTTCCAGAATTTGGATAACTCCTTGGCGGGAAAAAAATTCAATACCCGAGAGGCAGTACAAAATGCCTTTGAAGAATTTGTTGCCTCCCGTCCAGCTGATTTCTTTAAGAAGGGCATCAATAAACTGTCACTGCGTTGGCAAAGATGTATTGATTGCATGGATGATTACTTCGATTAATACAAATAAAAAATACATGAAAAAAAATCGTTTATAGGTAAAGACCTAATATTACAAGCCAAGGTTTTTATTTTTGTTTATTTACAAAGTTGAACAGATATAGGTTTGAAAATTTGAAATCAACAAGAGATTTGAAAATAGAAGTCGTTCGAATTTTCAGAATTTGAAAATAAATAGTAATTAGAGAAAATTCATTCCCAAACCGGGCTTAAAAGTTGACGAATGGATATAAGTTGAAATAAAAAAAATAGGGCACATTAATTTTTAAAACTCGATTTAAAGTTTAAAATGTAATATTCTTCATAAATATAAATTGATCTTTGATAAAAATAAAATAAAAAAAACCATAATTGGACCATTTATTAACAGTTAAGTCCAAAAAACTCTTTTGAACGAGTAATAAAAAAAATCTCAAAGTCTACCCGGAAGGCTATTTTGAGGAGTACTAAAACATATTTTTTTTTATATCGTAGTAGGCAAACAAACAGGCGGGTCACTTGATGTTAAGTGATCACCACCGTCCATAGACACTAGCAACACCAGGGCAGTCGCAAGTGCATTGCCAGCCCACCACCGTCCATAGACACTAGCAACACCAGGGCAGTCGCAAGTGCGTTACCAGAGGGAAGGGGAGGTGGGCCCTCGGCGCTCTTACTGACCGAACGAAACGCAACAATGCAAGCACTGTTACTTCACGTCGGTTTTCTGTAAGAGGGTGATACTACCCCGGGCGAGCCGACCCATTCATGCTGAAATCGGTAATAGCTCTCTCTCTCTTTGCCACCTACCACATAATTGAGGAAAAAATGTTTTTCACACCGTCTGTTTTGGCGTGGTATACTACATATATGCTGGCTGTATTCAGTATTAAAAAAATAGTAAAGATAAATAAAATCTAAAAAATAAGTAACCATCCATCCGCCATCTATGAAAAATTTCGCATTTAATTATCATAATCCTATGTCGATACATTGAGTACTTTTAACATGATTGAGCCTCAATGTAAGTGTTTTTATTTATGCATATATAGAAAAAAATCGTTTCTTGTTTGTTCCAAGCTAATTTAAAAAAAAATGTTTGAACTGATTTTGATTCAAGTTTTTCTATATATAGTGGACTTTTTATAATATCATCTATATATTAATACGTGAAACCTAAATTTTGTATCCCTTTTTAACGGAATTGGGCGAACGGATGAACGTGAAATTTGGCATAGTTAAAGTTTATATGGATGAGAAGTGCAAATAAATATTTTTTAAATTTGAAACACATGTAAATGAAATTTTGACATTCGTCATTTTACTCAAAAAATTTTTTCATTACTGACGTTGCATGCCTTACATCCCCTTTGAAATCTGGTTAAATTGTAGGTTAGTTTTATAATAATATAATATGTAAATTCATAATATACTTTAATAATTAATTGATAAATAATTTATCTTTAGTAAATTTATGGAACCACTGAAATAATTATTATACTTTTTGGTCTTGGTATGTCAAATTTTTTAGGTGACAAGACTTTCAGACAGAGTGTGCTGCGCGGTATCTTCCTCAGCGCCGCACTCGTGGCAGGCGGCCGTCGGCTCCCTGCGTGCGATCCGGTGCAGGTACCACCCGAAACAACCGTGTCCGGTGAG
>MU159065.1:34655-49052 GCA_015888305.1 Antheraea pernyi | reverse complement strand
CGCCCAGTGGTCGACATTCGACCATAATTCATAATTTTAAAGTTTGAACTTTATTCGGGTTGTTTTGTCAAAGTTATACTTCTATTATCAAAGATTTTTATCATGGCTACTCGGTTATTTGCCACTTTTTTTAAATTGTATAAACATAAAAAAATCTATGTCTAAAAAAAATTCGAAATTAATTATAAATTTGAAAGAATAAAGTTCAAACTTTAAAATTATGAATTATGGTCGAATGTCGACCACTGGGCGTCCACTAGTTATGTAAGGTACATATGAATTCTTTTAAGTGTTGCCGTTAAACAATTATGATATAATTTTACAGATGTAGCATTAAATTGGTAAATGGGCTACAAGGGTTATGTAGGCAGTTAAGAAAATGAGTGGTAATTTATAATAAACTAGCGACCCGCCCCAGATTCGCACGGGTGCTATGTAGATATCCGTTTTGATGAAATACTGTTAAGGGCGGTTTTGATCTACAGGACATGTACAACGTATGTAATGTATTTATTTGGATCAAGATAAATTTATATAAATCTTTTAAAGATAAATATATACAATCGCAGACTTTTTTTTTAGATCCTAGGAGGCATACGAACAGTAGGATTTCCCTACGTTAAAAAAGGATTGTATCAGGCGTAGCCATTAAACATGTTATTTTTCTTGTTTACACAAAAAAAAATCCAATTTTATTCAGTTTCTGTCATAATATTCTATTAAAGAATATCCAATAGACTATTTGGATCTCTCAAACCATGTCAATTACAATTAAAGCTATTTTTATTACACAACACGTTAAAACGTGTTATGTTTTGTTCGTCAGCCGGATTTCTCATAATACGTCTTTTTATAGTTTTTAATTAAGATTGCCTTATAATTTAGTTTGTTAAGAACTAGTTTGGTTCTCAAATTAATTTTTACATGTGGTTTTGCTTGGGCATCGTTGTAGGTATAACCTTTTTTCTGGATAACCCATAACCTAACCCTATGCCTTGTTCAATATTCTTGACAACGTGTATCAAACGATTGTATAATTAAGGGGTGAAAGTGTAACGAACAAACTAACATTCGCATTCATAATATTAGTAAGGATATTAAATGTAATGTTCTGACGGAATATCATCGCCCAGTCCGAACTACTAAAGAGGAACATTTGAAATATGAGGTAGGGGCAATGAGTTAGTTAGTTATAATATCATTAGGTAGATGTCGTCTGTTAGCGCCATGTATGTGGGGATTTGACGAAACATGTGGTAAACTTTGTATGAGCAATTGTATGTACAAATTCAATTAATAGGACAATTACATATACGAATTGTGCATTTTTTAAATTCCATCTACATATACATGAAAAGGGGTCAACAAGTATTACGTAAGTACTAAACTGGGCGGTCTTTGGTTATTTTTGATAACATGGGGAACGGACCTCCCCATTCTGAGTGGTGATTGTGTCAGCAATATTTATTATATACTTTTTCGGATTTTTTGTAAAATTCCGAAGGCGGTAGAGCCACGTTGTAGCTATTTTTAGTTTCAGCATGAATGGGTCGGCTCGCCCCGGGTACTACCACCCGACACACAGAACACCGACGTGAAGTAACAGTGCTTGCATTGTTGCGTTTCGTTCGGTAAGTGAGAGCGCCGGAGGCCCACCTCCTTTCCCCTTTCCCATCCCCTTTCTCCTTTCCCTCCCCCTCCCCCATACACAGCACCCATAACCCTCACAAAAATTATATCCAAAATAATATTTTTAGTCGACTGGGTCGCGGTCACCAGGCCTTTGGTGTTAAATCCGCCACACTGAATCTTTTAGTCGTCGTATATCGGACTCGTCCAGTGTATATGTACGGTTCCCATGAAGCTTGCAGGCTGGTATGATAACTATGACTGCCGATAGGTTAGAGATCTGTCGGCTTACAAGCAGTGGGAGCAGTGTCTTGCTAGCCTTGTGCATGTAATTGTTGTAATAAAGTACTGTCAGTTATTTGATCTTGTGCAATCATCTGTTTTGTATGGTGTTGCCTGTTGTATTTAGTTGTTGGTTGATACTGAGGCACGTAGATTACACTCTGTTTTACACCCATTCGTTTTTGCATAATTCTGACTTGTCCACAAGTCGTGAACATTTGACAGCACAATTACCATTATAATAATAATAACGAAAATGGTTAAACAATTAATTTAATAATAATTTGTTTTGCGTAGGGATATAATGCATTGTATCTTTACTAATTATTATAAAAATTACTTCTGCTTTGGATATAGTATTGTCCGAATGTCAAAGTATCATATTTAGTATATGATAACTTATCATTACATAGTATAAAACCAAGTCTGTCTGTCTGTCTGTCTGTTCGCTATAAACTCAAAAACTACTGAACGGATTTTCATGCGATTTTGACCAGTAGATAAAGTGATTCATCAAGAAGGTTTTGGTATATAATTCTTCAAGGATTTTTTTATAATCAGGGCGGGATAACGTCTGCCGTGTCCGCTAGTTTACTATAATTTGAATAAAAAAGTATAAAATATCATGTAAGTTACTTATCTATAATAAATAATTGTTACATAACACATATTTTTAAGTCGCCTCGTGCCTTTCATAACCAACGCACAGTTATTTATAATAGTACATTATACGGGCACACGGCTATTAAGGAGGGAATCACAAATTGTGGTTTATAATCGCTTTTTATTGTCTGATACAGAAGATGTAGCGAGTTAATACGTATTTCTATATTTTTTTTATTTGTTAGCTGATTTATTTTCCCATATTTTTGTCTAACACTTAAACTATAAATTATTTATTTTTGTGCTTAGAAAATATTTACAACGCGGTTTATAATTTAAAAAATATATTTTTCCTTAGTTACAATCTTGTGTGTACCTGCAAGCGAGGAAGCCAAGCTTTTATGGAAGTTTGTGTTTAATCCTGTTCTGTGAATATGCTAAAATTAGGGTGCGATTGGACTGGCATCTTTTTGTGGACCTAAGGCCCTAAATTAAATAAAGATTTATTTAAAAAAATCTAGACCAGTGGTCGGCAAACTCGTTACCCAAAAGAACTAAATATAAACAATACAAAACTGAAATTTATTCAAAGACACTATTTTAACTTAAGATTTGCTTCAGTAAATACAGTTTTATCGAAATTGTTAGGAACAAAAGAACACTCTCGAGCTTGCCTTTGCAATATGTCTTTTTTGCGAGCGACTACCTATGCTATTATTGCTTTTTTTAAATATAGCTCTTATCTGTGGGCTTCTATTACAAAAATGTTTACTAGTCTCTTAAGAAACAAGTTAATAGATAATATTTAATGCCTACATTTAAACACTTTGTCAAAGCGCCGCAACTATGGAGTGAAATAGTCGCATATGGCCCGCGAGCTGCAGTTTGCCGATAACTGGTTTAGACTAACCTCTGAAATAGTTGACCTGATTTTGAAGTGATTTTTACTGGCAGACAGAACTCTTTGCATATAGGCGCTATATCATTATGCTTTTCTGTAAAATTTAAGCAGTGACGTGAAATATCATTTCATGGTAACTTAAATAAGGATTATAGGAGTTAAGTTGATGATAAAATTAGAATTGAAAAAGAAAATAAAGTCTTCAATGATTTTAATTAAAACATATGTTTCCGTTCCCTGCACGAAATCCCGGCAACAAGTTGTCATTTATGTTATTTATAACAGAATCGGTTGTATTAAAGCGCGTGTCGCTTATGACTTGTACTAGCGGTAAGAGAACAAATTACCGTTCAGTATAGTAACTATGACCTTGCTCAGTGTCTAGGTCAATCATGAATATAGCTATTTTTTACTTATTAATATGGCCATCGAATTTTATTTCTTATGAAGTGTAAGGTGTAGGTATAATTTAATTAATTTTCATCCTTCTATATCCTAATCTAAACTAATACATAAAGCTGAAGAGTTTGTTTGTTTGGTTGAACGAGTAATCTCAGGAACCACTGTACAGATTACAGAAATTCTTTCAGTGTTATATAGCTCATTTATCGAGGAAGGCTATAGGCTATATATCATCACGCTAAGACCAATAGAAGCAGAGCACCAATGAAGAATGTTTCAAAATCGGGCACTTATTCCTTTTGAGAGATTTCGTTAGTAGTAGTCATAATATTCGTTCAATAGGACAGGCGAAAGAATTAATCCATACTGCCAATTCTGAAGTTGTCAGTATAGGTATTTCTTATATATCCTTTAGTAAATTTTCTTCCATGTCCAAGTTACAATAAAGGCATAAGCGCCAAATCTTCTATATAATATGTCGTACAGTATTTTATTTTTCGTTATTATCTTCTTAGCCTTCATAATCATAAAACAAAATTGTTCAAATAAAGATTTCGTTAGCGTTAGTATTATATACGTTGCCATGGTAACGTGGTAAGTTTCTATCGCAAAATTTTCGGAGTTTATTTTGTTTTCCTATGGAAAAAGTTTATACTACTTTTATTTCCAATTTTTTATGTGTTCTATATTATGTATTATAAAAATAAAGTTAGTGTATGTACAATTAAAATAACAACTTTTTGATGAATGGATATGGCTACAAATAACCAAAAAAAAACTTTTTTTTATACTTTGTCTATATTTTTACATTATTATATTTTGTCTGTTTGTTTGTTTGTCCTGGGCAATTTCCAAAACGACTGGACCTATTTCAACGGGAATTTTACTTTTTACTGCCAGATAACCAAAATTATAGCGGTTGACATATTCTACTTTATTTGTCCGCGGCTTCGTCCGCATTACTTTGGGCCGATTTTCACGGAGTATTTACTGGTAGATAACAGACCTTAAAAAAGTAATTAATAATCTCAGGAACTACCAGTCCGATTTGAGAAAATCATTCGGTTTTAAATAACTCATTTATCGAGGAAGGCTACAGGCTATATATCATCACGCTAAGACCAATAGAAGCAGAGCACCAATGAAGAACGTTTCAAAATCGGGCACTTTTTTCCTTTTGAGAGATTTCGTAAGTAGTAGTTATAATATTCGTTCAATAGGTCAGGCAAAGGAATTAATCCATACTGCCAATTCTGAAGTTATGTAGTAAGTATCAAAGCTAACATTTTCAAAGTTTTTTTTTCCTATTCAAATAGTTCATAGGCGAAGGAATTAATCCATACTGCCAATTCTGAAGTTATGTAGTAAGTATCAAAGCTAACATTTTCAAAGTTTTTTTTTCCTATTCAAATAGTTCATAGGCGAAGGAATTAATCCATACTGCCAATTCTGAAGTTATGTAGTAAGTATCAAAGCTAACATTTTCAAAGTTTTTTTTTCTTGGACCGACTTTCACGGGGCTTTTACGGGCAGATAACTAGCGGACTCGGAAGACGTTGTCGCGCCCCGATAATAAAATGAAAACCTTGACAAATTATAGATACCTAAAACTTCCCCATGAATCATCATTCTGTCTACTGGTGAAAATGACATGAAAATGGTCGTTTTTGACTTCATCGCGAACAGATAAACTGACGGAGGACTTTCTTTTTCACCGACTTCGAAAAAGGAGGAGGTTATTATGTTCGGTTGTATGTATTATTTTATTGTATGTTAATACATGTATGTGTAATTGAAAGTTATATATCTGTATGTAATATGAATTATATAATCGTTTTGGTCAATTTGGCGGCTATATTGTTTTATTTACCGTGTTTGCTTCTACATAACTCAGTGATTATAGCAACGTATAAGAATAACTTATAAGTATATCGACAATATATCTATATAATAAAAGATTTAAGATATATTGTTCGATATTGTATAGCTTATAATTTGCATTACTTTCTTATATAGTGTTAGTGAGCACTGAGTTTGGTATATAGTAGGTTGAAGTTCCAGGTATATTGCTGATGATAAATCCCATCCCATTCGATATACTATTAGTATTCATATATCTAAAGTACACGTTATATGTTACAGTTGGCGTGCGTGTCGCAATTACAAATGTTTTTGAAAAAGCTTTTCTGTAATGTACACACCCACTCACAATTTTACATTTCTTTAATACATTTTTGAAAATGCGCGTGCGGAGCCGCGGGTTACAGCTAGTATATATATGTTCTTTGGTGTGCATAATGCAATGTATATATTTATTATATTATACTGTATATATTTTGCGGAAAGTTTTTCGGAGACCGGTTTTTTCGATGGGCTTCGAGTTATAAAACGTTTCGTAATACGAATAGCCTTCGAAACCTGTTCATAAATGTGAATCAGAAACGAAATGGGCCTATATAATTTTTAAGTGGATCATTGCCTTCTTTTTGACTTATATTATAGTCGTAAATCAAGTTATGTCACGGTTTCTTTTTTCAATAGAAATGTTATATGCAAATTCAGAAATATATAGCCACTAGCTGTGGCCGCGACTACGTCCGCGTAAAATTTAAAGATTTTAATATAACCATAGGATTGTATAGTATATTCTAGTCAGGTTACAGATCAGTTTTAGATTTCTTGAAAATGCGCCCTGAAGTCCTTGCGTAAATGTCTTCTTTTTTGTGTTTTCTTATAAGTAAAATATACATATATATACGAATATGTTATTTATGTAATACATGCTCTATATGTTATACCGGTGTATAAAGCTCATCTCATCTCAAAGCTCAAGGCTCAAGCTAAATCTCATCAAAGTCCTCCTAGTAGATTTTGCGTGAATCTCGTACAAACTACAGTCAACATTTTTAAAAACCATAGAAATGTGGTCCTTCTCTTATTCTAAATAACACCAGAGTAATTTTACTTTAAAATATTTAATATGCAGATTTCATCCCGTTAGTTTTTTATTATAATAGGTCTTTACCTATGAAATTGCCGTCCATTTGCGTCAAATTGGCAAGGTAAAAAAACTTGACAAATGGGTGTCCCACGAACTCAATGTTTACCAGCGCGAATTACGCGTCGAGACGTGCCGTGCACGGCTCAACAGACACACACATGAAGGAATTTTGAACCGCATTGTTACCTGCGATGATAACCGCAAGCGCTCAGCAAGTTGGTTGGATCTTGGTTCAGGACCTAAACAATGCTCTAAACGAAAACTTACCCCTAGAAAAGTGATGGTCACTGTTAGGTGTTCTAGCGCCTGTGTGATTCATCACAGCTTCTTACTAAACGGGGTGAGCATTACTGCAGATGTGTACTGTGAAGAACTGAACACAATGATGGAGAAGCTGGCACATCTCCAACCAGCATTGGTCAATCGCTCGTCGCCGCTGCTCCTGCACGACAACGCGCGACCTCATACTGCATAGCAGACGGTCTCTAAGTTGCAAGAACTGGGTTTGGAAATTCTTTGTCATCCGCCCTACTCACCATAACTTGCGCCTACAGACTACTACTTTGTGAGTTATTTAAACTTCATAATTTGTATATTGTAATTATTAACATTAATCTGGTTTTCACATATAATGGCACATGGAACAATAATGTATATATACATTTTTATACATCTTATTAATTCATCAAACACGTGATGGGCTGCACAATCTTAGTACAAAATATCAATATTCGATACGTATCACTAGTATGACGCAAGCCACGCAACCGCAATACAGTCGATCATACAGTATAAATTTATCTCCCGCCAAAAAAATACCTCCCAATGCGTCTAAACAAGTTTTCACTTCAAAAAACTTATGGTATTTTATAGCCTATTTGTTGAAGACTAACTCCGACTGCGACTCCATACGCATATTTGTATAAAATATTTTAGGTATAATAATTGAGGAAACGAGAAAATAACTTATTAGCTTCACTAATACGGGATAGAGCCTCATAGACTACAAAATGTAACCGGCACTAATATCATACGTCATCGTTAAAAGCGTCATCTTTTAACTTTTGTACGAACTATATAAGTTAAGCAATCATCGGAAACTTCAAATTAAAGCTTTGTTTCCATACACCGATTTTGATGAAATGAAATGCAAGATGCGCTGGAGTTATTTATCAAAACACCATAAATATTCATGTAATAGTTTTGGAGAAAATCCTTTTAAAACAGACGGGCATTTTTTTTTAAACGAGTCTTATTTATGACTTATATCACCCACAAACACTTTTGAACATATATTTTCAATGTACAGTCACGATGCATCTCCAGTTTAATTTTAGTACAGAAAATCACGTTACGACCCTTAAAATTCGAGACATTGGCATACAATATATAGGTCTTTGACCAAATCTGATCGGATTAACTGCCCAATGAAAACCACACCTCATTGAGGACTTAACTGTGAATGCATATTTCATAGCAAGTTTTAATATAATTAAATAAGCATTTATCATGACTGTTATGTTAAAGGCAATGAATAAAAAATGACTATATTTAAATGAAAAGGAATTACTCAACGGTATTTGTGCTTGAGCGAGTTTTATAGCATATAATACTTGATTACGTAACGGACTCATGCTTGAATGGCCTTTGTTATGCTCCTCGCTTTACTGTTTACTACATCTTCTTAAATATATAAAATCCAGTAAACAGTAAAGCGAGGAGCATAACAAAGGCCATTCAAGCATGAGTCCGTTACGTAATCAAGTATTATATGCTATAAAACTCGCTCAAGCACAAATACCGTTGAGTAATTCCTTTTCATTTAAATATAGTCATTTTTTATTCATTGCCTTTAACATAACAGTCATGATAAATGCTTATTTAATTATATTAAAACTTGCTATGAAATATGCATTCACAGTTAAGTCCTCAATGAGGTGTGGTTTTCATTGGGCAGTTAATCCGATCAGATTTGGTCAAAGACCTATATATTGTATGCCAATGTCTCGAATTTTAAGGGTCGTAACGTGATTTTCTGTACTAAAATTAAACTGGAGATGCATCGTGACTGTACATTGAAAATATATGTTCAAAAGTGTTTGTGGGTGATATAAGTCATAAATAAGACTCGTTTAAAAAAAAATGCCCGTCTGTTTTAAAAGGATTTTCTCCAAAACTATTACATGAATATTTATGGTGTTTTGATAAATAACTCCAGCGCATCTTGCATTTCATTTCATCAAAATCGGTGTATGGAAACAAAGCTTTAATTTGAAGTTTCCGAAGATTGCTTAAGTTATATAGTTCGTACAAAAGTTAAAAGATGACGCTTTTAACGATGACGTATAATATTAGCGCCGGTTACATTTTGTAGTCTATGAGGCTCTTTCTCGTATTAGTGAAGCTAATAAGTTATTTTCTCGTTTCCTCAATTATTACACCTAAAATATTTTATACAAATATGCGTATGGAGTCGCAGTCGGAGTTAGTCTTCAACAAATAGGCTATAAAATACCATAAGTTTTTTGAAGTGAAAACTTGTTTAGACGCATTGGGAGGTATTTTTTTGGCGGGAGATAAATTTATACTGTATGATCGACTGTATTGCGGTTGCTTGGCTTGCGTCATACTAGTGATACGTATCGAATATTGATATTTTGTACTAAGATTGTGCAGCCCATCACGTGTTTGATGAATTAATAAGATGTATAAAAATGTATATATACATTATTGTTCCATGTGCCATTATATGTGAAAACCAGATTAATGTTAATAATTACAATATACAAATTATGAAGTTTAAATAACTCACACTATAATTAATTTAAAAATTCAACAGAGAACATAGTCCTTATGACTGCCTCAACTTTTTTATATTAACGGTAGTTGTTTGAAAAATCGACCTGCTAATAAGAATTTTCATTCGAGTGATAGTACAAGAACCATTTTTGTCTTTAATTTTCTTTTATGGGGGCAACCGGACGTACGGGTCACCTAATGGTAAGTGATCACCACCGCCCATGGACTCTACGATACGAGGAGAATCATATATGTGTATCCAGCCCTTGGTAAAGAACTAGGCTCGTTTGTTGAAAGTTAGTAAGTGATATTGTTCCGAAAAAGCTGCCCCTGAGAGTTTCTTCCAAAGGACCGACGTACGTGAAAAAGATCTACACGAAAACTGTATAGTAAACGACTTCTAACCATCAAGATGACATGGATGGGATTTCGATGTGGCGAGTCGTTTCGTAATTTCCGTTTCGTAATAATCAATCCGAACAACTGTTCGGAACAGTCCGTGATATATTTTGTAAAAGACGTAAAGTGACGCAATATTCATATGAAGCATCAAAGCGAGCTTTAAGGAAAGTACCTAGTCGCCGACGATACGAGCCCCTCTACGTTAGATTCAGCCAAAAGTAGATGGTATTGAGGCGTTGGCCTAGAGATCAGAGGTAAAACCAGTGAAAAAACAATTAAAGCCACAATGGAAGCCATATCACTTACAACATCATGACGTTGATGGCTCCGAATGTAACCCTTAGTAACAATTTAAATCACATACATCACACAGGAAAAATATACTTCTATGAAATTATTACAAAATACATCCGTTAACTGTCGTGAGGTGATGTCATTATTATGTCCTGTTACATTCAATATCGTACAATATATACATATATATTTTTACTATTAGAATAAGTAAGCAAAAGTTCTTAGGAGACTATTCATAGATTTTGAAATATTTGTACCTGCGTTCACAGTTTTGAACAAAAAAATGTACAGTCATCAAGAACATTCACTTTCGGAAAAGTTTCTAGTGCTCAAAAATCGAAGTAAGTTCAATAAAGTGCAAAAATCGGGATTGAATCCCATCAATTAGGATTTTGTGTAAAATTTCACCTCATTGAAAATTGGATAGTAAATTAAGATTGATTTTTGAAGTGAAGATTTCCGTAGGCGGTATTTTTGACAGGAGGTTTCGGAAAAGCTTCTAGTGCTCAAAAATCGAAGTAAGTTCAATAAAGTGCGAAACACGGGATTGACTCCCATCAATTAGGATCTTGTGTAAAATTTTACCTCATTGACTGCATTTTTTTGTAAAATCTGTACTTATTGAGATATCTTAAACAATCAAGGACATTCTCCTAAGAACATTTTTCTGTAGCGTTTAGGTTCAATGGAGAGCATGCAAATTGGATAGTAAATAAAGATTGATTTTTGAAGTGAAGACTTCCGTAGGCGGTATTTTTGACAGGAGATAAATTTGTAATTTCACGACATGACATGCTACGTCAGCACGGCCGTCCACATTGCGCTTCCGCGGCATGCGTGAAACTAGCGACGCGTGGTATAGGGGCCTGTGTGTATGTAATATTGATATTTTGCAGCTCATACGTTTGTTTGTAATAGACTTTATAAAAATGTATATAATTATTGCTCCAAGTGCATTATGATATGAAAATGAGTGCAGTTATGAAAAGCACAATAATGTCAATAAAGAATTTCTGAAATCTAAATATTGTCATTCACACTATAATTAATATGAAAACTCAAAAGTGAACATATTTATTCAATTGTCTTGGGTTTTAACTTCTATCGGCAGTCCTTATGACTGCCACAACTTTTTTTATATCATCTAAATGCTTGCCAATTCTACTTCTGGTTATTTTATGTATCTATATGTACATAATGGATTCAATGGACTACGTTTAAATTTAGTTTTAATTATTTTATATTTTATAATAAATAAATATTTAAAAATAATGGCAATATATTTATGGCAATATAGCAAGCAAACCATAATCTGGAAGAACTTCGTTTTTAACCGGAACGGAAAATATTTTAAGGTTAAAAAAAAGAGCCCTGATGTCTTAACTATATAATAATAATCATACATACAGTGGTACAACAAAATAATCCCAAGGAGGGTTGATGTCAGGCAGGCGGCCGATGATCTAAATGCTTGCCAATTCTACTTCTGGTTATTTTATGTATCTATATGTACATAATGGATTCAATGGACTACGTTTAAATTTAGTTTTAATTATTTTATATTTTATAATGAAGAAATATTTAAAAATAAATATTAATTTAATTACTGTCAACGCAATTTAAACGAACGTATATAGCGCGATATTACGTAAAAAGCCGACCTCCCCCACTAACATAAGCATTTACAGTTCGGTTCTTCTCGATGAGGCTAAGTTTTCGTCGTGCGAGTAACCCCGTGCCGCGAGGCAAATCCACACTATTACTTCGTTCTTGCTTTGCGTACATTCTGATCTACACTTTGCTTTGCTCCGTTCCTAAGGGTTGTGCCAATGATATTATAAGTAAGTATGCTTCGACAGCGCCATATCAAAACTTTGCTACCGAGTTTATTTTTGACGGCTGCCTCGTCAATCCGCCTATATCCAAGCAACATAACTATTTCTTTTTCACCACCGACATTGAGAATATGTCATCTTACTTCCACATTTTATCTAAGACAGTGTGGCGTTACAATATTACTTTGCGCATGTGTGCGTTATCGTGCCATTTGTTTTGTCAAAATATCACATGGGTACGTATCTATCTACAGCTTTTTAATTATAATATCAGCGGTTGTAGTGCGACGGTGTATAGCATACTACATACCACAAAGGTAGACAATAAAATATCATAAGCTTTTTGAAGTGAAACTTATGCGATGACTTTGTAAATTCTGATCCGCAACCTTTTTGTGTGACGATAAGTGGTGGGAGTAAATACTGTGTCGTTAATCCTAAACAGTTTTCGTCATACGCTTTTCTCGCTTTCTTTCTTTCGCGGTTTCTCATTGTCCGTGGTTACGTGTATAGCGTTCGAGTGGCGTGCTGATCACTGCACACAATCTATTCTAACCTATCTATTTATTCTAACCTTGTCAAATTATATACCAAAACCTTTCTCATGAATCACTTTATCAACTGGTGAAAACAGTATAAGAATGCGTTCAAAAGTTTTTTAGTTTATCGCTAACAGACAAACAGTTGTGCCAGAGGACTTTATTTTATAATATGTAGTGATTGAGATATGTTTATGCATGTGTTGTAATTTCAGAATGTACGCAAACGTTTTTTTGTGTATCTTCATACGTTCCATGAAAACAAAAATTAATTAACCTACTATGTACCAGGCTCCGTGTTTCATTTAATATTGCTGTCAAGTAATTTTACATCGTAAACACAAAATTCGATGTAATATTGTATATGTAACATACCATTGCACGAAATATGAATTATTAAAACAAAATATAGCGAAATGTGTATAATTTAAAATGTATTTACGTATATAGTACATATATAGTGAGAGTGTAAATTTTCTGAGTAACTAACTGAAAAATTAGAGAAGTTTTTCTATATAGAGTATGTATTTTTCTTTTCCTATATAAATTTCTAATAAGCAAAAGTGGTTGAGTGGTTTAACGTCCGCAGATTGGAACGAATTTTACGGAGTTCGCGTACGTTTAGTAAATAAAATTGGCAACACTATCCGGTGACGGTGAAGGAAAACATCGTGACGAAACGTGACCCTGAGAAATATACTTGTAGTTCTATGCGGGAAAATATTGAACTCTGGATTTCTCGGAGTTTAAAATCGACATTACATCATGGGCTGGCGTGGTGGTTGTACTCATACCTACTTTCGGGTAGAGGTTTGCCTATGATCTTGGGTCTCTTACAGACTGATGTGATTCTATATAATATAACTTATAGCCTTATTGATTCTATATAGTTGTTAAAAATTAAATGTTTGTTTATCAACGTATATTTATACATACAATTGATATATTTGTCATTTGCCTTGAAATGGTAGAATTTCACGAATCTGAATCGGCTGAATCGATTTTGATGTGGTTTTTGTTAGCAGATACAGAATTTCTCTTTTTCTTTTCTGTTTTTCTGTTTTTTTTCCAATTAAGGGCAAGAAACTATTACACTCAGACTTACATGCGGGTAATATGAGTGTTACAGGAAAAAATAAAAACAAAGTTCTTACCAAAACAATCCTCTTCGCCGCACACGGAGTAAGTATACGAAAATAAAAAAATTACAGACGACCTAGGCATTCTAAGCATACCACTGTTGAAGACTCAATAACAAAATCCATAATCATTATTCTTTTCTATAGAGGGCAAGTAGTAATTATGAAAATTTAACAGAAGTAACATGGAACTTATATCTTCTATACATCCCCAGTCCGTTAGTGGTATACGCCGCAAAATACGAACCCGTACCAAACGCTGCGCGTTGTAAAAGACGCCCGCGACATATTTTTACCGACCTTCCCGATGAAATAACGGCAGTGAACGATCAGTACCAGCCTGTCTCTCCAAACAGAGCGTGCTCACGCCCACGCCCGCGTAACCACAGATCACGCCGCCGTGGTCTAGGGATAAATTTCGCTCCCGCACACCAGACTAGGCCCCCCTCGGCAGCAGCTCAAGCCTAGGTCCGTTCCCTCGGCGTGGAGCCCTTGAGTACGCTGCTCGCGCGATACAGTGACACAAAATCTTACATCACTGCGACAACATTACACACATCACCTCCACACA
>MU159065.1:8186-34049 GCA_015888305.1 Antheraea pernyi | reverse complement strand
TTTGAGGGTCTGCCTCGCGGGCCCTCTCCGCCTCCTCCTTCTGCGAGATGACCTCCTCGCAGAAGGAGGCCACGCCTCCTCCTTCTGCGAGATGACGTCCTCGGCACCAAACCACGCTCGGCAGCGATAAGTCCGGTCCTACCGCCGCCGCCAGAAGGCGGCGCTGCTCCCCCCACGCAGCACACTCAGACAGAGTGTGCTGCGCGGTATCTTCGGCTGCGCCGCACTCGTGGCAGGCGGCGGTCGGCTCCCTGCGTGCGATCCGGTGCAGGTACCACCCGAAACAACCGTGTCCGGTGAGTACCTGCACCAGCCTAAACGTCAGGGAGCCCCACTCCCTCTCCTTCCACGCCCGCAGGACCGGGCGGACGGCGTCCACAGTGAACCGCCCGATCCGCTCGTCCGCCAGGTCCTGCTGCCACCTTACAACGGCGTCCTCCCTTAGACGCCGTCTCTCCGCCTCTACCTCCCTGGGGGGCCCGGGGAGCCGGCGAGCGTGAAGGCCGCCGCCGAGGACAGCGTCCGGTATGCCCGGATTACCCTCAGTGCCACCGTGCGCTGCGCATATCAGGCAACAGCCCAAGCCGAGGTGTGCCGTGCACCCTTGAGCTAGTTCTCAAATAAAATCGGCTGAGCTTAAGCGCTAGCCTTAGTAGTCCGGTGAAGCTATTAAGACCTTGCTAGGTTAAAAGTGTAGTCAGTTCGAAAAAAAATGAGACAATAAAGATTAAAAAAAGGTCGAAGCAGTCATAAGGACTGCCGACATAAGTGAAGACTCAAAACAATAAAATAAATGAGTTCTGGTGATTACAATTCGAAAGCTATTTAGGCTGATACGGTATTGCATGTATCATTATCAACTTGAATACGTTAGTTACATTAAGCATTTCATGCACACTGTTATCTTTATTTTTTTATATATAAAATAATTCTTCTGTCTGTGTGTATGCGACTGAACTTCTCCTTAACGATTGTTACCGACTTTTATGATTTTTTTTGTGCTTGTTCACTAGAACAAGGATTCGAGAATCGTTTAGATCCACAATTGGACCGGGTAGGTGACGCTGCGGTCACATTCTAGGGTTTTTTAATTATCAGCGCGGGACAACGTCGGTCGGGCCCGCTAGTAGATTATAATTTTCTAGCGGGCCCTGAAGTATTGTCCTTCCCTGATTATAAAAAAAAACCTTGACAAATTATATATCTAAACCTACCTCGTGAATCACTCTACCTACTGGTAAAAACAGCATGAAAATCTATTCAGTAATTTTTGAGTTTATCGCAAACAGACTGATAGACAGATGCGGCAGAGGGCTTTGTTTTATACTATACTAGCTGATCCGTGCAACTTCGTCTGCATCGAATCGGTTATGTAATTATTAACGACATCACATTATAAACCTCAAAAATAACAGTATTACTCCACTATTTAATGGACGTTATTATACATATAAACCTTCCTCTTCAATCACTCTATCTATTAAAAAAACCGCATCAAAATCCGTTGCGTAGTTTTAAAGATTTAAGTATATATAGGGATATAGGGACAGAGAAAGCGACTTTGTTTTATACTATGTAATGACTAGCGGTCCCAGCGGAATAATAAAACAAATCTAAAATTCAATTACAGTTACAATTGTGAATCTAAACCATTCTCGATTCACTTGAACGCGCACACAAAATTTTATCAAAATCGGTCCAGACGTTTAGAAGAAGTTCAATGACATAAAGAATAAATTTATATATAAAAAAATAATGATTATGGATTCCGCCCTATTGTATAATCAATCGTGTTGTTGTTTACGTATAAAAATAATGGTAAGAATTGAATCGGATATTTATCAGCCTTTAATCATAAACACATGCGATATAAAAGAGAAAGGAAAGTGGCTCCCAAATACGGTTAACGAAAGTGCCGTTACTGGCCGGTTCTTACCGAAGATATATCTTCGAAATCGATTGTAGTATTCTTTGTGGGCTAACATTGAATAAAGGACATTTGAAGTGAAAACTTTTTAACCGCGTTGAGTGATTTTTGGTAGAAGAGAAACTTAAGGGTTCACGTCACCGACATCCTCGTGACGTATTGCGTATTGTGTACATGTAATATTGATATTTTGAATTGAGCTCGAGCGACCCACCATATGTTTGATTCATTCATAAACTGTATAAAAATGTATACAAATATTGCTTGGAGTGCCAATAGATGTGAAAACCTAATGACAATAATTTCAATTAACAATTTATGAAATTCAAATCGAGTTAAAATTTTAAAAAAAGGGCACTTTATCCATTATTTTGAGGTTTCTCTGTCGGCAGCACTTATGAAAAGAAAAGATTGTAGTTAAAAGAGACTACGATTTTTGTAAGCAATAAAAAAGACTGCATGAGGGAATGAATATTTTATTGCACTTTTGTTTGTAGATTAGAGAACTTAATGCCATAAGGTATTTTGTTTCAGCTAACCAGCGGTATTATTGTCAATGAAAATGTTTTGTATGTATGCACATATAGGAAAAAACAAAAGAAGAATGGGTACATATACATAGATATACAATGTATATATTTAAGACCCAAGAAATTTTGTAGGTAACGAAGGTATATTTTTGCTTTCAATTATTTTTTAGATTTTTTTTTATGTGTATAGACTATATTGTTAACATAATAAACAACACAGATGGTCTTACGTGTATAAGCTAGTTTTAAATAATTTCAAGAAGTTACCGACGCTTCAATTCAATTCGTTAATTATTTCTGATTAACTTAGTTACCTAGCTTTGGTAAAATTAAAAACTCTGTTGTAATTTAATTAACCATATTTCCTCTTGTAATTTACTGTTCCAAGCGATAAACCATTGTGTCTATAGTTTTGTTGATGATGATTAAAAAAAAATTGTTCATTGATTTTCAATAATTTAAAAAAACATTGGGTTAAGTAATATACTAATAAATAATAATAAGTAAGTAAGATACTAGCGGGCCCCGCAGACGTTGTCCCGCCTTGATTATACAAAATTCCTAAACAAATTATATACCAAATCCGTCCTCACGAAACACTTTATCCACTGGTGATCCGTATGAAAATCCGTTGCGTAGTTTTTGAGTTTATCGCGAACAGACAGACAGACAGACGCGGTAGGGGACTTTGTTTTATACTATGTAATGATTTAAGAAAATTGCACATATTTCAAACTGACTAATATACTATTTTATTACTATAAATTTATTACAATTTACAATTAATTACTATTGCATGCAAAAATCACAGAACAGTAATCAATTGAATCGAAAGTCAGAATATCACATATACTATAATTTATTATGATAATATGTTAATTGATCAAAATATATCAGTAAGGATCAATTAAGTTGAAAAAAATATTGTTATATGAGAGATATAACGTGGCACATACACCGTTAGGGATAAAGGGATATATCGTATGATGTAATCGTTTAGAAAGACATAAATGCAGACAAAGTCGCGGGCAGCTGACAATATCAAATAATTTCTTTAAACGTGAATAATATATACATTTTTAACATCATATATGAGTCGATACATAAGCTAAATCCAACTTTAGCTGATCCCGACATTTTACGTTATTTTTCAAGATCGTAATGATTTAAGAAAATTGCACATATTTCAAACTGACTAATATACTATTTTATTACTATAAATTTATTACAATTTACAATTAATTACTATTGCATGCAAAAATCACAGAACAGTAATCAATTGAATCGAAAGTCAGAATATCACATATACTATAATTTATTATGATAATATGTTAATTGATCAAAATATATCAGTAAGGATCAATTAAGTTGAAAAAAATATTGTTATATGAGAGATATAACGTGGTACATACACCGTTAGAGATAAGCGAATATATCGAATGATGTCATCGTTTAGAAAGACATAAATGCAGACAAAGTCGCGGGCAGCTGACAATATCAAATAATTTCTTTAAACGTGAATAATATATACATTTTTAACATCATATATGAGTCGATACATCCAACTTTAACTGATCCAAACATTTTTCGATATTTTTCAAGATGAATCTTTAAAAAATTAAACATCTTATATGAATGATTAAAATTAGAATTAGCTCCTTTTGAAATGTAACAACATATATATTAATTGAATTAATTGTACTGAAAATTAATCAACATATATTTTTAACAGCTATTGTAATATTTAAAACAATTATAAGAAGTGTGGGGTTGCTACACATAAGTGGCTACAAATAAGAGAACTTATTTATCGGTTCAGATTATTTGCGGTGTTGTTAAATTGTTCCTTGAACTAGCATTAATTGTCTGTTACATGCGTAACTTTCTAAATATCTCAGGTGTTTTAATATCAGTTAAAATGAGCTAAATCCAATTTTAGCCTTTCATAAGAATTAAGTTTTTATACATGTAATATTCGAATATCATAAAACGAAACTAAAAAACTTATGAACGGCAAATTTGGGACTTCGTTCACAGTGTTTAAAGGCTAAAAACCTTTAAAAACTATCTCATATGAGCAATTAAATTGGATTTGTCTCATTTTGAAATATAACCACTGGTATATATTGTTCATGAGGCTTAGAGAAATTATTTTATACCTTTTCATTCGTTTTAGCACCATGGTTTATTAAAAATGTCATACCATGTTCTCTTGCATTGCCCTACAATTTTCAGCTATGTGCTAACTTTCAAGTAACTAATTAATTGGACAGTTATATTAGAAAATCAATTACAAAGTTCCACGTACACAACACATACGATACCGAGTTAGTAAATATTTATGGCGTACACAAATATGACAAAAGTTTAATGAAAAATTCTTCAGTACATGAAAAATGGTTTAGACATGATATTTACGGAAAAGCGTCCGGATTTCATGGAGTTACTTCAGCTGAATCATTTTAAGGTATAATATTGTACAATCTATAAACTCACCGGTAGTCAAAATAAACAGCACAAAGAGATGAAAATCCACCGCCATGGTTAAACAGAAAAAAATACCTGCGTTGTTATATTTATAAGGATCGACACAGAAACGAAAACGTGTTGTCCGTTTGGCGTAATGTTCTCAACAAACGAATATAACAAAACGATTGCTTATATGCTTATGTTTTGAGGAAAAAAAACTCCTTCAGAAGAGTTCTGTTATCGTGCGTAACGCGCGTATGATTTAATATAACACTTTGTCATATTTTTCCAGCAACCTGGATCGTGGTTTTCCTCTCCTCCTAAATACGAATTGAGGCATAAACTGATCTATTTTAAATAACCTGGAACACTCTAACATACATACAATCCATTGTATCCTAAATCTTTCTATTGCTAACTCTGTTGTTACATCTTAACAACATAAGTTGATATGTTACTAATGTACTGGTGCATGTTGCCAGCTAAGCGCTTTAAGTGGAAACATGACAATCCGAGACATTAGCATAGTTAGTAGTTAGTATGCAAGCTGAGGAAACAATATGCTTGATGTGTAAGGACTAAATGGTGGAGGCACTGTGCTCAACTATATAATTTCAGGTCTATCAATCTACGCCTTTGAAAAGTGATAAAGCAATCATAATGTAATTATGATATGTGCATTAAGTTAACAAACAAGTATGTTATAAGCATGATTACACCAAGGAAAATCACGAAAAGAAAGAAAGTAGAAAGAAAGAGGAGCATTATATGACGAACGATACTAGGAAAACAACAATTAGGTATTCAATTTATGTGTGCAAAATTGAAAAACTATTTTTTGGGAATTTTGCCTGGTTTGCGACCACAACACACACGGAAAGTGCGATGCTCGTCTTAATGACACACTTAGTCGTGTCGTGTTTAGCGATGTCTACACAAATGGGTCGCGACTATCGTGTATATGGTGTTGAACCCATCATAGTGTCTCGCTTTACATTTATCGAGATCAGCTAGTATAGACAAAGAAACCACCAAGTTTGTAAGCCAGTGTAATAGGGACGACTGATGACAGAAGTAACAAACTCAAACGAATATAAATTGCATACCTAATAATAATTAAAAAATGATCAGCAATAATTTTATCCCATTCCTGAAAATCAATGGTGATAACCCTGAAGGAATACGCTTAATTATGTCTTCGTTCTTTTTATTATTTTTTTGACAATTTTATTGAAAATTTTAAGACTTTTTTTGTTAATTACTAGGTAATTAGTATTTTTATTATTATCACAGCAGATGATTAATAGTAATTTTTTGCTAACATAAACATTAACCTTTACCCTTGATCCTTAACGTATTTTCAAAAGCCTTATAATGCCATAGGTTATTGTCAGAATAACGTCAGACCAAAATTTTTGCGCCATAAAAATATTTGCTCGCATTAACTACAGATGCAAATTTCTTCTGCACACGTGCATAGCCAAGTACGGTTAGCGTCAATCTCACGACAAGAGTCCAAGCCAAGGGTACACCGCTTTGATACTCTTGCCCTAGTTGCCATTTCGGCTCAGTGTTTTCTGCGGTTATTATCAACCAGGTGAAGCTGTCAAGGCCCTTCGGGTCATGTCATTCCATGTCTGTCAAACTAACTACTCGTTATTCGTAGGCTCACAACATTACCGGGCTTGATGTGGAGAGCAGAAATTTAGTCAAAAAATGATTACAAACTTTTAGAAGTGGTCAAACCTCGGCTTGTGCTATATTCCGTGCATCTAATTCCTTGAACTAAATTCAACTAACTCTACAATCCATGGATACAAAGTACATTCAAACTCAGAACAATCATTTGTGAATCGCATAAATAACGCTGTGTAGGAAATTAACTCAAAATACATAATGCAGCAGCAGCGGCGAGGCGATTTCCTAAACTATTGTGCTATAATATGCATTTATTGTAAATTAACAGATACACAAAATATGTCTGCATTTGTGAGGCATACATTATTGTACATATGTATAATTAGATTGATCTATCTAAAGCAGCATCCCAAGCCGAGGTTCGGCAAGTTTGGCAACGTTCAGCTTGTGCAGCTTGTGCTTGGGCCGTCGCCCTATTAGTCCGATGAAGCTGTCAGGGTCCATCAGGTCAATAGAGTTAGTTCAAAATAAAAGCATTTATTGTAAATAAAGCCTACGAGATAAAAAGATAGTATGGCCACCTAACGGTGAAAATATTTTAGAATTGTATCAGTCGGCTTTAATACCACTTAACTGTTATAAAATAATAAAAAGAATCATATGGTTGACCCAAACGAAATGAGGTATACAGGTTTTGTGATGTTTCGGTGTTCGAGAAACACAGTACGACAACTTGTATTCTGCCTTTACGGTATATACGCGGTAGAAAGGCAACCCAAAGAGCCTCGCGGACTACATATCCGCATTTAAAATTGGGGCTCAGAAATCAAAATAAATTTTAATCTACGTAAATTGGAAAAGTCGTTGAATTAATATTGAATTAATCCGACCTAATTATTTATTATTTTATCATAATTGGATGTTGTGTTAAATGACGATGTATCGCGGATGAAAGATTAATGAAGAATAATTGAGCGAATAATGAGAATAATTATTGAGATTAGAATTAAAAAAAAACAATCATCTTTGTTTCATATTCAGTGAGATTTTAAAGTTTAAGTAATATTAGAGTCTAAAATAAGACCCCAAAGCACATTATTGATTTGCTACAAAGTAAGTTCAAGCACCAGGTCAAGCACGTTTAAGCACGTTATAGGGTGGATCATTAAGTGAACGATAGTGATATCAGAAAACGATACTCCTTCCTGTACACCCATCTGTACATAATTCCAATGCCTTGTAATAAAAATATATAAATTAAAACGATAAATCAAACTGAATTTCTTGCCGGACCTTTGCCGTGCCTGCGCTGTTTTATGAGCCGGTGGTAGAGTTCTATCGTTCCTAAGCGCTTTCCCAGGGCTGGGCCTTATTGAAATAAATGTTTTTTGATTATGAAGGGTCAACGGCAGTTTAAATTGTAGAATATGATAGGAGCTCTGAAATATTATAACGTATCATAGTACTTTTTAAATTAAAACGATAAATCAAACTGAATTTCTTGCCGGCCCTTTTCCGTGCCTGCGCTGTTTTATGAGCCAGTGGTAGAGTTCTATCGTTCCTAAGCGCCTTCCCAGATTGCATTGTGATTTCATTACCAGAATCTTCTTCTTCTTCTGTATATCAATGATATGTTGCAAGTAAGTAACATTCATTGCTATGCAGACGATATCACTGGGGATGCTCTATACACTGGCCATGCTTATATTTCCCGGGAACGCGTTGTTGAGTGCCGGAATCAACCTGTGTCTCAAATGGGGATGTTATTTGAACACGTCTCGCATTGGGGTAGACAAACCTTGGTCCATTTTAACCACACAAAGACACAAGTTTGCGCCTTTACCGCGAGAAAGGCAAAGTTTGACGTAGTGCCTAGCTTTCAGGGAGTTCCCTTAGTCGCCAAGCCCAGTATTGGTATCCTCAGCGTTGACATATCGAGCGACGTTCAGTTTGGCAGTCATTTGGAAAGCAAAGTATTGTTGGCCTCCAAAAAACTAGGTGTCCTTAATAGGGCAAGACAGTATTTCACAGCAGAACGTCGTTTACTACTTTATAAAGCTCAAGTCCGCCCACACATGGAATACTGTTCTCACCTATGGGCTGGAGCGCCTCCATATCAGCTGCTTCCATTTGACCGTATCCAGCGCAGAGTGGCTCGAATCGTCGGCGACGAGGTAATATTCGTTCGGCTCGACTCATTGGCACTGCGTCGGGACATCCCGTCTCTTTGCGTTCTTTATCGCATTTACCACGGTGAGTGTTCAGAGGAGTTGTTTGAACTTATACCTGCCGCTAATTTCCACCATCGTACTACCCGCCAAAAACTAAAATTTCATCCATACCACCTGGATGAGTGGAGGTCTTTCACGGTGAGGTTTTCAAGGTCGTTTCTGCCTCGTACTTCGACCATGCATACTTTCAAGAATCGAGCGTATACTTCTATAAAAGGCCGGCAACGCACTTGTGACTCCCCTGGTGTTGCAAGTGTCTATGGACGGTGGTGATCACTTAACATCAGATGACCCACCTGTTCGTTTGCCTCCAATTATATATTTAAAAAAAACTTCTCGTGCTAATTGATTTTATTAATTTTGACGTATTTCTTTTGTACTTATATTGTCATCTTTCTTAGTTATAGTTATAGTAAGATCCGGTAGATGGCACTCTTATCGAGGTATATTGTTCTTCTAACCTGGTGAATGGTCATATGGGAAATACCATGGGAAATATCCCATGTAAAAAGACATATACAGTGTAAACTCTATAATAAAAGGACATATAAGGTTCCGCTGCATTTTTTTGCATTACAGAGATTTCTGTTAAGTGGAGAGAAAATAAAATTGATATTATTTTACTATCTATACTAATATTATAATGACAGATAAAGTTTGGGTGTTCGGTGTAATAATTCTTGATCCTACTGATCTGATTTTGAATATTATGTCTGAAAGGTAGAAGTAGAAAAAAAGTAGAAAGGTGTATTCTCTCGCAATGCTAAAGATTACTTATTATTTTGGCAAATATTTATATTATTAATAATTAATGACAATAAATGTCATTAAAATTGCAACAATGCAATAATATGACGTGCGCCGCTTAAATGGTTTGAAACAAAGGAATACAATTTGTAGCAAAAATCTTCATTACCTTTAGTTTTACAAAAAAGTCCACTTATAAAAACAAATAGCTAAATAAAAATACAGAGGTCATCGAGATAAAGTTTACTTTGTACAGCACATTAATTGATCAAGTTGGTCAGAAGATACTGCGAAACAAAAACTATAAGTTGGTAAAATTATTGCGTTGTCGCTGCCGCTGGGAGAATATTATGTGAGAATATTAAGTGGGGCGCGGTCGTGAATGGTACAGAAGCTATCCAGAGGGTACTGGGAAGACTGGTGATTGAGTGGCTTACTGTTGGGGTTTACAACTTAAAACGTTTGGTGTCGCTGCAATCGGGTTCTAGGTTTTTAAGATTTTATATAAGAAATATAATAGAAACCGGTAGTAGCTGATTTTACGCAGATGAAGTTGCGCGGGTTAGCTAGGTATTTTATATGTTAAATGTGACCATGAACTACCTCACTATTTAAAGGTGTTAACCTTTCAACAGTCACCTGGCATATGTCAGAAATATGAATATGAGAAATTGTATGTAAAAATGTGCATTAGCTTGTATTTTTAGCTAATTTGTCTGCAATAATACAAAGAAAATGTCAACAAAATCCATCAAGAATATCATATACCACAATTTTTTTACTTTTGTCGTTTATACTGGATTACCCCTTGCGTTTTATGGGACAAAATTACTCTATATGTTACTTTATAATATTAGTTATCACTGTGTCATGTTTTGTCAAAATTGGTTCGGTACTTTCAGAGTGATATGCATACACAGGGACAGACAGAAAGACGGACAAAAATTCTAAATAAGATATTTTTGGCTCCTATATCAATAACAAAGCCCACCCCGATTATAATTTTCAACAAAAAAAATTAATATACAGTATTGAACTTGCCACCGATTTATTATATCTATGTATATTAATTAATAAGTTGAGAATTGTTTTTCTCGTTAAACTCATTAAGAGTTGAGTATATATAGGAAAATTACCGCCAAATTGATCAAAAGTATAATAACATACAAACTGCATACATTTATACCCAAAATATATACATTTCAATTATGTTCAAAAAAGGGCTGTTAGGCGTAACTTATTCCTCTTGTAATTTGGTAAAAAAGATATGTTCAACGTAACATACCTATACAGCACAACACTACAAAAAAATTGGCAGAAAATACAAAAAAAAATTCAAATCACCTAGAGATCACATATCACACACCAAATATTCATTAAAAATTTCAATAAAATCGGTCTAGCCGTTTCAGAGGAGTTCGAACACAAACACCGTGACACGTTGTTTTATATATTAGACGTTTTATATATTAGAATAAAGATATGAATGTGCATGAAATGCTTAATGCATAAAGTATTTGAGTTGATAATTTTTAATACTGTATCCGTCTAAATAGCTTTCAAATTGTACGTCACCTTTTAAAAAAAAAATATAATGATTATAGCGGGCTATCCTTAAAAAATGCCTTCACAGACTTCTTTGTAGATCTATATAAAAGGGGAATATCCCAACATACATTGTTTTGTTATATCTCAAAAGGATTAGGCAGCGTTTACGATGAAAACTCCTAGGCAGCTTGACTTTTTCCGACATGTCCAACAATTATATTATATTTAAACCCGACCTAATACATCTAAATAGCTTTAGAATTGTATGTCACCTTTTTTTAG
The DNA here is from genome assembly GCA_015888305.1 of Antheraea pernyi. Classification (NCBI taxonomy): domain Eukaryota; kingdom Metazoa; phylum Arthropoda; class Insecta; order Lepidoptera; family Saturniidae; genus Antheraea; species Antheraea pernyi. The sequence continues at coordinate 22,677 of MU159065.1, read as the reverse complement.
AACTCGCGGTCGAGAGCGTGTGCGTTGTGAGTGCTTAGTTGAACGCAGTCTAAGTTTTGCACTGGACGTCACTTTGTTTTATTTCAACCTATACATACAAAAGTCAACCTTATAACATTTACCCAACATACATTGTTATACCTTAAAAGGATTAGGCAGCGTTTTCGATGAAAACTCCCAGCCGGTTTGAATTTTTCCGACTTATCCAACAATTATCGTAATATTTCAACCAATCTACCCAAAACCTTGACAAATTTATATATTAAAACGTTTCACATGGATTACTTGATCCGCTGGTGAAAACCGTATGAAGATCCGTTCAGTAGTTTTTGAGTTTATGGCGAACAGACAGACTGACAGACGCGGCAGGGGACTTTGTTTTATATTATGTAATATAATAATATACTATGTAATGATAATGATGGTGATGATAAGTATATATAATCATTTAGGTATATATGTCCTTATTTATTTAGGTATATATATATATCCGTGTATCAAGTTCGAAGTAGTAGTGGATTTTATATCGATATTTTGTATGTTTTATTTATTCTCTCTTTTCGTAAAATTGATTCAAAGTAATAGGTGTATTGTAAAGGTTTTAACAAACTCCTTTGTTGCTATATGTCTTGGTCATTTGATGCATATCTATACTTAATAATTATTATAAAGCTGAAAAGATTGTTTGCTTGAACGCGCTAATCTCAATAACGACTGATTATATTTGAAAAATTCTTTAAGGGTTAGATAGCTTATTTATCGAGGAAGGCTATAGGTTATAATATATTATCATCTAGCAGAATACCAATAAAGAATGTTTCCAAATCAGGGTCAACATACGTATTATTTTAAAATATTTTAACCTTCTACGTAAACGAAGTCGCGAGTTAAAGTTAGTGTTAGCCTAAAGTGATGACGCCCACGCGGACGAAGTCGCGGATAGAAGCAATTATTCTATAATGTGTAAGTTAATTACACGAATAAGTAAGGTTAGCAAATAATATACAATCTGTCTTTGTATAATATGATGTTCTTAATCCTTTGTCGCTCAGCTCCATACTCAAGGTTAGCAGATGTTATTCAACCGCTTAAATAATATATTTCAGAGCTGTTTTCATTATATAATCATGTATTTATGATTCATGTGGATTTAAATATTATAGCTATTCGTCAATATCTTCATTATAATAACAAGATTAGTGATTTTTAAGAAATGTTCACTTCCCTGATGTTGACTATAAAGCTTAGAATACATAACATTATATATTGATATATAATTGATATATGCAATATATGTTGATATATGTCGGCTATACAGAAACAAAACCCAAGATGGGTTCACAGAGACTATTGCTTACTAATATACGCCCAAATTTGTAAACTTCTTAGTCCTGAACTGTCTAAAGCTCTGTCAGTAATAATTTTAGTTCAAGTCCTTTAATGCTGAATAAGATTGCAGTGTACTTATTTAATTGTTATTTTGTTGTATGTATAATGCTCAATTAAAATTAAGTTAAAATGCAGTTACCGCAAGTTAGATAGAACCACAGTTAAGTTTGGCACAAATACTGAAGTTCATATTCAGCAGTAGCAATGAAAATGATTATCTAAGATTATGAAATTTAAGAGTGCCACATTACTCTCCGTTAGGTGCCCGCACGCTTTCTGTGATACGAATTGTATTTAATAACTGTTCACTGTTCCAATAGAATCAGTTTATCTCTACAAATATTAATAGATGGCTTGGAAAATGATTTGAATTCGCTCAATTGGTTGATCAGTCGATCCTCGTTTCGCTTATGCCCGATTAAAGTTGCGTACTGAGTTATTGACATATTTACTAAAAAATATATGGTGTTTCTTTTTTTTCTGTTCATCTTCGTGTCCTTACAACAGTACCATACAGAGACACTAACATTCATTGGTTTACAACATACTCCACAATGCACGCCTATTCTTTAAGTTCATAAGATCTCTAAGAGATGTTGTTTTACTATATTTAGAAAACATCTGTTAAGTAAATATACGTATATTCCCAAGTATATGTCGATATGCAGATCAAATGGTGAATTTAAAGTGGACCCACTTTGATACCTTCTTGCTGGTTACTATTGAATGTTTTCTGTGTTTGTAATTAAGAAATCAAATTGATCGATCAATCGTAAACAAATTTTCCGCAGAAGATTCGAGAACTGGAAGTGGCATAGGCCTCTTCCTGGAGGAAGGTATCGGCATAATCATCACGCCAGCCCACGACGTATTGGTGATTTCACACTCACAGTTCTATATTTTTCCCACATACAGTAGTACTACAAGAACATTTCTCAGGTTCAGGTTTCCTCACGATGTTTCCCTTCACCGTCAGCCGATAGTGTTACCAATTTAAATTAGTAAATGTACGCGAATCCCGAAAAATTCGTACATACCAATTTAAATTAGTAAATGTACGCGAATCCCGAAACATTCGTACATACCGGTATCGAACCTGCGGACATCGGAATCACATTCCACCGATCAAACCACTAGACAACCACAACTGAATTAACCATCGAGATATTTGTACAAAATTGAATGTACATTTATCTTACCTAGATCTTATTACAGACTAGCGGGTCCCGTGGACGTTGTTCTACCCTAATAAAATAAACTATAACATATTATATACCTAAACCGTCGTTATGAATAACTTTTCCTACTATTGTAAACCGCATGCAAATCCGTTCAGTAGTTTTTGAGTTTATCGCGAACAGACAGACAGATAGACATGGCAGAGGGTCCGGGAGGAGGACCCTCAAAGTGGCCGTCTCCGCCAATGGAGGACAGGCAGGAGGAGGCGGCAGTTTGACCGCCGCCTCCTCCCACCGTAATCGGACCTAGGGAGGATTGGTCGGGGGGCCCATCTTCCCATTGCACAGGTCCGGCGGACGGAGGAGACGGCCGGTGTGTACCCGGCTGTCTCCTAACAAGACGGGGTCCGGCGGCGGCGCTTTCGCTGGTGGGGCAACCGCTGGGGCGGCACGATGACATCTATAGAAATCTCGTGTTGCCCCAACTATAGCGGCAGATGTACACCGTTGGGTTTTAGTCCGTGCGAGTTGGACATTCTTTCCCCAGAGGGAGTGGTGTATCTATAAGGGATTTCCCCACGTAAAAAAAAGAAGAAAAAAAGGGACTTTGTTTTATAATAGGTAGTGATACTATAAGTGAATAATTATCGTGACACAATATGATAAGATTATTTTTATGTATTTTTTTATATCCCAACTCCTAATGAGTTTGATACTATAAAAAGTAATGTGAGTTTGTTTCACCTTCACTACGCAACTATTCAAAAGATCATTTTGACATTTTTTATACACATTCTAAGACATACAAAAAAGTACATTTCAAGGAAAATCTACAATAAGGCAAGTAAAGCCATGAGCAAAAGCTTAGCTAATTTAGTTAACTATAAATAGGATATTATATAAAACTTTTTGATTCGCTTATTTACATACGTTATTTGCATTAAAAAACGATTTACTTATTTTTATGGGTCGTCAACATGACAATACGTATGTAACGATATCAATAGTAACATTTTTGTGATTTAATATAAATGCAGTCATATTTAGAGACAATAATAACATGTTCCAACAATAAAGTAAATATTAATGAAACTGCATATCGAACTACTTTACATATTTAAAGATTTAACATACATTATACGAATACTAGGAAACTGTAACAGAAAGAGAAATATAATTCTCAAAACTAATGATAGATAGTAAGGAGCGTAATGATTTTACCTCACGTGATGAAAACATACAAACAAGCCATCTAAAATAAATTAAATATTAATGAAACTGAATATTGAACTATTTTACATATTTAAAGATTTAACATAAATTATACGAATACTAGGAAACTGTAACAGAAAGAGAAATATAATTCTAAAACTAATGATAGATAGTAAGGAGCGTAATGATTTTTTCTTACGTGATGAAAACATACAAATATAAGCCATCTGAATCTACATAGCGAATTACATTTGTAGATGAAGACGAAGCGTAAGGAACTTCTTCTTGGACGGCACGCGTTGTTGTTTTGTCTTCACGAGGAGAATGACTTTGCAATTTAAATTTTTTTATGACTAAGTGTTCTTAGAAATATACAGAAAGTATTAGACATCCGCGAATCTTCACGTCCGCCAATATTTTACCTCTTATTGTTCAAAGTATTAACCGGTAAATATAATACTAAATGGTAATTTTGTTATTGCTTAGCGCTAACTATTTAAAGCGGGGATTTTTTAACATTTTTAAATATAACTACAAACGTATTCAAAGGATCAAAGGTCATATTAAATACATTACGTTCTAAGAAGTATTTATTTTTGTTTATGTAAGTGATACTGGATAAAAAAATTAAAGAGTGACTCAGTTATAACATAAACAACATAGTCTACTAGACTAGTTAACAACAATAACGAACTTCGACCATAGAGAAAAAAAAACAGTTTTTTCTTGATAACACTAAAGCTCGCCAATAGTAGCAAAATAAAAAAAATGAAGAAAATCGGCTGAAAATCAGAGGACGGAGATGTTTATAACCGTTTCCCCACTCGTTTACTTTAAATTATACTAGTTATTATACATTAATACATTTTAAAAAGGAAACCTATTAAGATACAGCTAGTATAATCTATTCAATTGTTGAAAACATTTGAAAAAAAAAACAAAAATCAAATTATTTTGAAACTGAATAATACCAAATTACTAGCAAAAAAATATTTTACGTTTTCTAAATGAAGAACTCCATAACAATAAACCTAAACTTCAAATTTATGTGACAGTTGTTTTGTTCGGAAATATTGGAATATACAGAATGAATGATACCTTGCCATTTCTAGTAAATTTTATACAAATTGGTAATTCACACCGCATATAATCATAGATCAATATGAAGAGTACTGTACATTAGGCATAACAGGATAAATATAGTGGAATATACCAATCACTACTTTGGGCACGTATTGAGGAAATATTAAAGTTCTAACAGTTCTAAATTTTGATTACACATGTTATGGAAAAAGTTTCTCAATAACAGCACAATCAAGTTTAGTAAAATTCTGGTATGTTATAAAGGTACACAAGAATCCTTTAAGGGTACAATAAAAACATTAAAATATTTAGTTCCAGTAAAACAATAATTGTTGTGACGAACAAAACGACTCAATTTTACTGTCCGTAATTTATTTATTAATAACTGTGCCCGCGAATACGAAACTAGCGGAATATAACCAATAAAAAATAACAAGAATATCTTGATTTTTACGGTATAGATATGAATTAATCATCCTATCATCGTTAGTCGTTCAACTCTTGCCCTAAAAACTTTACAAAATTTTTTATTTTATGTCATAGGAGGCGAATGAATATGTGGGTCACCTGATGTTAAGTGATCACCACCGTCCATAGACACTAACAACACTAGGGGAGTCGCAAGTGCGTTGCCGGCCTGTATTTGGGGGAAAGGGGGAAGAGGGGAAGGGAGGGGAGCTGGGTCTCCAGCGCTCTCACTGACCAAACGAAACGCGACAATGTAAGCTCTGTTACTTCACGTCGGTTTTCTGTGAGAGGGTGGTACTACCCCGGGCGAGCCGAACCATTTATGATGAAATCAGTAATAGCTTCAGCGTGGCTCTGCCACCTACAACATATAAATGCATTCAGAACGTTTCTTTTTTCGAACCAACTACGCTATTGACCTGGCAACGTCTTAACAGCTTCTCCGGATTACTATTCAGAACATATGTTTATAACGTAACATGTGTATATGGTGTTGTAACTTTGCAATTTAAAAGTTTCAGCGCCATCTCTTGACAAGCATTGCACTTTTACAATTGTTATACTAAAAGTAGAGGCGAAGGTGCAAATGTATACCCCTGTTGTTTTTGATCCCTTATGTAAAAAAATAAGCATCATAGAATTTTGGAAAATAAGTTATACTAGATGTGCAAGCATCTCCGCACGCGTTTTTTTAAATAAAGAAATATATAATTCTGAGACTATGTACAATTATAGAAATGCTCTTTAAAACAATTGTAAGTACGACACCCACGTCAGTTATAGTAACATGTAACGTATACATTAGATATATAAATACTAAAAGAGTATTAAATGAGGTTTATCATTAGCAACATATTTGGAACTTTAACCCACCATGTAACTACCTCAGTGCTCACTTACACTGTATAAGAAACTAATGAAAACATGACTTAAAAATAGGTAATTATATAATATGCCCATATTGACAATAAGTTTGTAGTCTGGTGAAGCTGTTAAGACCTTGTTAGGTCAATTCAATAAGTAATACGTTTATGGTCTAATATTTTATTGGAAAGACCCCTTCTATCTCCGAAATTATTATTAATAATTATAATGTTGAATTGTAAACAATGAATGAGATGACGTCTTCCAATCTTGCATACATAAAAATCAAGATATAAAACTTTATATCTGTCTAAGCAGTTTTTAATATTTGACAGTATAAATAGTGCTCATTGAACTCGATACAATATTCTTATATGTTACTATGGTTACTAAATTATGTAAACGAAAGAGCGATAATTGCAATAAAATGGCCGCGGAAATAACCAAAAAGACTATATTATTCAAATTACATACATAGATTCAGATATATGCATTTCAATTATATTTATTCTTTGAGTTCAGTACAACACACGTCTTCCGCACATGTTCACAGTGAACAACATATTTTTCATATCATGGGAACAAAGTCGCGGGTAACAGCTAGAATAAAATAGAATAACCTAAATTACTTCCAATAAGGTCACTTATCTACCAATGAAAGTCCCGTGAAAAAAGGTCCAACCGTTTTGGAGATAGCACTGCAGGTGAAGTCACATTTAACAGCTAGTCTAAATTTAAATTAAATAAATTACTTTTTATAATGTCCACTATCTGTTGGTAGAAGTCCCGTAAAAATCGGTCGAACATTTTGGAGATAGCACTGCGAGAGAAGCCACGGTTAACAGTTAGTCCAAATTAAAATAAACAAGGGTACTTGTTATAAGGTCCGCTATCTGGCAGTGAAAGTTTTGTGAAAATCGGTTAAGCCGTTTTGGAGATAGCGTTGCGGACGGAGCCTCGATTAACAGCTAGTCTAATTTAGAGCAGCCTTTTTTTTCTCCACGGGGGAATCCCTAACGAATATCCATCTCCCCGGGCAGCAGAGGATGGATATTCCCGAGTCTCACGGACTAAAACCATGATACCTTCTTACACCTTTAGGCCGGAGGAGCAGGGACTGTCTAATCGAAACTACATCTGCTCCTCCAACAGGTGTTGTCCCTTCCTAAGGGACCCAAACTGTGGCCTGAGGGGTCAAGATGGTGGAACCCTCAAGGGGAAATGGGTGTTACTCCCCCTAACGAACTGTGGGAGCATCAGCATAATGCACACATGGACCTGTGCAGTTTGACTGCCCGGAGCGACGGACATGCATGTGTCTGTCGCCCCCAGGCCACAACTACGGCGGCCGGATGTCATCGCCTACCCGTCGCCGCCGCGTAGTTCGTCGGCCGCGGGGTGGAGTCTAATCGTTCGCTCCCTCTCCCTCTCCGCAGCCTCCTTTGCGAGCATGACTGTCTCGCAGAACTAGACGTCGGAGATCTACCCGGCCTCGCTCTCGACCATCTTAAAAATGACAGTCGGGAGCGAGAGATCCGGGCCAATGACCGCGACTAGCTCGCTGCGTGGCACGTCCCAGGCGGAACACTCACTCAATGTGTGGTGCGCAGAATCATTCGCGCAGCCACAATGATGGCACCCTGTAGTCGGCTCCCGACCTATGTGAAATAAGTAACTCCCAAAACATCCATGCCCCGTGAGCACCTGTGTCAGCCGGAAGCTTAGGGTGACATGTCATCTGGTTTAGAGTAGCCTAGATAACCTGCTGCAGCTATCTGCCAGCGAAATTCGCGTCAAAATCGGTTCAGCCGTTTTGGAGACTACCCGGAACAAACAGACAGGCAGACCGACAAAAATTTAAAAAATCACATCTTTGTTATCAGTAGCTTGTATACTTTCACATCCAATTAGTAAAAAAATGTTATTTTGATATTACATACAGGCATTTCATTTTTATTATATGTATAGAATAGATGTATCTATTCTTTCAATAGTATGTATCTATTCTATCAAAGATAAAGATAAGAATGTGCATGAAATGCTTAAGGACGCGCTCTCAAAAAAGGTCCATTTTCACTGTTTTTCGGTAAGAATTACAAGAAAACTATTGAACTTTGGTAAACATAATGACTAACTACAGATACATTGAACCTTTAACAATGATGTACAAGTGATTGTTTTTCAAAATTTATAGGTTTCCATTAAAAAAAATCGTTTCTCCGTAGTCCCCTCGCGCAAAACAGTCTGCATTTCGGTATGAAAATATCAGTAAATTTACCTTTTTTAAATTAAAAAAAATACTTGCTTATGCTACATATAGTCAAGTATAAATGAAATAAAATAAAATCCAATTTATGTACACCACATCTGAGAAAAATATTATTTAGTTGTATACAAAATTTCTCATTTTTATGTCAGTTCCGTAAACCTTAGCTCCTATCCAATAAGGTCCAATTTATTTCTTTATTTAGATTCGACGTAACTTTATATTTCTAGCTACGCTATACTATACAAAAAAAAATGTTATAATAACAAAGATGCGCATCTAGCCCATGAAAAATGAAACTTTCATCCGACACTGTGAGACTAAACATCTGAACCCAAACCTGATGTTTGTAGCTACTATGAATACCAAAAGTACTGAACTTTTCGTTCGTGATACAGCTACTCATCTGATCCATAAAATGAAACGTTGATGTGACTCTATGAGACTAGACCTCTGATCGCAAAATTGATGTTTCTAGCTATTATCAATATTAAAATTCTTTTACCACGAAATAGCTCTCACCTGGTACTTAAGATATGAAACGTTTAGCTGACACTATGAAACTAAGTATTTGAATGCAAATTCGATGTTTCTAACTATTATTTCTAACTATCTATACTATTATTCAATTATCATAAATATTGTCATAACCAAACTTAAAAAAATTGTAACCGTGCTCCTACACAGGGAGACTAAACATCTAAGCACAAACTTAATGTTTCTAGCTATTATCTATCTTAGCACTACGGGGCTAAATGTCTATTACGTATACATATTTAGGTTTAGTAATACTGTTCTTGACGTAGTATGACCTTGAGAAACTATAATTTATTTTGGTACTATAGCATCAAATGTAACACAAAGTAGAACATCAATAATAAGAAAATATTGTAATAGCTTTTATAAATGTATCAAAGTCGTTTAAAGTGCGTTATAATCCCCCGGTTATCAGTTATCGTGTTTGTGTGCGTGAGCTGTACGTGTCTAGTAGGACTCGATGCCAAAATTGAACAGCGAAAAATTGAGAGCGCGTCCTCCTATTTAAATTGAGAGGTATTAATAATGTATGCGTCTAAATAGTTTTCCAATTGTACGTCACAATTTTTTTAGAAGATATAATGAGGATAGTGGGCTATCATATATACCATTACAAACTTCTTTGTAGATCTATAAAAGAGGAATATCTTATCATGCACTGTTTTGTTATATATCCTCGTGAATCACTTTATCTATTATTGAAAACCGTATGAAAATCTGTGCAGTAGTTTTTGAGTTTATCGCGAACAAACAGAGAAAAGTGGCATCCATGACAATAATAATTAGCTTTTTGGAGATATCAGTTTTGCCTTCCTGAACAATACAATTAAAGAAGATTTATAGTAAATTACAGTAGAAATACAATGCTCAATTCATTTATGAAGTCGGGTAAACCGGCTACAATACTTGAAATTCGTATTCTAATAACTGAAAGCATGATTTGAATAAGTAATCTGTCGACAATGCACCTTATATTTTCTATGATAGAATCAAACTAGCTATTGATAAGTACGTGCCACGCCATCTTAAAATCTGAATAGAGAAATTCTGAAGTGGTATTCAAGATCACTTGTGCACTGTATTAACGAACAAAAAAAATAACACCCAAAATGGAATAAGTTTCAGTTACTTTCAGATTACTATACTTTTTCACTCTTAAGGACATGCTTTAAATATTTGTTGGTACATTAGTAAATGTAGACTAGTTTACAAAATACCAATAAGGTTTTTGAGTTAGGTTAAAGATTTAAAAAACCTGTTTCTCCTCTCACACGTTATGAACAAATTACAATGAGAAAAGGTGTAATTTATTTCTAAACTTTCGCCATTCTATCTAAACAAGTTATATTTAATGTCTTGTTCACCAAACTCTTATTTTCGTGAATTCTTCAAAGTAGAGAAAGCCATTTTTCACACAAATCTACGAATCCGGACCAGGATCAAATTACATTTATATCGGGAGCATAATCTCAACTGCATCTCGGAGAGTCGGAATCCTGAACAGGGTGCGACGGTTTTTCACGACTGATCAGCTATATCTCCTTTATAAGGCACACGTTCGGCCTTGCGTGGAATATTCTTCACACCTCTGGGACGGTTCCGCTAAATACCTACTGGAGACCCTGGACAGGTTGCAGAGACAAGCTATCCGTATTGTTAATGATGCAGACATTACAGCGTTTACGGAGCCGCTACAGTTACGCAGAAACATTGCCTCATTGAGCCTGTTCTACTGTCTGTGTAATGGCGAGTGTTCTGAAGAGTTATTTAAATTAATCCCTTCCTCTCCTTTTCACAACCGAACCACGCGCGCTTGTTTGCGGAGCCACAGTTTTACGGTAACTCCTATCAGGGCACGAACTAAAAAGTTCGCAACATCTTATCTTGGCCGTACCGTGAAGCTGCGGTACAATCTCTCGGCCAGTGTGTCCTTCCTATTACATGGGGTCCTTCAAATGAAACGTGAAGAGGCATTTACGCAGGCCGGCATGACACCGACGACCGACGGAGGAGGGCGTATCTCTCGGTGGTTGCCGTTGTTTTTTGATTGTACTGTGCTTACCATCAGGCACAGTGCAGTCACTTTGCCTTGCTACAATAAAATAAAATAAAAGAAGACTATAGTCAAGTTAAATAGCGGAGACAATGGTCGAGCGGTACCAGGTTGATGCCATATATGTTGAGTATTCTGATTGTTTTGACTGAATTCATTTTAATGCAGACGCTTTAAATTATTATTACCTATATACCCGGTGATTTATTGGAATGGTTCACTTCTTATGTCCATAACAGACATCAAGTAGCGAATAAGTACAAGTATATAACGCTACCAGAAAAATTCTCCAGGTGTCCCTCAGGGATTACATCTCGGTTCGTTTTTGTTAAATACATGTATACACCAGCTTACAACATACAAAATATTGTTATGTATAGTAATACACCAAATTTTTAAGTTCATCCATAGCATTGACGACTGATATCTATTACAGGAAAATTTGAATCAATTTCTGCAAAATAAACAAACTAGATCGTAAAATAAAGAAGTTCATAAATTTCACACGTAAACTGGGACATATTTTTTGTAGTTATTCTTTAAGTTGCTTACTAATTCAATTTGTATTGGGATGGTGATGAACTATAAGTTTATGATTTCATCCATTAATAAGTTATCAAATTGTTAAGATTTACGCTCTGAGTCATAATACCATTTAGTAAAATTCTACCATATTTAATTCCTTACTTTTACTATGTATGAATCAATTTAGTCATCAGGTTTCATTAAACATAATAACTGGCTGCAAAATATACAAAATAGGTTATTAAAATTTCTTAATCCTATACGTAAAAACAAGCCTAGTTTATATAACGACGACATAAAGTTTTATAACTAAAATGTCGTCGAATAATGAAGTGTATTATGTCTGAACAATCTCGGTAAGACATTAATGGATAGCTTAGAAATTTAAAAAAAATTGAACTGCGGAGTACCTACTAAATACACTAGAACTTTCAGTTTGTTTGCAATTTCTTCTGCAAAGCATAATTATGCTTAAAACTCTGTAAATTACGATACAATGTACAGTCAAATAGCCTATACAAGGATATTGAAATGTTTCAGCCAGAACAGAATTACTTTCTAAACTTGGTTCATACCAAGCTAGTATCAGCAATCAAATGCAACTTAAAACACTCAAACAAACACAACCACAACACAAATATTCGTATATATGTATGAAACGCTGTTTTTAATACATTACATACCTACATACATACAACACTTAGTCTATAGTTATAAAAAATATAACATGTAATTGACACTTTCAAATTTCATTGAAAGGTTTTCAAATGGCCACGACTCTGTTGTGAAGTTTTTGTATAGTAAAAACAAAATTTAATCATCATTTATCTATTGATTACCCTATTATTAGTACTAGTGGTCGCCGAGTGGTCGAGATTCGGCCATAATTTATTTTGACATTCAATAAGACCCCAAAGAGAATAATAATAAAATCAGTGGTTCCACAAAAAGATAAATTATTCATAATATAATGTATATTATGAATTTACATATTATATTATTACTAGCTGATCCGTGCAACTTCGTCTGCACTAAATTGGTTATTACCGGTTTTAATTGTATTTTTAAACGCAGATAATCTTAGAAAACCTAAAACCAGATCGCAGCGACATAGAGCACTTCCAATTGTGAATCCAAACCATCCAGGGACTCACTCAAACATATACCCAGTTGGTATGTGAGAAATATTTTAAAATAAGCTTAGAACCCGTTCGCAGCATTACCTACCGGCTCCAATTAAGATAAACAAATAACCTACATATATTGCTGATAAATGTCTTCCCAGTACCCCTTGTAACTTCATCGCTTAACATACTGTAAAGATTAAACTTTATCTACATTAAATTTTCATTTTATTTTAGTTGTTAGTTTTATAAGAATTTGTAAAGTATACGTGAAATCTGCATTCAATCTTAATTTTGTCAAATTTATTTTACTTTTGACATATAAACCACCTTTTTCACTGAGATACTGAACTTGGGATACCTTTACCTTTACCATACCTTTCTAACAGTGAAAGTTTTTTTTTAATCACATTAGTGGTACCAAGGATTCCTCGAAAATAAAACTTTACATCTCTTTTTAATATTAGTATAAATATAACATACTATGGTAACTGCAAACACCTCAATTAATTATTTTAATCGTAGATTCACAAACGTGAGGATTTAAATTGACTTGAATTAACGTGAGTACGAAGTTTGGTAGCTTTTCATTAATTTAAGAGATGAGTTGAGCCTTGAAGTGTACGTTCAACTTATCATTTATTTCTTATATAATTTTTCCACATATAATATGCCTAGGGAGTAAAAAAAATCTACAATGAGATTGTACTATGTATGTATCATTGTGCGAGCTTTTCGAGTTTTCAAAACAGCTGAACTGACTTTGAACTTTCACCGCTGGATAGAGTACTTTCCAGAAGCTCTTCGATAAATATACAATTTAACAGCGGTAATTAAAAATGAATGTAAAAGTTATTGGAGTTAACAAATAGTGAGCAAATTACGATAAATAAGAAACAACTAAGGTAAATCGTATTATTCCCATATAGCAATTAAACAATATTCATTCAATACAATATACAGCCTATATTTGCTTAAAAATAGGGTATAATCTCATATCAATATTCATTATCACTACATCTGAGATCTATATTCTCTATACGTTTGAACATTTTTGAAGAAAAAATATCACAAGTCAATTTATTACATTTTGCAATGACCGTTGTGTATGCCAGCAAAACAACAATATAGATTAAAATTCTAGTCTTAAGATGTTGTCAAATACCAAACACCTATACACAGTACGTATGATATTTAATACAGCATAAGCGAATATCCGAGAGGAAAATTTGTCTATCCGAATTAACGTTAAACCACGAACCTGCAGTGTCGCCATATTAATATTCATAATCGAGGCTCCTCACCGCGTTATGCTAACAACGTGGAGCGACGAAACTTGAGATGTTAATTCCTTATGACGTATTTCTCGAGATAAATTAATTATGCTGACATAAATTCCAGAGATTTTTATTATTAACAATAAAGTGCCCGATGCCATTTTTTGTAAATAAAAAAAAGTATGTTCAAACCATGTTGAGATAGCTGTAATTTTAATAATATTTTATTTAGACATAAAAGAGAGTAAATTAAAAATAATATGTATACAATAACTTAGCTATAGCTATAGTGTAGCGCAACACTGGCTGTATGATCAAGACAGCCATAATTGTAGAAGCGCCTGATATAGACGCATGTATTCAAGATGCCGTCAGTCCCAAGTCATATGTCTACGTTTATCATTGTTTACGTTGAAATCTCAATACCATAATGGTTGATAAAATAAAATATGTTCTTTGCAATGGAAAAAATAACATTGTTTGAAATGATTTATTTTATTTATAAAGAATATCAT
>MU159064.1:388295-400871 GCA_015888305.1 Antheraea pernyi | reverse complement strand
ATCATCACGCTAAGACTAATGGGAGCGGATCACTAATGAATAATGTTTAAAAATCGGGGTTTTTTCCTCTTGAGAGCTTCCACTGCATGTTAACGTTAGCCCAAAGTACCTAATCCACGCGGACGAAGTCGCGGGCAGACGCTAATAATTTATATGGTTTTAAAAGACTAATTAAGTTATGCTCCGGTTTGACTTGGTAACATAACCGAATAAGTTATATCATGTCGTTCAAATAAATCGTTGCTTATCTTGTCGGTCCCACGTAATGCAGGACGCGTCTCACGAATGCCCGTCCGTATACTTGGAATAGTTTATAGTTACCTAATTACTCGACAACACGGAAGAAGGATAATGTTTTATCCCTTTTTTAAAGATATATGTTGTAACCAAAACATAATATTTAAGTGGAATAAGATTTTACTTAGCAATACTCTAAATAAATGGTAATTAAAATGTTTCAGTATTTCTCAAAACGGGTTTTTAGGGTTTTCGTTGTTAATAATTAATTTGACTATAATGGAATTTTTATAACTAAAATATCAGGGAAATAAAAAAAAACGAGTTAATGAGTTTTTGACTTAACGAGAATTTCAAGATACAAAGGATTTAACTGCTAAAATGTCGATTTAGGAAGGTGCGATTTTTAAGTACAATTTTTGATTTGCAGAGTCAAATTTAAATAACAGTTCTACGGTATATATATTTATCTAGATACTAGCGGTCCCAGTGGACGTTGTCCTGCCTTGATAATAAAAATAAATCTAAAATTCTTCTCGGATCCACTGTTTGAGTGTACACAAACAAACGCACACAAAGTTTCATCAAAATCGGTCCAGACGTTTAGGAGTTCAGTGACATACACACGTACGAAAGAAATTTATACATAAGGATTAAAACAAATTACATGTTAGTAAATTGTAAAAACACCTAAAAAAATCTGTTATCTTCTTTTGATTTAAGCGATTTGCAGATTTTTATGAATTATTTTTTCAAGTTCATACAATGAATCGCAATCATGATTCTCGATATCATAACACTTTTCAACGAAAGTTCATATTGTGTTGATTGCTGCTCTGGTCTCAAATCTGTGCTTTTAATTAATGTTACAAAGTACAATTAATAGATCCGAAGCCCCGAACACTCCTTATGGACTTTATTGTTATAATTTCAGGGAATTCCATAAGACGTCATTATGTTTGACTAACTACGACTTATGAGGTGTCCTTTTTGAAATTAAAGTTATAGAGTATAAATAAATATGGCTTATGAATTTTGTTTGAGTTATAAAGTCTAAATAATTTGAGATACCGAGATATTTAGGATTTCAGAGGAAGGGAATGACATTTTTTTCGATTTACTAAGTTTTACGACGTAACGAGGTTCGATCTATAGAGATTTCACTGTATTTCTATTTGTTGACCTGTAATACATTTAAATGTGTCTTCTAATGTTAACTATGTAATTATTCAAGAATATAGAATCACCATATAAAAAGCATTTGTTTCAGAAGTATATATTGCCAGCCCTAACAATGTATACTCTTAGGTACCCATTTATATAGGACATCTTTATTCGACGTATTGCCATTCATCACAATTGTCATTCTATGGAACTTGTAAAGCTGGTAACATTTGTAATTTGTCATTCTAAAGACCATAAACACATGCGCTACTCATTGACGGTCACATAAATCAACAAATCTGATACAACTGGTGTTATGATCATTAAATATGCTCTACAGAGTTTATGGTTTTGTTTTTGTCGTTTCATTTTGTATAAAAGTTTTATTCAATATTAACAGTTCGCGTTTGTGAACTTTGTTAAAATGGTAAACTCTTTTTTTATAATCAACTCTTTTTAATACTAATTGCCCTGATTTAAAGGACAATCCATGGGCAGTCATCGCTGTCATGCAGACCTGCATGTCTCTTGGTATCTGGACATATACTGCCTGATCCTGTAATATGAGAAGATATTGTGACCGACATAAGTTAGCGATATTGCCACTTCGCATTAATATTGCAGATATCAATTTATATTAGACTAGCGACCCGCCCCAGCTTCGCAAGGGTGCAATTAAAATAGCTTGGTAAATAACATATAATTATTTTTGTAAAAAGAGATAAAAATGGTTACTGTGGGTAAATATATATATACTAAGAGATAAATATATACCATCGCGGACTTTTTTATCGATCTTTTTAAGATATACAATTCCGTAGTACATTAATTTGGCCTATCTCGTAAGGTTTAGCCAGCGTTTGCTATTTAACCGTACAAAAATATTTTTGTTACATCACATTACAAATCGTTGAATTTTTCGGCTTGTCTGTCCAGTAATATGTATGTATTATACACAGAAATATTCATCTTGAATCACTCTATCTATTGCTGTATAAAAATTTCAATAGTTTAAAAGATCTAAGGGAACAGACAGCGGTAGCGACTTCATTTTATACTATGTAAAGATAAGTTTTGTAATGTTTTGTATTAACGTAGCTGCAGTTTAAATTGTTCTAACCTATTGGCTATTGTTCATGCGAGTGTAAGTGACGTTTATATGGCTTTTGTTATGTAATAAACTATGGACTTTTTGCCACAACTACAGACGTTGGTTATAAAGGGCTATGTCGTATAGAATATATAAAATTAAGTGACAAATGATATCTAGTTAAACATAATTTACTCGGAATGTGACATGTAGACATTGTTATGTTGATTTTGGCATTCGTCTTCAATGTTTATTAGTAGCGCTGCTCTCTTAAAATGTATGAATTATACGTATGTAGGTACATTCGACTATTTCTCATGATTACAATTTCGATAAACTATTTTAATTAGAATGAATGATCTTTTGTAGTGAGATTCAGTTTTTTTCTCTATATAGTTATTAAGCCCAAGTCATAGAAATATACGAGTATGTGTAAAATATTTATGTATTTTACATATCTATAAATAGAAAATGAATGAGTTTTTATCATAACAAAATATGAAATGAAAAAAAACATGGTAAAGAAAAATTCTCAAAATCGTTAGATGTGCTGTGAATGGCACGTTTATTTAGACCTTCCTGACTATCTTGTCACAGTAATTGACACCCTCTCCTGTCATAAGTGGGACTGTATTTTATGGACGACGCTTCAACTAGAATTGCGTTATAAATTGAACAATCGTTATGTTTGTCTTTTGCTATATGTTTAATTGTGCTTCTATGCTGGTATATACCTCCTCTAAACTAAGCAGTAAGCAATTGGCAAGGTCTAAGATTCATTATTGTGATTTACAACTACTGATATAAGATCGACATTCATTTAAAATTATTTGTTTTTTTTTAATGCCAAAAGGAGGCTTACGAACAGATTGGTTACCGGTCTAAGATTCATTATTGTGATTTACAACTACTGATATAAGATCGACATTCATTTAAAATTATTTGTTTTTTTTTAATGCCAAAAGGAGGCTAGGGAAAGGAGAAAGGAGAAGAGAAAGGGGGAAAGGAGAGGGAAATATCTCACTGACCGACCGAAACGCAACGATGCAAGCACTGTTACTTCACGTCGGTGTTCTGTGAGAGGGTGGTACTACTCCGGACGAGCCGACCCATTCATGCTGAAACTAGTAATAGCTACAGCGTGGCTCTATCACTACCAAACCTTTCTAACCGCTCATAAGTTGGTGTTTAACCCTAATCAGACTTGATGTTAGGTGAGATTGTAGTAGAGTAGCCGAAGATAGTAGATAGCCTAGGAATTAAACTTGCTTTCAAGTACGGTGATAGACTTTTAATCTTAGGCTTAAGCACAAGACATTATCCCACAACTTTATCGAAGACGAAGATTATTAATTTAGAGCTATGTTAATCGACGCGATCTCTAAGAGTATTTGAACTCAACCGTTATAGCTTTGAAATTTATGATACGTTTATTTTTAGAATAATTTTAAAAATAAGCTGTAATCTCATCGGAACTGTTTACAGTAATTGGCTTGTAATGTTTTGATTGCGGTCATTAGTCTGTCTATAAGTTGACTAGTCTGGATTCCGGCCAATATTGAAATTAACTAACCTAACTAGTTTGTTTATAATTTTTACCAATGGAGTACACGTGTTACTTAGTACTGGAAAGCTAATTTTGCTGACGATCTTATTCCGTTCATATTAGATATATATAGAATTCAGACTTTTCACAGATTCACATCATATATCTCTCAAAGTTAAGGCAGCGTTCGTAAGAAACGTTTTCGTTCGACCATTTTTCTCCGACTCTCCAGATATTACCCCCTACAACCTCACAAACTTTACTTCTTTATAATATTAGTATAGATAATATAATTAGTTAATAGCTTCTGCCCGCGACTTTGTACGCGTGGAATAGTTATTTTGGGCTAAGACGCAGCGAAAGCTCTCAAAAGGGAAAAAATCCCAATTTTAAAACATTTTTCATTGTTACCCAGCTCATATTAGCCTTAGCCTGATGATATATAGCCTATGACACTCACAAATAACGTGGCTTTCTATTGGGTAAAAGAATTTTCAAAATCGGTTTAGTAGTTCCTGAGATTACCCCCTACAACGTCACAAACTTTACCTCTTTATAATATTAGTATAGATTACAACCATATATGTACGTGTAAATATCCAGTATCGTCGTTAAAATATGCTTAAATACAAATTGTAAAAGTAATGCACGGGTGACGGCGCGGACACAGCTATCTATACATATAATAAAGATGCAGATCTAACGTGTCTGTACTCTTTATATTTTTATGACAAAATTTGTTACTGGAGTCTTGGAATACATTTCAAACAGTTTTAGAAACGTCTCTGTCTATTTGTATGAACACGAATCATTTAGTCTTGGTTTAATTAAAATCGGTTTACTCTATTAAGGTTATTGTCAGGATGTGTAGGTCTGATATGTGAGATCTTATCCACTAGGCTAACATTGTTCTATAGACCAGGGATTCCCAAACTGGGTTCCGCGGAAGCTTGAAGTTCCGTAGAATAGTCATCAGGGTTTCGCCAAAATGATTAACGTTCATAAATGCCTTCTCAGGGCCTAAATCCACTACAGTACTTTTGATTTCGATTTTACTTACGGATCGAGATCTCCTACAAATAGTTGAGCATATTGAAAATGTACAGAGAAGGGCCACCAAGATGGTATATGCAATACGTAACTTACCCTATGAGTAGCGCCTCAAAAACCTTGGCATTACCACACTACAATAGTGTAGGCAAAGGGGCAGGTTAATCGAAACATATAAAATCCTCACTGGTTATTGCGATGTTCCCAGCTTTAAAGATATTTACAAGCTGAATGACAATAAACACTTCGAGGTCATCCCTTAAAACTTTGTGAAACGTTAGCAAAAAGAAACCCAATGAAGCACTTCTTG
The DNA here is from genome assembly GCA_015888305.1 of Antheraea pernyi. Taxonomy (NCBI): domain Eukaryota; kingdom Metazoa; phylum Arthropoda; class Insecta; order Lepidoptera; family Saturniidae; genus Antheraea; species Antheraea pernyi. The sequence continues at coordinate 395,474 of MU159064.1, read as the reverse complement.
CCTAACAGAGTTGCAGCATGGAATAAACTCTTAGAGAAAGTTGTGATGGCTCCCACCATAAACTCTTTTAAGAATAATTTGGACCACGAAGTTATCTCCAAGTTATTTGATACACACGCATCAGCTTATTTGCTGCTAGTGTGTTATACCAAATAATAATATAATACCTGCATTATTATCTATACAACTCTTTGTTATTAGATTTTAATAACTGCATTAACTGGTCAAATAAATAATAAAGTATAGCTAATTATAATAATGTTCACACACAGGAAGGATGTAATATGGTTTGCGGCTCACGCTAATTGTTTTATATACATACCATTTATACAGGGTAGAACAACGTGTGCCTTGTGAACATCGTCGAAGTATATGGGGGGCAAATATATTAATTTTGAATTTTAACTAATATTATAAATGCAAATGTCAGTTTCTTTGTTTATTACTTATAAGTAAACCTTCACATTACAACTACTCGATCATCGATTATCATAACATTTTGCATACACGTCATGTTTCCTTTAGAAATAGTACTGGTTAGGAGTTAGTTGAATATACATTAAAGTGAGCAAAACTCTAGTAAAAGCTAGTGGTGTCTTGTATTATATATAACACTGTACGTATACGGTATAATAATGTTTTCGGAATGATGTTCGGTTTACCATTGTTCTGCAGTTCGTTAGGTATATTCGCTAAAGCTGGAGTTCATAACTTTTAGCTCATCATGTTTGAGCAATTTGGCTCGAAGTTAACACAGTGCAAGTAAACGATATCTTTATTATTCACTGGGCTGCATTACTATAATTAACTAATTATAATGAGATGCTTTAGCCAAATTAATAGTAATACTAATACCGGGTTATAAAATTATCATTACATAGTATAAAACAAAGTACTCTGTCACGTCTGTCTGTCTGTTCGTGATAAACTCAAAAAATATTGAACGGATTTCCATGCGGTTTTCAGCATATGATAAAGTGATTCATAAGGCAAATTTTGGTATATAAATTGTCAAAGGTTTTTTCATTATGAGAGAGGGACAACGTCCGCCGGCCCTAATCTTTGTATATAAAAATCAATGCTTGTATGTTTGTCGCAATGCATGCCGAAACTACTGATTAGATTATTATAATAATTTTGTAGGGTGTTCTAGGGACTCCCCGAGATGGTACCTGGCCGAAAAAATCTATATATATAGATATATATAAATATATTTTATATTTATATATTCATTCCCACACATTGGAACCGAAATGGTCTCGGACGGTCCGGTTCCAAAGGGGTTTCCTTCCACGAACGATTCGGTTGTGGAATGAGTTTCTTGCTGATTTTTTTTTTTGGAGACTATAGTATGGGGTGCTTCAAGGGGAAAATAAATAGGCTATTTAAGGGTCGGCAACGCGCATGTAACACTTCTGATGTTACAGGCGTCCACAGGCTGCGGTGACCGCTTTACAGCAGGCGGCCTGCATGCTAGTCTGCTACCGACGTGTTATAAAAAAAAAACAATAACATTGTCTGCTATCAAGAGAGAAAGGGCGTTTTCTTCTCATTGAAACTTTTTACACTACATTTGATATTGTTTTGACATGTTTGACATATTTCAATGAAAATAATTAGTGTTATCTTTGCAAAAAAATACGAGACACCATATTCCTAAGTTTAATATCTCACCAAAAAAATTGTTATTATGTGAAAAAGAAAATAAATGTTACAATTACAATTCGACCCGATTGGTGTCCTACTATCGGGTACTAGGTTTTTATGATGATTTTTTCGCGTCTAGAAATAAAATTGGAACCGGTAATAACCGGATCAGCTAGTAAGCTATGAAGTTATATAAAACACATGGAAAAACAGTTTTCATTAATATTAAATAATCTGACTTAATATAATAAACAAATTACATGGATTTGGTAGTTTAAATTTGTAAAAAAATGTAACTCTAAATAATAATATAATACGATGAATTCGATATAACAATAACATTTTTAGGAAATAGTCATGTCGCTAAACGAAATAATTGCGTAAAATTTATTTGTATGGACTCTTTATACATTTACGAATCGTTACAATTTAAATTGTTCTCATCCGTTTATGACCGCGTTGCGGTTGTAAATTTTAATAGACGGTTCCTACTAGAGCGTGAAATATCATAATAACAATAATTGAAATATTTAGTGGTGACAGGCGGCCAAATCAGGGTTAAATAGGGACACGGTCCGGAAAGATTTATAGTCGACATAAAACGTTTTGACGTCAATGAATATAGTTTTAATTCCAATTCTTTACTAGGAATTCTGTCACATTTGTTATAGACTAAATTGACGTCGCGCAAATAAATAAAGGAACTATTTAGAACAATAATTTTGATTATCATGAATAATTACATTAAAAGGTTGAATGTCCGCTGGTTCGAACCCCGGCATGTACCAACGAACTTTTCGGAATTCGCGTACATTTTTGTCAAATTTGTAACACTATCGGTACACGGTGAAGGAAAACATCGTGAGGAAACCTGAACCTGAGAAATGTTCTTGTATGTGGGAAAACATAGCACCGTGGATTTCTCAGAGTTTGAAATCGCCAATACGTCGTGGGCTGGCGTGGTGATTACGCTCATACCTTCCTTCGGGAAGAGGCTTATGGCCCTACAGTGGCTCTCTTACAGGCTGATGATGAACACATTTTGTGCCTTTCTTATTATATTATTTTATTACTCTATAGAATAAGTAACTTATATATTTTTAGTAGTCCGGTGAAGCTGTTAACACCTTACTATGTCAAAGGCGTAGTCAGTTCGAAAATAAAAAATTTTGATTTGTGTAAATTATTACTATAATTAATTATAAATAAAAACAAACGTGTATAGAGTTTCGGAAATAATTACGTTTACTGCGATTATAGAATATCTAACGAGTACGAATAGGTATTTATATGAAATAGCCGCAAAATATCACGTACATTAAGTTAGAAATTAGTTAAAAAAACATCTGTCAAGTTTTACCGCCGTTATTGGTAGTATTTTATGGATTGTATAATCGTCGTAATCGTGGATTGTATTGATTTTTATGTTTGTAATTGATAAACTCTAAAATTTGTAAACCGATTAAAAAAAATCTTTCATCTATAGAAAGCAATATTATCAGCGAGTACTATGTACTGTGTCTTGTTTTCCATTTCTATATTAACGCAAGCGAAATCGCGAACAAAAGCTAGTATCCAATATAAAACTTAATTTTCGTGAAATTGATAACAGTTTTCGTGACCCTTCAGCTTTGTTGCGCGGGTAAAGACTGTCATTACATACAATTACTCTTTATATTGAGAATACTCGAACGATTATAGTTAAATATCGTAAAAAGGTGTAACTAACGAGGTAAATGCTATCTATCGTGTATAACGTGATGTGATTACGTTCAAGTGGCTTTAAATTGAATGCTTAGAAGTTAGTGAAGATTGCTTAGTGGCTTATCCGAGTTAATTTAGTTGGTTATAATCTTTACTCATTATATATATTTAGAACTTGTACGTATTATGCTTAGAAGTTCAGAATGTAGTTTAGGCTTGTTAGTCATGCACTCAGAATCTTACTAGTATTATAATTGCTTAGGCGAGTTTTTTTATTTTTACGCTTTCAGGCCTTAGTTGCTTAGCCGATCTTCATAACCGATTGCACACAATCTCTATCTACATTCTGTCAATAATTTGGAAGATCTGTCTTCGGATTAACTGACTCATTCAATTTTTCAACAAAGGGTTTATTAACTTAAAATTTAAATTATGTACTTTCCGTACGTTTCAAACAATTTCTTGAAATTTCAATAAATAATTAACCAAATAGGTAGGTTCAGCAACTCTTAAATGACATACAGTCGGAAATTGATTTTTATTTATATAGATAGCTGTTGGTAGGTTTACAAAACACCCATGTATATTCAAGTTAATTTTGTACATATCTATTGGGTCATAACATTTAGCGGTAAAGTTGTAATGAATAACATGAATGCGGGTTACTATTATTTTCATCGAGAAAAGTTTAAAATACCTGTATTTGACATTAATTTCGTAATACAGTTATATTTTAGTAAACAAGTAGGGCACACAGGCGATCTCACTATACGGCTCTCGGTATCGTTACAATTTTGCAAATGTATTAATTTATTATATTGTGATTTAGCTCGGTGTTCTGAACAAGGCTAAATGGAACTTCATCACTGGGCAAAGGCTGCTGTTATATAAAACGCAAGTCTGACCCCATATGGAGTACTGTTGCCATCTCTGGGCGGATGCACCTGGATAGCAACTTGGGCCATTTGACTCGGATCAAAGACGAGCTGTGAGAACTGTTGATGATCTTAAGCTCACAAACGGTATCGAACCATTAAGTTTAAGGAGAGACGTCGCTTCTTGATGTGTGTTCTACCATTTGTATGATGGGTTGTGTTCCGAGGAGTTGACCAACCTTATGCATTTTCACCTTTGTATCGCTCGTCAACGTCAGGGAATACATCCTCACATATGTGACAGTTTAACATCAGGCGGCCCGCATGCTTATTTGCCACCATCGTGGTATTAAAAAAAGCGATGATGGTTCACTGTTCAGCGTGTTCGCAAATCGTGTTCTTAGGTTTGAATCCTTGCAAATGCAATTAAGTTTTAATGAAGGCAAAATGGAGATAAAACCATAGCATGATACTAGCGCTTGATTGCCTTCTATCCTTGAGTTAAAAATCCATCACCAAACACGTATAGATTTGTTCCAGCAGCTCCATTTGAGACACTGTCCCTTTCTAAGTGTAGGGTGTTTGCTATTTTAGACTTTCATCATCATTTAACTTCAGGTGAGATTGTTATTAAGAGCTAAAACTTATAAAGTGTAAAAAAGTACGGAAAGGACATCGACCATCTTGGCCGGGAAACGCGGTTCTTTGTATAGGGCCACGACAAAGTAACGATTGATAAAGTCACACACAGTAGTTTACAGGAAAGACAATTTACATTTTGAAAGCATTTATGGTGGATTTTAATATATTAGAATCAAAGATTTTGAAAGGAAATTTTGTATATGTATTTGGAATTGTTTTCTGTATAAAATATGCCTAATAATAAATAACCGACGTGGCCAAGTCACGGGATTAGCTGGTTATTCAATATTAAAGAAATACAACAACAAAATAAAATATAACAACGTGTTCTACTCTATTTTTCGATTTTTGGTGGCCGTATACTACAAAAAATCAATAAAAAAAAATGGGCTTAGCCAGTTTTTCCCTTTAGTCTTTCAATTGCAAAAATCATCCGTCACGTCCTAAAAGAAACAAGTGATTACGGCGTGGCAGTCAAAAGTGTTAAAATAACAATCGTTGTTTTAAAACATCGCATTCTATTCACACTGCTTACCTAAAATGCACAGACGATTACGTACTGTTTTGTACAGATGTGCAAACTAATTTATATTTGAAAACAATTTAAAGACTCTCATTGAGATGAACACACTCTAGTCTTAGTCAAAGACGAAATTAGCATTTTGCATCTGGAAAAATATGTTTCTATTGTGAGTGTATTATGGTTTGCATTTGAACAGTTTACTGCATTATTTATTTACATATTTCACTTTCAACTGTATACGTATTTAATGTGTAAGCGGATCTGCTTTACATTATCGTTATAATTTTCGTTAGTTCTTTAAGAATCAATGATAAAGATTTTATCTCCATTCATTTTACCTAACTGCGCAGAAGAATGGTAATAGTTTTCGGGTGAATGCACGCATGTTTCTTTTGAATACATTGTAGGTGTAATATAGATATAATATTAAAGTAAGTATAACGTTTTTAAATTGAAAACGAAGAGTTCTTACGTAACGATATTCCATTGAACATCTCGTTAATTAATAGGTGTAACTCGTAGATGATAGAGCCACGTTGAAGCTATTTTTAGTTTCAGCATGAATGGGTCGGCTCGCCCGGGGTAGTACCACCCCTCTAACAGTAAACCGATGTGAAGTTAACAGTGGTTGTATTGTTGCGTTTTGTTCGGTCAGTGAGAGCGCCGGAGGCCCACCTTTTAAAAGGCCGGCAACGCAATTGCGACTCCCCTAGTGTTGCTAGTGTCAATGGACGGCGATGATAACTTACCATCAACTGACCCGCCTGTTCGTTAATATAAAAAAAATGTGTGTGTCCAACTTCCATGGCGTAACAAGACAAAAATGTTTTCCAAAATTTTATCTTTCTCCTTATTCTACGTTTGTAGAAAAAACGACACTAACACTAGAAAAAAGGTATTTAATACATTGAAAGTTTTAATACAAAGAAACAAAATGTTGACTATAGCTAACTTCAGGGTGTCGGTTTTTCGTTTCGGTGTGCGCGCGCATCGTAAAAATTTACTCTCATCATTTTTGCCTAACGCGCCAATAGAAGTATAACTTCAAAACCGTTAGAATATTTTTGCGCGAGGTGTACCTAAAAAGTTGTAACTAAAACTAGTAATAGAAAGAGCGAAATTAGTAACCAAAACAACAAAAAGAATTAAAAAACGTCACGTAGATAAAATCAAACATCGTTGCAGTGAGACGTGGTAGCGGCCAATCAAGTCCAGGAGGGAGGACAAAGTAACACCCATGATAATACTTATTTATGTTTGAAATTAATCAATATGATATTATTTATTTTCTTGGTTTTATGGAGCTAGTATAATATTAAAACTAGTAAGTTACCCACCTGACTGATGACGTAGTTAGTAGGTTCATCCATCGAGCCATGGACGCTCCGGCGCGGCATATTGTGTATTGATCACTTGATGATGGAGTGTGCCAAGAACAGCATCGAAAGAGAGTCGTTGATGAGTAGTATAAAAAGTAGTTGCCAGAACATAGGTATTTGTCACAGAATCTTGGCTGAACCCTGTTCGGATGAAGCTAAGATGCCGTATGACCTGGTTATGATACCACATCAGCGACTCTCATGATAGAGCTAGAAAGATTGGGGAATAATAGGGCTGATATGTTCAGTGGAATAAAAGCCCCTATAAACAATGTAAAAAAAACACTTAAAGATGGCGATAGGGGATCGGAATGAAACCGCCATAAAGGCAATAACGTCTAAAATAATTAAATAAATGTATATATATAAAAAAACTACCCAATAGATGCTCACAAATACGATTTTTAAC
>MU159064.1:361245-379919 GCA_015888305.1 Antheraea pernyi | reverse complement strand
GGGGGGAGCCCTAACACTTCTTTCTTGAACGCCTTACGGAGACTCGACGCGTACTGAAAAGTACGATTTCATGTACTGAAAAGTGCGGTTTACAGGCGCACCGAAAAGTGCACTCTTTGTCACTCCGAAAAGTGACAAAGCCCGGCCTTGCGGCCGCCTATACGATTGACGTGGATTGACACTCGAACGAACGATTGACACCTTGTTCTAGAACACAGAAAATAACAGTTAGATAAAAGCAAAAGAAGCAAAATAAATTATAAAAACTTACTCCGCTTGCTCTGCTTCGCTTCGGACCTGTGAACAGCACACGAAAACACAGAAAAAAACAACAAAGGAAATAGCAGGTAGGTGCGTAAGCGAAAACAAAAGATCTCACTCAAACACGTGGGTCGGTGTAAGTTACGAAAAAAACACGGAGCGCACGTGCGTACGCTACCGCGTCCAGATCGGAACCTTTTTCCTTTCATATTTTAATTTGGTTTTCTAGTTTTTTTTATATACCACGATGGTGGCAAACAAGTATACGGGCCGCTTGATGTTAAGCAGTCACCGCAGCCTATGGACGTTTGCAACATTGGCGGTGTCACATGCCCGTTGCCGACCCTTCAATATCCTATTCACTTGCCCCTTGAAGAATTCCATACTGTAAAATAGTCTAGTACTAGTCTTTACAATTCGTTTTATACGTACCGACTTCACGCACACACTCACATCATTTTAATCTATTAATATGAAACTACGAATTAAGATGGCATATTAGCTTATATTAGTATTGCAACGAAAATTCGCAATCCCATTCGTGTTCGCATTCGCAAAAATCGTACAAATAATTTTCAAATGTGATTACCACAAGCACTTTATACGAAACTCATTCAAATTGTGCAAGTCATGTTAAATCTATACATATAATAAAAATGTAAATCTAACGTGTCTGTACTTTTTAGATTTGTGTGAAAAAAATTGTTACAGGTGTCTTGGAATAAGTAACAAAATACATTTCAATCATTTTTAGAAATGTCTGTCTGTCCGTTTGTCTATCTGTTTATTTAAACACGCATTACTGGCATCAAGATAAAACCTTACCAAGAAAATCATAAAGCATATTCTCGAGTAACATTTAGTTTTAGTTTCATTAAAATCGGTTCACTCTATCAAAAGTTCTTGTAATTTTAATGACGACGCTATTTAAATACGAGAGAAAAGTAGATAAGTAAATAGACGTAATATATTCAGATGAGCCCAAATAAAATCGGCTGAGTGCCTTGAGCGCTTGCCTTAGTAGGACGGTGAAGTTGTTAAGACCGTGATAGGTCAATAGTGTAGTAATTTCGAAAAAAAAACATTTAGATGATTTATCAGTCACTATTTTTTTTACATTAAGTTCCAAGCGGATGGAGTCGCGGGCACAGCTAGTACTTAGTATAAAACATTATTATGATATTTAACACCTATTATATAAAAAAGGTGCGTGCGTACAAAGTACACATGTCCGAAGTGAAACTTCTTTGGCGAACTAATTTATAAGTCTTGTTTATATTTATACAAATTTAAAACTTTAGATTTCCGAGACTTGAAAAATCTGCGTTTACTGCAAATGACGTCACTTCCGTTGCATACCTGCGTGACGTTACAACTGTAAAAAAATTTACTCTCATGCGCCTAAAAAAGTTTCACTTCCAAAAAATTAAAAATATATTCTATTTTTTAATAAAAATAACTTGTTTCTATCAATGATATACCACTGAATAATCAAATAAACAAATCGGTTTTGTTTGACAAGTTTCAGAATAGGATGTTGATGATGCTAGTATAAGTACGCAAGATTTGTTTTTTGGAATGTCAGTCAATATTTGACTACAACAAAGACGAATCAGATTTTTTTAAACATATATGCGCATCCGCATTCACAAATACTTACAAAATTACATTCGTTACTGGCTTATTTCATAGAAGATTTTTCAATGAACCCATTAAAACCACTGCTCTTAATTTAAAATATAGCATCCATATAATGATATTATAGTAAATTCGTGTCACGAAGGCAATAGTTATAAATAGAAAACTTATTCTTAAAACTACGGTACGGAATAAATATTACAAAAAATATATTACCGTGGTATATTTAAATTTTGTAAAATGTGTTTATATAAATGTTTATATTTACTCCAAATATACTAAATCAGTAATGATTTATGTAAAACTCTATCAGAGTCTGATAATATATGCGCAGTAACGTAAATCTATACTAATAATGTTATAAAGAGGTAAAGTTTGTGAATTTGTGACGTTGTGAAGTTGTAGGGGGTAATCTCTGGAAGTACTAAATGCGCAGTAACGTAAATCTATACTAATAATGTTATAAAGAGGTAAAGTTTGTGAATTTGTGACGTTGTGAAGTTGTAGGGGGTAATCTCTGGAGGTGAGCGATGTTGTTGGCCGTCAGTTTAAATGCCCACACGGGGGCCCCGTAAAGGGCCATCGACCGCACGACTCCCAGATACAACTTCCGACAGGCAGAGTTTGGCCCCCCAAGGTTGGGTAATAAGCGAGCGAGGGCACCCGCTGTGTCCATTAAGCGAGGGACCAGGTGCCGGAAGTGTTCCTTGAACGTCCATCGGCTGTCGAGGAGTAGGCCGAGATACCTTATACTCGACCCGACGCCGATAGACTCGCCTCCCACAAGAATCTGGGTTCTTTGAGGCGGCGTTTTCCAAGGTCCATGAAACCACATCGCCTCGGATTTACACGGCGCCACTTCCAATCCCAGACGCCGGATCCTGTTGACGACTTCAGCGACTCCCGCCGTAGCGATCATCGCGGCCTCGCTGTGCGTCTTCCCCCGGGCTAGTACCAGAGTGTCATCCGCGTAACAGACCACGCTGACGCCATGGACGAAAGCACCACGCAACACCCAGTCGTATCCAATGTTCCATAAGAGGGGTCCCAGGACAGACCCCTGCGGAACACCAGATACAACCTCTCGACAATTTTCCCTTCCTCCTTGACCTGGGAAGGTTACGTACCTCTCTGAGAGGTACGCCCCGACAATGCGGCGGAGGTAGTGAGGCACTCTATGATACCGGAGTGCCTCTTTGATACTATCCCTAGGCAATGTGTTAAAGGCATTGGCGATGTCAAGAGACACCGCCAACATTACATCTCCCCGGGACACTGCTTCCTCCGCCTGGATCTTCACACTCATTACTGCGTCGATGGTGGAGCGCCCCTGGCGGAAACCAAACTGGTTATCTGCTAGATCTGGTCCGACTCGTGTTAAATGCTGGACGAGGCGGCCTGCAATTATACGTTCGCAGAGTTTTGCCACCTCATCCAGCAACACAATGGGTCGGAAACCGGCCCTGCTGAAGCGATGCATTGAAAATACTCAATAGTCGGGGTTCGAGGGCCTCGTAAGCCAGGACCCACGCACGGCCAGGTATGCCGTCGGGTCCTGGGGCGGTGTTTTTGGCCCGTAAGCGCGCAACGGCCACCCTCGTCTCTTCCCTGGTCACCTCGGGGATCACATCTTCGTCGTCATCGTCATGGCAACCATCTTCTGCATTAGGCACATTTGTTGGTAGGAGCGGAGCCATCGTAGGAGGCGTGTTCTTTGACGCTGAGGGAAACAGAGCTGCCAATATTTGTCGCGCTCTCACTGACCGAACGAAACGCAACAATGCAAGCACTGTTACTTTACATCGGTTTTCTATGGGAGGGTGGAAATCATTCTATTACAAGGAAACATTTAAATAAAAAAAATACAACACAAACCCAACGTCACGCGGTGTTCGCGGGCGGTCACCCATCCGAGTAATGACCGCGCCTGATGTTGCTTAACTTCTGAGATCGAACGTTTCTAACACTCACGTCACAGTGTTTAACACCACTTTTATTCACACCAAAATGTTGCCGATCATAATTTCAAAGCCCATAAGAAGGTTCACTTCAATATAATTTTCTAAATGTACATTTAAATACGGTCATAATACTCATAAAAAGTTTTTAGCGGGATCTTTGAATGTCATGTAATGGATGTTATTTTTTATTCATAATCTTGTGCTAGTTGGCTCTATATTTTGTAATATTGGTGGTGTTTTATGTAATATATATAGTCCTGATATTGTTCACAAGTGATGTGGATGGGAAATATTACCATGGAGCATGGATTCTGACTTGCCACGAAACTTACTGGAAAGTTCTAACAAGATGGCCACCACCTTGTTAGTACATTGAAGTGATCGCAAGACTACTCGACAGTGGCAGTAATATTCTACTAGAAAATTGGTTGCAAAAAAAAAAAAAAAAAAAAAAGGGTTAATATCTGGGGAGTCGGAGAAAAATGGTCGAACGAAAACGTTTCTTACTAACGCTGCCTTAACGATGAGAGATATATGATTGAGTTCTAGAAAAAAGTTATAGCTTGGTAATGCCTATTACCACTCAACGAAGTAGGCATGGGTCAGCTAGTAGGTAATATATAAATACCGGTTTTACTTCATAATATGCAGATCGTCGTCCTTTGGACATAAACCGATAATTTCAAAGTCATTTACATTTGTACAAAGACATAAAACGCGTGTAAAAAGACGATCGGCAAAGCTTTTAACAAGATTCCTTAGTGTGACATTAAGATATGTAAGATTTTGTATAAAGTTGTCAGTTATAAATTCCTACAAGCAATAAAAATGATTATTATTGTATTATTTCAATGAAATTGACGTTATGGAGATATGTTTAAAATGCTAAGGTGATATTATTACATTTACATAATGAAGACAAGGAAGGAAATCGTAAACAATGATTGTACAATAAATACTTGGCTAACTTTTTGGTCGCTGTAAGTGTGGGCTTGCACGTAAAATTATAGCCGGTTATCATTTTTAACGTTTTGTTTTTACATTTAAGTAATTATTTCAATATTTTGACTTTATCAGCAGGCACATTAGTTTAAATTAAGGCAGATATTTAGCTACAATTTTGTTGTAACAGAATAAACTTAGCATGTGATATAAACATAAAACAGTTTATATATTCATTTCATTTGAGGCAGTATTGCCGTATACTGTAGTATGTATCTGAACGGGTTGCCGGTTGTAAAAAAATGATCACCAGTTTATATATTCATTTCATTTGAGGCAGTATTGCCGTATACTGTAGTATGAATCTGAACTGGTTGCCGGTTGTAAAAAATCATCATATTAAGTACATCATTGTTTACCATTCTGTAAATATAGTATTAGCGTATTAATTTACACGTACATCATCCTATACGACTTCTAGGTGTTTTTTCATTAATATTAGAATATTACTGGTATTATTTGGTATTATTACTTGGTATTATTACTGGTAATTCAAATAAAAACTATTGAAAAGGTTTACATTTTGTAATGTTTTTTTTTATATCATCATAGGAGGCAAACGAACACCTGTGGGTCACCTTAGGGTCATGTTAGGTGGTCACCATCGTCTATAGACATTTGCAACACCAGGGGGGTCACAAGTGCGTTGCCAGCCTGTGTTTGGACGATGGAGTGAAGGAGGGAAGGAGGGAAGGGGGAGGGGAGATGGGCCTCCGGCGTTCTCACTGACCGAACGAAACGCAACAATGCAAACACTGTTACTTCACGTCGGTTTTCTGTGAGAGGGTGGTACTACCCCGGACGAGCCGACGCATTCATGCTGAAACCAGTAATAGCCACCTTCAATATGTTTATTATTTATACCTGTTTATATATTATGGACCGAATTATATTTCTTTGCAACTCCGCTCCAAAACTTTATCGATTATTTTAACGTTGCATCAATTACACATTCTAATACTCTGTTGGGTTTAGTTCTTTAATTTTGTTAATCCTAGTCGGATTAACGGATAGTAGCTGATATGTTTTATATAATACGATAAGATATAATGTTTACTGGCCTATCAGAGCTCGTAATTATATATATTAATCATAAATAACAAAATAATCCCAAGGAGGGTTGAAGTCAGACAGGCGGCCGATCTTAAAAATTAAACCAAATCATACATTATGCCAAACATGTTGTGCCGACCCTCTTTTTTTGTTTTTTTTTTTTATTAATGTGGGGAAATCCATTATGGTTACGCTACCCTCCCGGGGGAGAGAGTGGGTTATGTCCGACTCGCATGGACTAAAACCCCACGGTGTACCGACAGACCGTATTGTTGGGGTGGCAAGGGATCGTCCTACGCTAATCACCTTGGATAGCCGCTCCAACGGTCTGCTCGGCGGAAGGTGGCCGCTGGGTTCCTACATAATAGGCAGACAGACTAGGTACACATCAGCTACCTCCCCTCGTCAGCTGGACCTTTGCAATGAGGAGATGGGCTCCCCAGCCCATCCACTCTTCCACCAGTCCTTTGTTGGCGGAGAGGGCCACTTAGAGGACCCACCTCTGCGACCCTGCTAAGGTAGGATAAGGGTAAGAAGATGATGATGACGATTTAATGTTTACAGGTTGTCGGCCGAGAGTCCGTATTGGCGGGCAATGGAGCACATGAAATGAGATGTGGACGTCGACTTGTGTCTGGACTGTTTACACGACCGCGACTGCCGCTAGGATACTCGTACGTCACAACAGTACCTCGTGGTGCTTGCCGGCTAAATGTTTCCGAAATTAACGCCAGCGAGAATTATATTGGTAGGTATTTATTTAGTGACTTAAGTAGGAATAGCTATTGACTTAAAAACGCAATAACAGTAAAGTATAATCTAGCGCGTGGTAGGCGAGTGGTATGACTGGTGGAATATCAATGCGATGTCCGCAAATTCGAGCCCCGGCATATACCAACGAATTAATTAGAATTCGCGTACACCTACTAATTTAAATTGGTAACACTACGGCTGACGTAGGAAAACATCGTGAGGAAACCTGGTCCTGGAAAATATTCTTGTAGTACCAACGTATGCAGGAAAATACAGATCTGTGGATTTCTCGGAGAGATTATCACCATACCTTCTTTCGAGAAGATACCTATGGTCCTACAGTGGGTCTCTTACAGGCTGATGATGATAATAATCTAGCCTCATTTAGTGAGAGTTATATTAAAATGTTTAGTGTAAAATTCTTTTCTATGTATTAAACACTTATTTCTATATCATAGGAGGCAAACGTACTGGTGGGTCACCTGATGTTAAGTGATCACCACCGTCCATAGACACTAGCAACACCAGGGGAGTCGCAAGCGCGTTGCCAACCTGTGTATGAGGGAGGAGGGAGGGGAAGGGAGGTGGGACTCTGGTGCTCTCACTGACCGAACGAAACGCAACAATGCAAGCACTGTTACTTCACTTCGGTTTTCTGTGAAAGGGTGGTACTACTCCGGATGAGCCGGCCCATTAATGCTCAAACCAGTAATAGCTACCTTCAATAGTGATCTCTCAGAAGATGTTATTATCGATATCAGAAGATATCAACATCAATTTTTAGGAAATTTGTAGCTATTCGCTCCGGCTTCGTTCGAGTGTAGTAACGAAAAGTTACATAACATTAGGACCGTGTATTTAAATAAAATGACAACTCAACGTTAATCTGTCAATTCTCTCCAAATATTTGACGGCCTCTTTACTGTATGTTGTCTCACTCATACACTAGGTTTCTTATATAGAGATTTATTAACCCACTTTTATTACTTTTCCGTAAGACTTTTTAAGCATTCTCTTTCATAGAAACTTTGTTGTAATAATTACACGCAAACACACCAAGGAACAAATAGGTATTGAAGTGATGTGCTTGCATACATTCGGCAATATCAATTTATTTATGTACATATATTATCTTGCAATCATATTAACTAAGCATATGTTCTTGTAGCTAGGGAATACTTATCTAAGAAGTATTTTTAATCAAGTTATTTGATGGTTAATACCGTATAACTAATATATTACGTGGCTTTATATTATATGCACTAAAGCATCGCAATTTCCTGGTAAACTACATATACAAAAGCAGAGTAATAAAAATCAATTTATAGCAAAGTTTAATTTTAGTGCATTTAAATCTCCATAGATTTGAATAGCTCTTTACAGTCTAGACGTATTCACGAATCTATAAAGAGCTGAATGGCCTTTTGATAGACGCAAATGAGCCGTTAATGTAAGCTTAATCATTATTCAATCAATATTATCTAGGAAGCAAGATAAGAACCATATTATTTATATAATACAGTAACAGTTAAATGTCTGGATTCACTGCAAGACAGACAAATATATTTAGAGAACCCAAGATATCCTTGTTAATATATAATACTCTGGTAAGAGGTATCTTTGAATATTGTAGTCCTGTCTGGAATCCAACCTACCAGGTTCACTCAAACAGAATGGAACAAGTACAAAAACGTTTCTTATACCATCTCACGTTCATTAGTAACAAATGCAACTCTTTACAGTCATATCAATCACGTTTAGCTCATTATAATTTACAAACATTGCAATCCCATAGAACCATATTGGATTTGTCTTTCCTATTTATGATTCTGAATAGCCATATTGACAGTTCATTTTTATTAGGACAAATATGTATCTCAGTACCACGTAACAGCAGTTGTTTGGTGAATCGCAAAACAGTCTTCCTACCCAAGTACTCAACAAATGTTGGACAACACTCGCCCCTCTACCGAATGTGCCACAAATAAAATAATATACAAGCTAAATTTGATATTTCTAATTGTTCTTTAGCCTCAATAAAATCTTAACAGGGAAAGAATTGTATTGTATTTAGATTTTTAACTTATTTTTTACATATTTTGTCTGAATATTTCATTTCTACATACATTTCTAGCTCTCATATATTGTGCATGTTAGTTTCACATCCAGTAGGTTACATTAGTAACAGCATCACTGCATCGACGTCAACAGAAATTATCATCTATTGTAACCAGTTTTGTGAAATAAAAAAAAAAACAGTTGCAAGATATTTTTATTTTTCTATTTTAGGAGGTACCTTATAAGTCATTTTTGTTGTAGACTAGTATCTTTTCATTTCATATAAATTATATGTTACAATAGCAGTGATCTTATTTAATACTAAGTAATTGATTGGCTTATCTAAGTAAAAACTTAGATATGCTGGATCTATTATAACTATTAACCTAATACTGGCGTTTGTTTATCCATAGTGCTCGATGTTACATATATGGTACGTAATATGTATTTATGCCTAAATTCGTATTCTGTGCAACTTTTAAAGAGTGGTAGAGCCACGTTGAAGATATTATTGGTTTCAGCATGAATGGGTCGGCTCGCTCGGGGTAGTTCCACCCTCTCATAGAAAACCGACGTGAAGTGACAGTGCTTGCCATTGTCGCGTTTCGTTCAGTCAGTGAGAGCGCCGGAGGACCGGCTGGCAACGCACTTTCAACTCCTCCGGTGTTGTTAGTGTCCCTGGACGGTGGTGATCACTTAATATCAGGTGACCCACAAGTTTGTTTGCCAGTTATAACATTAAAAAAAACTTTTATCAGAGTGGTCAAAAAGTTTGACGAGGTCTGTACAACTATCTTCATAAAGCAGACTAGTTTCTACCTAATTTGGAATATTGAAACCTTTACTTCATAATTTGTAAAATAACCTGTTTCCCTTAGTACTGTAATATTACGCATTACACATATTTACGCAATATTACACATAAGGTTTATACAACGTTCAAAAGTATTTTCAGCCTTCATTATCATGTATAAACCAGTGTTGCAAATTTTCTAAATTAATAAACAAATTTATAAAATATGTACGAGTTCTATTAATATATTATTGAATACCACCTCGGAACGCATTATGATGAATCAATTTACCCACTGACAGACGTTGTACAGAACTCCAGATACGTAATTAATGGCTTAAGACACATTACGTTCCGTTAACAATTTTTCTTGTAAATAAACAATAAAATAGACGAAATAATGTTGTTTCAAAATATATTAGGTTTGGGTAATGCCTTATTTTTATTTTCAGCTTTAAGAATATCCAACAATTCGTATATAATGAATGGAGAGTTTGCTGTAAGTGCACCAGGTACTTATGAGGCAGCCGGAGCAAGGTTCCTGTATACTCGAGCTGCTGGACTTGACAATGTGTATGCATATGGACCTTTACGCTCTTCTATTGATATCATGGTCAGTTCTTAGCACAATACGTAGGTTTCTTTGGAAACTTATACAAGTTACATTTTTAAAATCGAAAATATACACTTTTTAAGATTCCGTCTTGTGTTCCCAAATTACAGTACAATTTACATTTAACTTTAATCTTGTAAGATATTATTGGTCACTACCAATTTCATAAATTCCAAAATATTCGGTATAGAAGGAAATAATAGTGGAAGCTATAATGTGAATGTATTTATTTTCAGATTCTTTATACGCAACCAAATCCAAGCATAAAGTATGAATACTTCACGGAAGCATCTTCTGATGAAGAGGAAACTGTAACAGCTCGCGACCTACTTGATGTCCCTTCTACAGCTGCTACAAAACATATTCGAAGGCATCACAACTTGGATGCATATCCAAGACCGAGCGAACGACCCAATTCCTCTAAATATCCGGATCTTACGAGTATGTCGAAGAGTAGTGGAAGCTCCGAAAATGGTGTAGACGAGAATGTTGTGGGAAATAGGAAATTTTTATGGAAGATATTGTCATTCACTCAATGTACTAGAAGTTGTGGAGGTGGTATTCAGGTAACTGTTTAATTTAACTTTATTCTATGATGGTCATGATATCCATTAGTACGAGTTCTAAATATTGGGCGTGTTCAAATTGATAACTCTTTCTCCAGGTTTTGAAGTATAGATATGATACTACTACGTTCGCGGTCTACAAATAAAATACAATACAAAGAAATTTACACGATATTAAAAAATACCTAAAAGAATGTGAAAGATGTTTCTTTTTTTTAAAGGAATTCACAAAGTTACTTTGGAACTTTGATGTGGTATTGTATCAATCAACTGACTTTATTAACATAAGAACTCATATTTCAGCTCGGAAAGTATCGATGTGTAGAATCAAGTGCAAACGGTATCGATAGAGAAGTATCATCAGTTCACTGTACGGGATCTGCTCCTGTGGGTAAAAGACGTAGGTGTAGCAATGTTCCGTGCCCACCGCGGTGGAGAGCCGCAGCCTGGTCTGCTTGTCCTCGATGTGGATTGGTAAACCGAACTAGGATCGTTGGCTGTGTTCAAGATCATTCGAGAGGAATTACTAAGGTATATCAACCTTTTCTATAAGCTACATCAGCATTGAAAATTGGTAAACATTCTGTAATAAATCTAAAAACTTTAACTATTACAAATGTATACTTTCTATTCATTTTGATATATTAGGATCCGTATAATACAAATGGTTAGTTACTAAAACATGCACTGTGGCTGATCGTAGAGGTTGCAAATTATAAGTAAAAAATCCAAAAAATATATTTATAAAAATAATAACTGCACGTCTGGTTCGCACGGGCGTACTAAAAAATTAAAACAAACAATTGAGTCTTATTCTGTCAAATCTGTCAATGTTTTTGAATATCTCCCTACTGTCTTCTGTGTACTTTCCGTATTATTTTTCAAATATTTTCTTTCACATAAATATTGTCCTGACAATTAAAAACACAACAAAAGAAGATTTAGCCACTAAATAGGTGCAGCCGTTCCCAAGTGATAATTATTTTTTATTTATATATATATAATATAACCCTTACGATGCAAAGTATACTTGCTACTTGTCCAATAATATATTACATTTAATTTTGCACATAAAAATTCAAAGTACGATGCAATTTTTACCTTGTTACATATCCGTGTTAAGACTGAAAGTTATCAGCATTTCGATATTATTAAGTAAATAAACTGATTACGACTATGATAATACAGAAAGTATTTGATAAAATAAGTTTTTCGTTGTAGATAAGTGACCAGAAATGTCCTCCGCCGAAACCAACGACTGTCGAACAATGCAACATTCCTCGTTGCGATGAAATAAATACTAGCCAAGTGAGGCATATCGAACAGAAACGTGTTAAGCCCAGAGAGCATACTGATACATTCCGTGAAGGGCCAGTTTACACTGTTTCAATCAACAGTTCTGATATCGACGTTACCCAGAAATATAGTTTTAGTGCAGCAGGTGGATGGCTTTACACGGAATGGTCTGAGGTGCGTTATTTAAGCATTCGTTGAAATACGTTCGCATTTTATGATATATGTTCACCAAACAAATCACTAAAAGTTTTATGACATTAGTGGGAACATGCAATTACAAACAAAGCCGTAATACTCTTCACACGTATTACAATGTAGGTTTTGATTGTTTCTTTAACGGTCTCTTGAACAATGTGAACTGTAGTATCAAGCTAAATCTGTACAGTTTTATTTAAGTCTTTTACTATAATAAAATATCGTTGTTTTTGTATGAATGTTTTAGTGCGTAGGATGGTGTGTGGGCAATGGTGTACAGACTCGAAGTATTCGTTGTGCGGATCCATCGGGATGTGATGTTAAAAAGGAGCCTGAGTCATTGCGTATTTGCACTCCGAAATTGTCTTGCGAACTGCTCGATGGAGAATGGTTTACTGGTAAGTAGTATTTAAGAATTTTAATGACATGTAAGTAAATGTGTTATGGAAGTTAAGTAATGAGCTAGCATAGTGTACTGTATGATTCATTTACAGTTAAAATATGGGTGGATGAAATAGTATTTGGATATAACGGAAATGCCGAAACAAAATATAAGGCGAAAATAAAATTTTTTTTTAAAAACAAATATTAACATTTAGTTAGTTTAAGCCTCAAATCCAAAGAAGAAAATGATATGGTAAGAAGGAAAATAGTGATGAAAGATAAGTAATACTAGAAAGGGAAACCTTAATAGCCTTTACTAGCATTCTAAATGTCAATGTGACTTCGTTTGTTACGCTTTTACGCTTTAATCACTTAACCAATAATCTTATATATTGCATATATGTTATCAGGAGTACAGTAAAAAGACATAGGATACCATTTAATCAGAGAAAGTACTGTATCCGAGGGTTAAGTCAAATCTACGTACACGCGAAGGAAGCCACTAGCAAACACGAAATGAAATCTGATATGTTTAAAGTTTCTATTATGGTTTATATTGCGTATATGTTGTCAGGAATACAGTAAAAAGACATAGGATACCATTTAATCAGAGAAAGTACTGTATCCGAGTGTTAAGTCAAATCTACGTACACACGAAGGAAGCCACTAGCAAACGCGAAAATTAATGTAATAAGTTTAAAGTCTTATTGTGGTTAAAAAAATGTAGCTCCTCGATAAAAAGATTTAAGCATGATCACAATCACAATACACAAAATACAAAAAAATGTAGCATAACAACAAATACATGATCTAGAATCTAATATTAGATAGAATACAACTTTGTCAACGGTACCTTAACGAGCACTTATTGCACTCGTAAATATAAAGCAAAAATTGAGTGTTTAAGTCGATTAACGGGTCAAACACCTGAGACTCTAGACGGTATCCGGTCACTGTATTCGAAATCTGCTAGGTAGAAAATATACAACACCCAACGGTTTATTGATCTGAGAAAAAGATAGTTGTAAACGATTGTTTATATTTTTGTTAAACATGAAAATTTCAAGCGTTCTGTTTCACTTACGATGTTTTTTTCGCTAATAGTATTACGAAATTAATGGTATTTGAATGACTATACTAAAAAGTTGAGCCAGTCATACAGACTGTCGACAGAAGTCAAAACAATGGAATTTTGAAATGGAATGGCACTCTGAGCAATAATTATATACATTTTTATACAGTATATTAATTTATCAAACATATTATGGGCTGCACAAACTCAATACAAAATTCCATTATTACAAGTACCCAGGCTGTACTACGTTGCTAAGCTGGCGCAAGCGCAATTCATTACAAGCATGTCGAGGTAATCGGTGACGCGAACCCATAAGTTTTGCCCCTACCCATTTTCTTTTAATCAAGTAGATCAGTTGATCTTGATATTGAGGTTGTACGTGTAAGAGAAAATAAATAATAGTTTAAAAAAACTAAAAAAACACGCTTTCATAAAAAATCCAAATAAAAAACAGAAAATAAAATTTAATAAATTTGGATTAAGAATAGTGTAAATTAGAAATAAATGTATATTTTTGTAAAAAGTGATAAAAAAATGATAAAAATATTGATATCTGGAGGTTATTATCATTTTTTTGTCACTTTTTACAAAAATATATACATATTTTTTTTAGGTGGATTTTTTATAAAAGCGTGTTTTTTTAAACTACTATTTATTTTTCATTTTTTAGTTAAATTTTTTAACTTTTTTTTCGGATTATTGCATTGTCATCGACCTTTGACAAGTGTGTAAAGTTTAAATTAAATCTGATCGTTCAAAGTAGGACAAAATCGAGCTCAAAGGGGTCGGTTACATACATATAGATGAAGCTAATAAAAGCGTGATAAAAACATTCAAGTCTTTAATATAATAATAGGTGAGTGGTCAAGATGTTCTTCTAAATGCAAAGGGAAACAAGTACGCGGTGTACTATGTATTGGTGGGACTGGAAGGCATCTTCGTAACAACGCGTGCAAGAGTCCCAAACCTGAACACGAAAGGGAATGTGGGACGGAATGTCCACCCACTTGGTACTTCAGTGATTGGAGTCAGGTTAGTGTATTCATGATTAGATAAAGGAATACGAGATTTAATTTATCTACTACAAAAATAATTCTTTGTTTAAAAAAAAAGTGTGTGTGTGTTCTTTAGCGTTACAAGATAAAAATCTTTTCAAAATTTTTATCTTTCGCCTTATTCTACGTTTGCAGAAAAAACGACACTAACAATAGATAAAAGATATTTAATACATTGAAAGTTTTAATACATAGAAATACAAACAACAAATACAAAGAAACAAAATATTGACTATAGCTAACTTCAGGGGGTCGGTTTTTCGTGACGGTGTGCGCGCGCATCGTAAAAATTTTCTCTCATCATTTTTCCCTAACGCATCAAAAGCAGTAGGTACAACTTCAACAAGAAAAAATAGATCTTTCGCTATAACTGTTTTAATAATGCATTTTTATTTTCGAAATGATCTTTTGACAGTATTAAACTCTTTTTATCTAATTAAGATAAATCTGAAATCAATCTACTATGAAGTTAATAACAGAAGATTTTACATAATATAAGTCACATATTGAAATAATTGTAATTGTAAAATTCTATAAGTATTTTAAAAATATTTTTAAGTGTGACTAATATTTTTTATTACACGTAATACGTTTGCAAAATAAGCAAGAAACAATCTAATGAAATGTATACTGAAGTGTTATAATATTATTATGTAAATTATACTATAACGCAAAGGTAAAAACATTCCTATAATTTGAATGAATTATTGTAAACATTACTTCATATTAATATTAATATATTATGAAGTCTTTTATACTTACGAGTTCATAGAACAGTACTTAGAAAATTAACACCTTCGTTAATAAATATATTGCCACTAGAAGCGATCCATCTGTTAATTAAAACGAACAACGCCTTGTGATTGATACTCTAATTAAAGTACTGTGTTTCACGAACGCTTCTAGTTAGTATTAATAACGTAAATGTGACACTGAATTCAATGAACTCAGGTCTCAATTTTCATCGAGTACTCTATTACCTATAGCGAGGTCGCGAGAAATGAATTAAAGGATTGAGTCGGTCTCGAGATAATTAATGTGAGCTGACTTATTGCGTATCGCGTCACGTATACACGTGATGTAAAGTTTTGTTTTTCTACCTAGATGATATAAAAGCTACACGATATAATCCAGAACATTTTATAAGATACGACACCTCACCATAGAAAACGTATAATTTCTTTCGAAGTTATACTTCTTTTGTCGCGTTAGGGAAAAATGATGAAAGTAGTTTTTTACGATGCGCGCATACACCGTCACGAAAAACCGACACCCTGAAGTTAGCTATAGTCAATTTTTTTTATTGTTAGTGTCGTTTTTTCTACAAACGTAGAATAAGGCGACGTATAAAATTTTTGAAAAGATTTTTATCTTGTTACGCCAAAGAAATATAACTTGTAACGCTACACGCGTACACGCGTCTAAGTACACACACTTTTTTTTATATATTGTATAGTGTTCTAATAAGAATGTGGTGATTTGGATATTTCGATGGATTTTTTGCTACTCATTTATATAAAAATTCACCCGTTTTAGTTATATGAAATGAATAATAAGGAATGCCTAATTAATATTATACATTCGTACATTCTTAAGTTTGTTTACTTGTTGCGATTCACCTCTTAATTACTCAACCAATCGTTATAAAATTTTGCCTACACATTGTCAGAAGTACAGAAAAGGTAACTTGCATCGAGAAAAAATGCACTCTTCCCGCAAGATAGGCCAAAATTAATTAACTCGAGCGAAGTCGCGAGCAGGAGCTACTGACAAAAAAAAACACGATAAAAATTAAAATAATAAAGAGTGGAACAATATGTGAATGATGAAGATGTCTAGAATTGACTCCTCTCTGTGCTGGATGCAAAAACGATTGTAAAGCATAATGTATTTTAAATATGTAAATGTTAAAAAATAAACCCGATCCAGTTTCTTGCCGGTTCTTCTCGATGACCAAGTTGTTTTCCGAACCAGTGGTAGTTTTGACATTCATAAGCATATTTTAAAGGCCTAAATTGAATAAAGTAATTTTGATTTTGATAACGCTATAAATCTGTACAACTTTCTTAAATCTTGTTCACGAACTTTCTTCGAACACAGAGATCAATACCACAATGCACGTTCACGATTACTAATCCTGAAAGAATTATTGTTATATAATGTATATTTCAATACACGTAATTTGAATATAACAATGCTTTTAACTCCCATATATAGTGTACGGGAAATTGCACTTCCAAAATTGGACTACAAAGGCGAACAGTGGTTTGTATGCACGGTGACGCAACTGTTGGAGATGGTGATGCAAATTGTGGACAATTAAAACCGATCGCACAAAGGCCATGCGAACTGCAATGTTCCAGCGTTTCTCCTTTGCCGCCTGACCTTACTATAGGTATTATATTTACTTTATACCAAATGTTATATATAAAATAATAATATCATAACAAGTACTAATAAACAACAAAAAGAACCTAAGTTAAAATTCGTTCTAAGACTTTCAAAAGTATGAACACAAACGTAATAAACCTAGGTGCAACGACCGCTGCCGAAAGCTGCAAGGAGCGACCCGGAGTAATAACCTTCGATAATTAAACGGACAATAAACCCTTTTATTTTGTTCATGCCGTTCCCACGTTCATTTTCAAGTGAAAGTGAAATCACCTGACGGTCATTGATACTGTGTTTTAACATAGACGCGTAGATGATTGCGTATAGTTTTTGTATATTTTGATAATTGGGTCAAATGTTAAGCAATTATTTTTAAATTAATTTAGAACGAGAATCGAGTGCAGAGATGTCCTTCATAAATATTGCTATTATCTAAACTTTCAGCCTGTATTTGTTAGCTTAATGTATTCCAAATAAAACTTGATCGTTTGAAATGAGAAGATATCTTTGCTATTATTTCAGTATTTAAATAAATGTTTAATTATAACTTGGTTACAAAATGTTTTTAAAATTTTCAGAGTCACAAAGAAAAGAAGGATTCGAGAATACGAGCACACAAACAAGTATTGCTAGACATAATGGATCTAAAGGTATATAGGTATAATGTTTTTTATACAAAATATAAAGTTATTCGTTAAATTATTTTATATAATATAATAGGAATAATTTATATATTTTTAAATACTAAACAATGCTTCCACTTTTATCATATACAGCCATTAAAGGTATAATATCTGACATCGTGAAATCTAATAGAAATAAAATGACAGAGGTCTGCTGTTGTGCGCGCATTACGCAAGAACTATTGGAAAGATTTCAATTTTTTAAATTGTAGTTATTAGAAATTTGGTATTTTTTTTTAAAAAAAAGCGTAGCTTCATTTCATATGAAGCTATTGGATTTTTAAGATTCTATAATTTTTAGTCAGTGATATGTGTTTTCTTGCCGTGGAGAAGCGGAGAAAACGGTTTGGTGTTTATGTTCTATCGTCTATACATGAAATATATATATATTTCGGCCATTGCCGAGTACTTAATATGACAAGTTAGTGTCGTGCGATCATTTCAATGTTAATGTTCCAACAAGATGGTGGCTTCCTTGTTACAACTTTCCAGGGAATTTTTGTGGCATTACAGAATTCATGATCTGTCGTATTATTTTCCATTCACTTCACTTATACAGAATAAACAAACTATATAGAGTCGAGTAACGCAAGATTATGAATAAACAGAATCCACTAGACTAAAATCCCGCCAAAAACTCATGAAATGTATTGTTAAAATAATAGATGACGTCACAGGTATCAGCTAGTCTCATATAAAATCAGCGTAATCTCGAGCGTTATGCTGAACAATCACTTGCAGAGAAAAAGTGTATGATTAAAAAGGGTGTAAACTTCCTTTTTTTATGTCAAAAGGAGGCACACGAACTGGTGGGCCACCTGATGTTAAGTGATCACCGCCGTCCATAGACACTAGCAACACCGGGGGAGTCGCAAGTGCGTTGCCAGCCTGTGTATG